>CM076582.1:865791749-866363825 GCA_034641835.2 Pinus albicaulis
CTGGAAGAGATTTCTAGCTGGAATTTGTTTGGAATATAATTGAAGTGAAGGCGTTCAAATTAGAACGTGAAAGCTTTGGATGGGCAATGCAATTGAATATCAATGAGGAAGGTAAGTGACCATATGAGTCAGCGTTGGGTTTTGATCTAATAATCCATGGACGTGATAAATGGTGGCACTTGCGCAAAGTTTAATATAAATCTCATTGATATTGGAATGCATAACATCGATATGCAGTGGTATTAAACTGCCAGGTTGAACTTTCAAAACATAGTTTTATATTGGCATTTGATTTTAATTGAAGTCTGGCTTTTTCATGGTCGCCCTAGCCGGAATTTGGTGTGTGAATATTAATCAAGCGGAATGGTGAGTTTTAAAGGCTTATTAGATATTCACAACAGATTTGGAGTGCGTATATATGTTATGGTTGATATGTGAATGAAAAGCCTTGAGGTTTAATTATATGTAAATGTTGGGTTTAAAATAAACCAATGGGATTTAATGAAAGTATTTTTCTAAGACTTTTGGAAGAACTTTTTATGAGAGTATGATTTGGGTTCTAATGCTATTTGAAGTTGGGTTCAATCCAAGGAAGGTAGATTGATTCGTTTGTGGGTTTTTGAAGCAGTATGTTTGAAGAGCCCCCATGAATGATAGTGTATGTAATTACCAGGACTTGGGTTTTTCTGTTGGCCATTCATTGTGATGCATTTTTATAGCCATTTAATTAACCCCAGAGGTGATAGTGGAGGTTAGGGTCTTCCTACATCAAATAGTATAATTAAAATAGATTATATTCTGAAAAAATATTGTTTAATTCATGAATCATATTATCTTTATTCTTATATCTTTTCTTCGTTTTGAAAGTTTAGAAATGTCAAAATAAACCAATCAAAGATATCTGGTTCTCCCAAGTGAATCGCCAATTCTTGTGCTATGCAACAACTCCCCCCATTTTTATTTTTAAAATAATTTAGACATTTGATAAATAGAAATAGGGACCCTTTTTATAAAAGTATTTTTGTCTTTTGATAAAAATCAAACTCCAAAAAACATCAACGCTTTTTAAATAAAAACATCTTTATTGCAAATTGAAATTTCGCACAAATCTTTTCTTAGTTAAAACAATAAATCAGCGAAATCCTAATTTTTCCATCGTCGATTTGAAATTTCGCAAGCAACATAATAAATTGCATATCACAGATTTACATTGCAAAACTTTAAGCAATTTTTAACAAAACTCCAATACTGCGATTTTGCGATTTCGCAAAATCGCATATCACATAAACAAAAGGCAATACGCATCATTAAGACAGGTTCAAAGGGTGCAATGAAATTGATCTGACAGGTTTGAATAAAGGATTTTACGCAAAATAAATCATGTCAGAAAGTATTAATTATGTTTTATCATCCCAATGTAAACAGTTATGGATGCATCATGATTAATTAATGATATAGCTATTTCCCAGATTTTTTCTTTCAAAAAAGATCATTTCAATAGATCTCCCATCATTTGATCATTTGCTCTGTCTTTAATAGGGATTTCCTTTCAAGACATGTCCATCCGCAAAGTTATTCAGAAGCACGACAAACAGATTGTTGCAGAATTCGAACAAACAGGAATGGCACCTATAGTCTCTGATACTGTCTGCACTGCTGATGGAGGAGCTACTAAATGGCAAGTTATTTACACTATACTTGAAGACAAAGAGCCAGAAGTAGTGGAAGTCACGACGACTATCAATGATGCAACACCTTCAAATTTACAATTCAAAGATATTGCATGTTCTTTCCTCCATAGAATAGTAGCGAGAGCTACTCTTCTTCCATATACCGACATGATTATATGGGTGCTTCATAAATCAGTAATAAAAGACAGACAGTTAAGAACCTGCAAGGATGAGATTCAAGGTTCTTTTAGACCTGAAGATCTGAAAATCATGTATAAGCTGCTCGACCCGCAAGATACCTACAATAATCAGCTTGTTGCATAGTTTTCTGAGAAGAACGAGGACCCGTTCAAGGCAATTCAAAGTTGGAGGAAATTAGACAACAAGTTCAAATATGAGAAAATTGGTATGTATCCTATCGCGTCGTTAGCAAACCCTTATAAATTTGCAGCAGTAATGTTATGTAGATTATATGGTTTACCTGATAATACCAAGTTCTTCATAAATTGGCTTCCCCTAATTGAATCCCCTATTAATTCCCTAATAATGAATTGGGCGACTATCCTTTCTGAGAATCTAGTTAAGGCAATTAATGAATATCGCCAAATGAGAACTTCTTCCTCCAAATCTGTTTCCCAATTTTTTATGGGTGCATATATTTTTTATGCCATCTATTTTTCTACCAAATTTCCAGTTATGGGATGGAAATGGACCCTTGAAGACCCTACCCTAATACATTTGAGTCATAAAGATATTTGGGAACATAATTATGCACCACATTTTCATAGGCTGTGCTATGGAGTTGTATTACCGTTACACCAATTTATGTATGACATAGTGAGCCCTAGGTTCACTAAGGAAGCCCTTGCAGACCTTCAAATGATAGGCAGATGTTTTGTTGAAGAATCATTCTCATATATCATAATTTTTGGAAGCTCCTCTACCCCGCATATTCTTCCATTATATGTTTCAGATAATTTGATGGCAAGAGAAGTCGCTTACCAAACAGTTGGTAATGGACTCACTAAATATTTGAAAGACAGTAAAAAAACTTTATGGCCAAGTTTTCCAATTTCATGTGGTTCATTTACACTCAGAAATTTTAATCGCGCATTGAAATAATGTCAAAAGATTGAGTTATTGAAGCTCTCCGTTTTACCCTCTAGGTAGTTCGACCTAGAAAATTTTGCTAACAAATTCACTTTGTCATTCAAACTCAAACCTATTGTGCACACTGAGGACAGATTTGAAGATATTTTTCAATCTACTGGGACTTTTGAAGAAATCCTAAATTTTGTCAAATTGAACCTAAATCCAGAAGAAATACAGAATTTCAATGAATTCAGAGAACAAAGAATCAGATGGATTCCATAGGATGTTTTGATTACCAGTTATATGATTAAAGAAATTCAAGGAATCAGAGCAGGACAATCAATTTCACAAAATAAAAGTGAATTAGATAAAATATGTACTTCATTCAGCAATGCATTCATAAATACTTCAAAGGCATCATCATCATAGAAAAATATAGAATTCTAGACTCCATAACAACAAATAGTTTCAAAAAAGGAAATCATTGAAACTCCTGAGATAATCTCCCAAGACACATAAATCATTCCTACAAATCCGACTGATGAGATTATCCTTAAGGTGACTAATATTCCCCCACTAGATATATTCTATAGCCCTCTTCATAAGGCTGTAATAAGAAAACAGAGGAAAAGAAGAAGGATTGAAACACCCTCGGGGAATGAATTTATGGAAGTAGTATGGAAAGATACTCCATCAAATCTGATTGAAAATTTAACTTAGCTATCTCAATTCACTGGTGCATAGACCACTGCAACAATTAATAAGGAAACATAAGTATCTATTTTGATCCAAGAAAAGGATGTCAAAATCATGGAACTACAACAGCAGCTAGATGAAGAAAGAAAAAGTTTAAATCAGAAAGTGGAACAGCAACTTCTCAGAGTACATAAAGAGATAGAAATACTTAAGATAAGTCATGAAAATGACTTATCTAGCCAAAATTCACTGATTGAATAGTTGAGAGAAGATCTTACCAAAAATGAAGGAATTCCTACTGTAGAGGAATTCATAAAATAAGCATCGACATTAAGTGCCTTACTCTCAAAACAACAAAACCTGCTTGTTGTACAAATGTCAAACATAATTCCACATCTAGAAATCAGTGAACAATTAACAAACATAGTCATTGATCAAAGAATTGAGTTCAATGAAATTAGTTTCAAAATCTCTAATTATATTGAATGGCAAGATACAAAATAAGGGAAAAAGTCAAATCTCCCAAAGATCAAGGAAAATTTCAAATGTATTCTTTTTACAGACTGGGATGCACGAGTGAAACAAGAAGCATTAGCCATAGCTAGAGCAGTAGGTATATCAAATAATATGGTCAAAATTATTAGCCATATATTACATACTTCCGGGCTCATCAAAGAAGGAAATTTCAAATCTCTTCCTGATATCAAAGATTTAGAACAAAGTTGGAAAGAAGCTGGTCTACTCAGGGAAGAAGCACTTATACAGCTTATGAAAACTGATTGGGAAGCATACTGGTAGCTATTAGTCAAACCACACAATCAGATGATGACGCAGAACTATTTTCTGAACTCCATATAGAGAATACATCCGCTTTTACTGGACGCTATATTTGCTGCACAAATGAAGATAGAGTTCGGCAAACCTCCACAAGTTCAACCGATGTCCGACATTTGTGAGCAAAAAGAACAACTGACAGTAACTTATCATCCGGCATGATTATTAGTTTGTTTGTTTTATATAAATTCATTTTTTAGCGAATACATACTAAAGATGAGGAAGGTTGTTTGAAACCACCTCATAAGATATTTTGTATAATATTTTTGTAGGTAATTAGCATAGTATTTAAACCCTTCTCATGCATTTAGAGAAGGGTCCATAATTTTATTGAGAACATTTTCAAAGAATGCTTAATTGTAAGTAAGTGTGTGGATGTCTTGATGAAATAATGGAACATGACCATTTTAGTTACATATCATTTTGTTGATCATTTTTGATGCACTTCTGTATTTTTTGAAAGACTTACTGATATAAGAGTTGAATGTGGCCTATTATCATTGATCAGATGAATAGGACGATACACATTTGGTACTATTATCATGTATGCTAGTTCTATTTTGAATATTAGTGTTGAATCCATCTTTCATGAATGATATATGAAATCAATTGTTTTTTTTTGAAATATTAGTTGCACTACTGTACAATATAAAAATAGGAATTGATTTCTTTTTGTATATGATCATCAAATATATGCAATATGTTTCTCATTTTCTTTTGATTAATTGTTTTTCAAGAGAATCATCTTACAAAGTAATAATTATATTAAATTCATGATGATCTTAATCATCACAGATTGAATATATATCATTTTACATCGCATCGAATTAGTATTATCCTGGGTTGGATTAAATTAGTTTCAATTTCAAGTTTTGCATGTTAGAATAAATCTATTTTAGTTTTTAGTAATTCTTCATGTAAATCCCTTGAAAGAAACCCAAAAATCAAACAAAAACCCAACTCTTGGAAACTGGTCCCATTATATCCAGTCGGAGCCACTATCCCAAACAAAAAAGAAACTATCTTAAGGTTCGGACTGGGTGGTTATCCCCCTTGTTGTTGCCACAGATTTTTGAGGCCTCAACACAATACCAAGACCCTTGACCTATTTTGCCACTTCGATACCAAGACAAAATCATCCTTCTTCCTTGATACTTTGATCTTCAAATATTGATCCCTATAGCAGCATCCAAACAAAGTGATTCATCACTGAACTTCATGTTATCACTGCAACACCGAGTACCACCAAGTAGCTTCGAGCAACTTAGAATCATAACATCTCTAAGCACAGTACCTAGAAGTGTTGAGGTTATACATTGTGATATAGCACCTAGCACTGATCATCACCATAACATAGAGTATTATTCTGATTAACATAGTACTTATACCTTTGTTGAGATTGGTGAGAGTCCATGGTATACTGCAAGTTCTTCCTTCGGTAGCATCGAACCACACATACGGAATCATAATAGAAAAACAATCTCATATTTTCTTGGACGCATGCACCCAAGAGTCCTAAAGCAAAGAAATTTGATCCTAAAGAAATGACGTGGACTGAGACAAGAAGGATTAAGGCTCTTTGCTAGAGGAGAAGATTCTAGAGGCTACTAAAACCACTCAAGAGGTAGATAACTACATTTTTTTTATTGTTTAATTGTAGGAATTACTGCAAGAAATTTTCCTATGAAGGACTTCCATTGGCTTAGGTGTTGGGTTTGAATGGTATATATTCTACCAAAATTTCTTAGGGCTTTCATGTTATGCCATTTAGGTGGCACATACGACAATGACAATGTAGCCTAGTGGTTGTATTAAACTCTACTAACCTTATTAATGAACCAATGTTATCTTGGATGTCCTAGGTTGATCACTTAGGCTTCAGAGCATTCTCATTTGCTCACTATTTTAATTGTTTCTTTGATTTCAATCCTTCTTTCCTTGCCTTTTATCATAATTTTAATTCCTTGTATCCTTATTAAAATTTTATGGTTACGAGTGGAGTGTATTTTTTCTTTTGGTGTCATTAATTTAAGGTGTTGTAAACACATATTTATTTTTAGGTTTAAATTTTATTCTAGTATGAAGCAAGTGGAAAATAATCAATAAAATGGCTTGTGCCATAAACTTTGTGCATTTCTTGGCTTGACCTTTCTGGCATGGAAAAGTTGATAAAGTATTAAATTGACTGTATTTGATGTTGTTTTTATGATTGATGATCTCAATTTGAATGGAATATATAGATTAAAAGGTGGCATCATAGATCAGACAATGGGATCTCAAAAGCTAAAAGAAAAGTTGATAGACTCAACCTAGAAAGAGGAGCAATCGGGCAAGAGTGCAAGATTTTGACCAAGATTCAATTAAATCTATGAAAAACTATGTTAATAGTGAATTCACCAGGATTTTTTCTACCAATGTAGGATCATGATTGAGATAGAATCGCTATAGGAGAGTTCTTAGGAATCCATTCTTAAAATTCTCTAAACTTACTTGTACTCACACCTTTGAGAATTCTAGGATGATGTTCCTTCCATGGAGCACTCATTGATTCCCCATACACCTAAAATGACACCACAATTAGGTTCTTTCCTAGCCATATCAACCAAATCTTTGTCATATTCACCCAAAACAACATACTGTCCCTCAGGACCTCGATGAATATTTTTTTTTGAGACCCGTGAATAAATTGCTTGTATAGCACTTATGAGATTCTTCAAAGGAACCTCAAGATTATTAAATGACTATTTTTGAAACCATTTATCTCACGTGAAATTTAAGAAGTAAATGTTCCATAGACATAAATTAATCTACATATTCTTTCATTAAATGCTCTTTCTCAACTATTTGATGATTACTCTCTTCTTCCACTTTTGGAGCTGATACCACTTCTCCCTAAGCTGTTTGAGTTTTGCAATTGTGAAATTGACACTATCCTTTCTTGTTTCTAAGACAATAACATGTGTATTCAACCCCTTCCACACTTTTATTTTTTCTTTCTTTGCAATCCTAAATGCATGTCCAAATTATGAGCCTTTCTATAGTTTCAAACTCTCATCGAAAGGAAGGTCCAAATTATTTTTAGGTTGCTCATGCACCTTCCCTATTTTTTTTCCACTCCACCTCATTCATCCTTCAACATCAACAAGGTAGGTTCATAACCAAATGAGATCATGAAGTGCTTCCTCACCATAAGCATGTTCAATATATCCAACAATCATTTTATTTCAGGAAAATTCCATCTGTTAAAACATATTATCAAAGACTAAGCACGCCTCTTCTATGTTGAAACATTTGGTATAAAGGTCAACAAGGGCATTCTCCACAAATATATTTGAGTCTGACCTAACTTTAATAATTATTATATGAAACTACATCCTAAACTAGCACATGCTGTAAAATCAGTGGAAAAGCTGAAATTATCCAGTGTCATCCCATTATGTTGCATCTAATTGAACAATTTTAGTGACTCCTCATAAAGACCATTGTGAGCATATGCTTCATCACGGACAAGACCTTAACAGGCTGATCCTTCAACATAGCTAACATTTCTATATCTGACCTCTGAGTAACATAGATGAAATTTCTATATCCAACCTCCCAGCATCAAATTGGTTAACTCTTGATAATTCTCTAGTGTTAACCCTATGCCAAAATAAGGGGTAACGCAAGCTCCAACTTAGATATTTTATTAATATGCTAGGTTATTTATTGATTGTGTTACATGAACAAACAACCTTGCATATTGAGTTTGTTACATGAATAAACAACTCTTATGATTCTTGATCATGGCTGCAAATGAAAATGAAAAATATGCAACCCTTCATGGGTTGAGAAGTGATTAATAACTTATATCATATGTAAGCATAAACCTTGGTTACGATGGTAAACCGAGTGTCAAATTCACAATGCCAACTATGGGTAGTCAGATTGGGGGTGTGTATACCTTACAGTTGCTACTTTGAAAATGATTTGAAATGCAAATTTCTCTCATTGATCACGGGCATAAGCTTGAAGGAAAACACACCCTTTGTGGATGTGAGGTTGATAAGGACTCATAACTCTCCACTCTTAGACTCAGAATTAAAGGTGAAGGATCTTTTCCCTTCAGAAGAATAGGAGAAAATTTCAATGGGTTACTCCTTTAGTGTTTTGGGAACAAACTACCTTCATGGTCAACCAACTAGATGGAAATGAAATCCAATATGAGACAGTTCATGCTCAAGATTTCCTTTTATGTGTTTGATAAACATAGTGATATAATCCTTTTCCCTGGAAGTGTGTGATAGTCTTGTAGTGCTTCAATGGATGTTTGTTGTCTTAGTTGAAGTTGCAGGAATAAAATGAAAGTGGTTGTCTCATAAATTAGTTCAGTTTGCCTATTTGTAGACATCGATGCTAAGTATGAAGGCTTCTCATAGATAATTGAAATCCAAGGGTGATACTACTAATTGCATTCACAAAACTTGTCACACACCTATTAATAATAACCAGTTTGAAACTTGGGTAACATATTAATGTATGATAAATATCAAGGCTCCACCTTTTTATGATCATGGTGATGATGACTTGAGCTATAAAATAGGCCAAGGAAAGGTAGGGTCACATCACGATGACACAAACATTGCTTTCGTTAACATAACAAAATATCATGTAGGGAAGCTTATATAGATTCACAAACTCAAATAAAAAGATATATCATTGACTAGAAATGATATTTTTGGCAAAAGGTATCTTCTTGGTCAATCTAAAACAATGCAAATATTATGCTTTTACACCTGCGAAGAAAAATTAATGCAACGAGAATTGAGACCAAACAAGATAATCAATCAATTCAATAATTCTCAATAGTTATCAAATAATGAACAAAATGAAAATGGCGAAATACTTGAGAAACAAGCCAATATTACAGTGTGATTTGATGCAAATCCAACTAATGAAAAGCAGAGCCCATTATGAATCTTGCTTAAATATTTATAGGATTTTCTAAGTCTATCAAATTTTGGGCTAGTTGAGGCCTCAATAGGCACACACCCTTCCTATTTGAGGAATTTTTTATTCTGTTCTCATTTTAGAGTGTTGTGAATGAGAAGGTTACTAGGAATAGGTTAGTTGGAGATTCCTAGGAAATCCATTCATGCATTCTTCTTATCTCATCAACTTGGAACTCCATCCTAGGAATATTATTACATGAAGAAGTAAGAGCACTGCTATAAGGGAATATACTTAGGGATCTTCATTCCAAAAAAATCACTGAGACTGTCTAGATACATTATAGCCACATCCTTCTTCATTTATAAAGGAATATAGAGTGGGTGAGTGATTATTCCATTTTTGAGATATTGATCAGAAAGTTAGTAGTTGATGAGTGTGAGTGTGAAATCTGCTTATTGTTCAATAATTTCCAGAACAGATTTATATGCTAGGGTTATAGAGTTATTTGTTCTAATTTATTTCATTATGCACGGTGTACACTTGTGAAACATATGATGATAATTCCAAGTTCAAATTTTTTGTTGTTTTGAGTGGTGTTCAATCATCTTTTGTTAGGGTTTCTATTCAAAGAAAGTGGAGATATTCTTAGTATGAATTTGAAAATTCAAGAATATGATGCTTCTCCATTTACTTAAAGTTTTAAGAAAAACCCAAAGGCCCAACAACACAGTTAGCATAAATATGCCATTGTAGTATATACATTATGTTTTATTTCTGATGCTATATTTATTTAGACCAAATTCTATACCATATTTCCCAGTCATGTTTTGGAAACAAAAACTTTAGACTAAAGAATTTTTTATCACATATTAGTGAAACTATAGTGGATGCTTATACTAAATATTAAATACAAATCACTTCATGTGGATTGAATAGCATTAGAATTAATTTCAAATTGTTATTGTCTTTCTTTAGATGATATGTCATAGTTTTTGTACATTTATTTTGTAGTCATTGTTGAGAAAGCATTTGGAAGGATTTGATTTGATATTCCACCAACAAACTATTGTCCATTTGATTTATGAGATCATGTTATGTTAGTATGTAGGGTGTAGTTTCCATATGATATTTCTTCCTTATCAAAGGAAGTAAAGGAGGTAGGGGTAATGAGGTTGTCATATGATGGTAACATTGTGGTCCTTTATAATTACAATAGGGTTAGGATGGTAACATTATGGCTTTATATTTACGACAACCTTTGGTAAGTAATTTCCAAGTCAAGTCTACCTTTCTAACACAAACATACTTCTTTTGGGGCTATATCCTATGTCTAGGAAGAGTTTTACAAACTGAGTGAAGTGGGCCAAGCAATAGAGAACAATTATTTTACGTGTGAAATAGGTGTTTTTGGTAAAACTATTGACACAAAATGGATTGTGGATGTTAAGGAAGATTTTTTAAAGGTGATTTTCTTTTGATGGTCATCAATAGTGAAGGCTTTTTTGGGTATATAGCATTGACATTTGTTATCTGTGATATCGTTGAAAATTTGCAATCACATTGGATTGAATATTAACCTTGGTTTTTATTTACCATTTTAATGGCAATGGGATCCATGCTATTTTTTTTGTTACCTACCCTTTAGGTTTCAATATCCTGTTGGTGCATTGGTCATGGGTTTTGAACAAGTTTGTGTAAGGTTCGATACATGAGCTCTCCAAGTTATTAAAATAGAACGTAACTTTAAATTGTCAAAAAAATTGAGTTTATGTGTACCTATACCAAATCAATCAAGTTTTGTTCCCTAATAGACTAGCTTATGAAAATTCAAAACGTTCTCTAGAATAAAATTACTAATATCATAACAATGTAAATTTTAAAGGTAATTTTATTTTGATGGCCACTAATACTGAATTTTTTTGGGTAGATAGCATTGACAAGTGTTATCTGTATCGTTGCAAATTTTCGATCGCATTTGAGTGAATATTAACTTTAGTTTCTATTTACCTTTTTAATGACAATGGGCTCCATGTTATTTTTTAATTACCTTCCCTTTAGGTTTCAATATCTTGTTGGTGAATTGGTCATGAGTTTTGAAGAGGTTTGTGTAATGTTTGATACGTACACTATCAAAGTTATTAAAATAGATTGTAGGATTAGAAGCTGTGCAGTCTTAGGCACTGTAAGCATGCTTTGTGAAGTTTGATTGTTGTATCAAATTGGTAGTCTAAATTCCATCTTGTTTTGAGCAGCAACAACATGTTGTGGTAGAGAAAAGGCATGGTTATAGCATCTATAGTAACGAAAAAACACACTGAAGTTGTAATGTCAGTTATTGATGTCTACCGTCATGTTCTTGCCACTGTCCTTACTGGCAAGGTCAAATTCTAATCCTTCTATTTCCATTTTCAAACTCTTATTATTTGTTCTATGTTTTCATTTAGCGTGCATATGATTTGAAGGGAATACATAGCGAGGACGAGAAAACATAGCGTATGTTGAAAACCAATGCTAGTGCTTTTAGGTTTTACAATTATTTTATGAGATAGTTGGCACTTAAAATTGCCACAATAGTGATATCCAAGCCCATATTGTCAAGAGACCACCCAATTTTATAAAGGAAACATGCTAACACATTCAACCTCTGGGTTCCAAATTGTATTAGAAATGGTTTCGATAGTCTCTATAGGAATAGGGATTTCTTTATATTTTTCACTTTCATGCCCGAAAGACAAAATAAATGTTCCCTTTATATCATCCATATCATAAATTGGGAACTATTCACACTCCAATGCATGACCATCAACTTCTTTAGAGTTCATTCCTTTTAATTCTATAGTTTCATCGTATTTTGGACTTGGATTATTTTCAACAAAACACCCAAAGGAACTAAAGTAAAAATGATACCCATCTATCCCACCAACAACCATCCTAGTGTCAATAATATTCAGTTTCATGATTACACTCTCGTTTTTCCTTGGATATATATTCAAAATTATCATGACTATTATATATGTATCCCACAGAAGAAGAAAAATCATATGACTAAGTTTCAAAGTCTTCATTCAGATTTCCTTTTGATCCTTTAAGACACTTTTTCCTTCTTTGATTCTAACTCTTCCAAAATTACCGTATCCACCAGTTCATGTCTTGTAATTCATTCCTCAGAGCTTTGTACAAGATGAAGGATAAATAGTTCCAATATGAGACATATCTTGCCTTACTAAATAATGGGATAAAATAGGAGCCCTGATAGTCTCATCAAGGTTGGAACTAGAGATGGGAATAGATGAAGCCCATTTACCATCCCCGTTCTGGCCTGTTAGTCATCAATAATTTTTTCCTTTTATAGATGACTAAATGCTTATCGTAGATTTCTAGAAACAAAAATCATGAGTATTGTGAATTCTAGAAATCTCACTGCCTTCATTATCCTTAGGATAATTTTTTCACTATTTCACTACTCTATCAAGTCATGACCAACCTATCACTCGCAGAAAACCCATCATGGGCTCATACCACTCATTTTTGTCCCATTTTTCACACCCATGACCTCAGTACTTTTTTCTGCCTAGCCATAACCCTTCCACTTCCACCTCAGATTGCCAAGTGGCTTAACCTTTTCCCCTATTCACCAAGTGCCTCAAGCATTGGTGGTCTCAATCTGCTCTCTAGGCTATTTGGATAAATCAAAATTAGTAGTTTTGGGTTTGCAATGCATAAATTTTTTCATAAGCTATGTTTTACACCCAAGGACCCCAAGTCAAGTTTTTAGCCAAAGAGCCTCCCACTAGGTCATTTAGGGTTTCACAGGTTATAGGATTGTTTTGGTGTTCTGAATCATTGCTTTACATATGACAAGGAGAGGAAATCAAATGGAAAGGAGGGTCAGCACTTGATTTTCCAAAATAGATCAAAAATCCCTCAAGAAAGGCCTCCTTGGTCAAGACAACATTCTGTAAAGGTATAACTGTGCATCTTAAACATTTCTGCAGGAATGATTGAGATAGCTATCAGTAGAAAAATAGGTAAGGTAAGAGGCCAAATCCTCACTAAAGAACATCCATAGCAAATAAAAGGAAGCAAGCCTATGTTTAAAGAGAATCGGGCTTTTTAGGACTGATTGGCTAAATAGTGTTTCCAAGCAAGAAGCCAATGAAAAATACCACAAGGATAGAGGCACATCAACACAACCAATCATACATTGAATATTTTTAGAAATTATAAATGAATAAGGGAAAAAGGTGAGGTGAACTAAACATAAATGAATGAACTTGAAAGGGCTATAGAGAACTTAGAATATAACACTAATTATTCTTCTCTAACAACCATAAAACCTAAGATTTTGGGAAGGTAGAAAAAAAAGGTGAAATAAAGACTATGAATCTCCATGATGACAGCAGGCAGAAGGTTGAAGAAAATATTAGAAGTTGACCTCCAATGTTTGCCAAGGTAACAATGCTTCACTGCATCAAAAGGAAAGAATGAAAAGAGTATTCAAGTGAGGGAGGTCAAGTTTTCAAATGCATAAAATTATCTTCAAAAGGTCAAAGGAATGAAAGTATAGTTTTGGGTTACAAGGTAAAAAACTATCATGAGCATAAGTTCACTGATTGAGTAATTGAAGTTGTCAAAATCCAAACAATGACAAAGGAGACCAAAGCAACTATGTCATGGAACCTGCAACAAACCAGAAGTGGCCAAGGGAAGACATAGCAGACATAAATTGTAGCCTTTGTCAAAGGGGATGTATCACTGTCAAAATCAGTAAGAAGGTAGGAAAACATATGTTTAGATCACTTACACAAAAATTTCAAAAGGGGATAAAAACATTGTTTTTTTAGTTTCTCAGTGCAGATAAGAAGAGGTTTAGCAATGCCAACACTCCCAAAGTTAAAAAGGCCTCTTCATCTCTCCAGAAATCCATCACCAAAGAAGGAAAAATCACTTTGAAAAATTCTCAAATCACCTGCAAAAAGGGGTCAATGATATCAGTCAAGATGACAAAGTGAAAAAAAAAATTAGCAAAAGGGGGTTTTTTATTTTAAATTTAATTTTCAAAGGTAAAAAGGCATCCTGGCTATCATCCTAGCTCATTTTTCATTTGAGGAGAGAAAAAAAGCCTTCAGGAGACAAGTCTGAGTGTTTTTTTTTATTTCTAGACAAGTTCACTAGCGCTACGTGAATACCCTGGCGTTGCGCTCACATACCCTGGCGCTGCGGTAATAGGGTTTTTTATCATTCGAATTTACTCATCTTTGCGTGAATAAGAGGTGATGATGCGGAAATAGGGTGGCGCTATGCAAAGGCAAGCACGACATGCCCAGGATGCGACACCCAGTTTTTTGGCATGATCCTCCCGGCGTTGCACCCACAGGCCAAACTGACAGCCTGTTTAGCCTGTAGACATTTCGTACAGAACACATGACAGCCTGCTTCCCCTGCCGGTGCTATGCTAAAATGGAGGCACAAGGCGCACGGCGTTGCAGGCGGAGGAGCTAAATCTGGTAGGTGCCCTATTTTTCCTCCTCTCAAGTGTTTTTATTCATTTGGTGGTTAAATGAAATACTAAAACCTAATAGTTTCAAGCCCTAGGTCTTCAATATAAGTCATCCTCTATTTTAACCCGCACACAATTTTCAGTTAAGGGGAGTAAATTGGGGTAGTTACACTTCATGTTCATGTAAAATCCCTCATCTAGCTCAAGGAAAATCAATCATAAACCTAACCTCCATAACCCTCATTTTCAAGAGTTTCCCACCATCATTTGCATCATACTCCTCTTGCCCAAGTTTTCCTGCCATCAGCCCTAATCACCATGTCAGGAGCAGAAGATAGTAGCAGTAGTGAAAGAGGCCAAGGGCCTATGAGGCCAAACCACAAAGGGTGAAAAGTGAACAGATTTGAACCCCATAACACAATTGCTATCACCTTATCTCCCATTATCCTCTCATGTTTCTAGAATGTAGGATGTTTCCAATTTTGTGAGAGAATAAAACAAGTGCAAAGCCACCCAGAGCTTACAAGGATTTTCATTCTTAACCTCCACAAAAAACAGGTGAATCTTGCAGGGGTGGATTTTGAATTATCAGCAGATGTCATCTCTAATGCTATAGGAATACCTACTATTAGTGATAAATTGTTCAAGAAGGAAAGGTTGTATATGAACCATTATGAGACATTTTTCAAAACTAGATACAGAGTAGGCTACAGGGCTATCTTCCCTTTCTCACACCTAAAACAGAGATTTTCACCCTTGATGAAGGTTATCATGAAGTACTTCACCTGTGAAGGGAGATACTCTAGACTTTATTCCTACCATGTCAGAATTCTCATGCATTTCACAAGGGTCAAAATTCTCAACTTTCCCTACTACTTGTATAGAAGTATGGAAAAAATGTCTGTTGTTGTCCGGAGAAGGAGTCCTTCCCAACAAATGCAAATTTTGGTTTAACATTCCTTGATCAAGATGGTAGTTCTACATCAGTTGGAACATAAGGGCATACCCTAGGATGTGTTCATAGCCCATGAAGTCTTCACAATCCCATAGCCTCCTCATCAACCAAACTTTCCCTCATCATCTACACAAGTCCCCTCACCTCCAGAAAACCTCCCTTCTTCCCCTTCTCTTGATGCGTCAAATGAAGAGGATGAGAGTGGAAATAATGAACAAAGTGATGGAAGTGAGGGTAATGGTGCAAATGATTCAGCCCAAAGTGAGGAAAAGAGTGATGTTGATGACCAAAGTGCTGACAATGAAGGTGATGAAAATAATGATGAGGAAGAAGAAGAAGGAAATGAAGATGAAGAAAAGGGCAGTGAACATGACAGTGATGGAGATGAAAATAGTGAGCATGATAGTGATAAAAATAGTGACAATATGGAAGAGGATGATGAGGAATATGAGGAGGTTGAAATTGGAAATGAAATGAGCATTGATGAAGGGGAGATCAGCAATAAAACATAGGATACAGAGGCAGATAATGAAGAAGAAAATAATGAGGCAGAGACAGAAAATAATCATGAAGCAGAAACATATCATGAAGATATGGAAGGAGATGAAAATGAAAAAGAATATGACAATGAGGAAAATGCATAAAAGGAAGGTAGCAGTGACCAAAAAGAAGGAAGCCTCACTGATGAAAAGAACGGAAAAGAAGAAAACAGTCATGAAGGTCATGACAACAATCAACCCCTCAATGATAATAACAATGATGATAATGTAGAAGATAAGGAGGCAATCACTCATGGTGATGAACAAAATAAAATTAAGGAAAGTGCAAAGGGTGATAGTCCTAATGAGGATCACATCCATGACAAAGACACTAGCAAGATCACAGTCACACCTCTTTTACTCACATATCAAAAAGGGCCAAGGCTAGTGTTTGCTGCCTCCAAAAGGCCAGGGACCATGCCATCCAACTCAGCTCAGAAGCTTGACAAGGGAAAAAAAAGATGAAAAAAGGTGAGAAAGGTAAGAGAGGTAGGCAAACTAAACAAAATCCCCAATTCATTGACCTTGACAGCGATAATGAAGATGAGGAGATGGCCACTAAAATATTACTCCAAAGAAAAGATGCGCAAATTAGGGAGCTGGAGAGAGATTTTGGCATGGCACAACATATCATTCAATATTATAAGAATGAACACAATTATTTTAAGAAGGTAAAAAGGGGCCTTGATCTCCAAAAAAGACGACCAAACAGTATGCAATGAAAAACAAACTTGCTTGTGCCAAACTCAAAGAAGCCCTCATTGAAATTCAAGCACTAAAAGTAGGAAAAGACCAATAAAACCTTGGAGTCTTGGCTAAATATTCTCTACAGGTCTCTCAAACCCCTTGAGGGAGACATCCACCAATTTTGAAGGAATTTGGACAAAGTTTTGTTTCTTGATAATTTGAAGGCCTACAAGCATAGTGCCACTGGTGCTACACTTTTCCCTCAAGCATAATCAGAGGGAAAAATCTACATTTTTGGATTTCTCATGACTAACACACTATTATCACCATATTTTAGAGAAATTGGAGCATTTTGAGGTCAAAAAACACCTCATTTTTCACCATTTTGCCTCCTTTTTAGGCCTGGCACTGTGCTCAGAGCAGTCTTGGGGTTTTGACTTTTTGAACAGGTTACAAGTTCTCAATTAGAAAAAAAAGATATTTCTAGAAATAGGACTCAGCAAGTTTCCAACGGGCCATCACGGAGCAAAATTCAACATCGGGAAGGTCCCCAAAACTTTCCTACAACAGGACCTATTTTCTGCCTAAGGTGGTGCTACGCTTATGGACAACACTGTGTGCTTTCGGCCAAAAGTAAAAAAAACACACTCATTTATTGCAAAATCATATTTTAGTGTTTTTTGAGGAAAATAACTCTAGAATTAGGTGCTAGAATTTATTTTGGCATTTATTTCATGGGATATTTTGTGCCTTGGGCCTTGCATGGTCTCTTGGGCATTAATGACATTTATGAGTGCTTTTGACATTTTCCCACCCTATCTAGGGTTTTTGCCCTCTTTTTCTAGATAAATAGAGCATGAGGGCTTTCATTTTATATGTTGGAATTTGATGAGCTTTGAGAGAAATACATTTTTTTTATGAGTTTGAAGAAGAAATTGATCTTGTGGAGTTTGTGAATGGCCTTGCTTTGATTGATGATGAAGGAGGATAACTTGCAAGATCCCTGAGCATGGTTAATGGTGAAGTGTCTCTATTTAATTCTTGTTTTCATGTTTACCATTATGTTCATCTTTATATGTTGCAGTAGAACAAAAAAGTATAGGCTAATAAATGTTGTTTGAGGCACCTTAGTCCTTCTTGCTTTCTATTGCCTTGATGTTTTCCTCTGCTGGGTTTGTTTACGAATTCTTAGTTTCTCCTTAGATCTGCCTATGCTTGTTTATTCCATGAATGGTTCAATATAGTAGTTTTAAAATATGTTTTATGGTTACCCCTATCTATTTGATTCTATTTAAACTCTATTTTGGAATCTCTCTTTGAAGTATTACTTGTTAGGTTTTAGCCAAAGAGGCCATGTTTTGATCATGCCCTTCATCCATGCTTGAGAAGTTGCCTTAAATTTCTTTGTAGCTTGATAATTGATGTTTAGGCATTCCCTCTTCATTGATTAAAGTTATTTGTTATCTTGAATGCTTTCTAACCTTGAAGGTGAAATCACTAGAAGTCAAATGAGTTTTTTGCCTTCTATATTTCATTGGAATTGTTCATCTTGAATGCTTGTTTGCTTAAAGTGTAATCTAAGAGCTATTGGTTTACCATATCTTATGATTATACCCTTATTATGATCAGTATTTTAGATCATCTTGTTTAAAAAGTACTTGTTTAAGGATTATTCACTTCCCCTACACACCTACTATGCTCACAAACTTATTGTTCATTTCACTTCACACATAACTTTTAAGATCCATTTGACCATGCTATATTTGCCCTGTTATGCATCTTGTTTCATTACTGAGATATCCATGACTTTCATTGACTCCATAGCCTAATGATTTGAAGACCTCTCACTCCACCTATTCTACTTGACCATCTTACCCAACCAAAACAGACAACAAACCCTACACTTAACAACTAGCCTAAAATCAAAACCCTAAAAGCAAATAGATTCAAATCCTTTGCATACAATAGAGAGAGCCCTCTCTAAGTCCAGGCAGGCTAGGTCCTAGGACTCCAAATAATGGTCTGATGTTACCTTGTCCAGTTGGTCTACCAATCTGCTAAATCACGGGACCCTAACATGGCATTCATCTATCTACATTGTGTCTAGTACACTACTGTACTCCTATGTCCTTCCAAACAGAGAAATATTTCTTTAAATGCAACAAAATATTTTCACTTTATTATGAGCAGTGCAAACTCTAGATTTTATTCACAAAAATTCATTGCTTCCTTTATTATCATAAATGTGGCTATACATTTTATCAATATGCATGTCACATAATTTATCCAAATCATAATTAGGGTCCTCATTGAAGCATTCAAAGAAAGGCTTTCCTCCTGTGTGAGATGATTTTAAACACCATGTTAAGCACGCACATGGTGTATGAGGAAGATGAACACACACACAAGAGACTCAACACACAATGAAGGATAAGCGTGAGGCTTTCTTATTTTTTCCATTATACATGACGTACATTTATAATACAATGGTGTGACTCTTGGTTTCACATTCCAAGGTCACTTGGACTCCATTGTGACTTTTCGCATTCCACACCTACCCATGTAGGATTAGGTGTTCCAACATCCCCCCTTAATCCGAAAGGGTATGTGTGAGTCCAAGAAAAGAGTTGTAATACAAATCTGCAAAGTATGCATGGCAGCACTTGGGCTGAATCAACTCTCTGAAATGTTGGAAAAAAGAGGTGGTTTTAGGATGACCACAAACACTGGAACGCAAAACTTGTTGCAGTTCCAGGAACTCTTCCAAAACTGGCAAGAAGCTGAAAGCTTCTGCTAGAGGAATTTTCCCTCATAAAAAAGGGAGACCTTCAACCTAAAAGAAGGGAGGTCTACTACCTGTGATGGTTTTAGGATTACCAACAACTCCGGAATGCTTGAAGCATTTTCTCGGGACAAGGAAGGCTGATGGCGAAAACTCAACTGCAAGTTTTCTCAATATCCGTGAACAAGTTCTAACATGTGTCGTAAACATCTTCTTGGCTGCTGATGCCCATTGCCAAGAAGCGATCCATCCAAGATGAATCTTTGTTCTTGTAGGGGGCTTGTTTCTGAAGCATCTTTCTGAAGAATGGGTGTGCCAACCACAGTTCTTGCATGGATGAAGAACAAAACAATGATATTTCATATGGCCAACTCGATCACAGTGTTGGAATTTTACAATCTGTTGTTGTGGAAGCAGAACAGGATCTGGAACAGCTGCAGGTGAACTGTCATACAGGAATCCGACACTCTGAAATATGATGGGCTTGGTGTAGTTTGGAATATGAAAGGACACATCCTTTTCATATCCAAGACCAGTTCTGTGCTTGTTGTGGACAAGCTCTTCCCAAGGTCTGATGATGGGCTTGAGAAGTGCAGGCTGAGCTACTGCATCTGCATGTAAATCTGCTCTAGTGCAAGGAACTGAATGAGAATCAACTGCAACTTTACCTTCTTTCTTATGACGGGATTCTTTCTTTGTCTTCTGAACAGAAACAGGTTCAGAATGGTGACTCTTTTTCTGAAGTTCATCTTGCTGGAGCTGAGATTCCAACTGCAAAAACTCAATCTTTTCATGCGCATCTTGCAAACAACTGTGAATTTTACAAAGAGCATTCTTGCTCATTTTTATCATGTCATAAACATTGGAATGAATGAGGTTACTCAACAACTCTAATACCTCATTGATTTTAGCCATTTTCAACAACTTAGGCTCAAAAAATGAAAGGGTGTCGGCTTCAACCGAAAATGCACCCGTTTACAATGCCTTTCAAACAAATACAAATGACTCCAAGGAATTCTCAAAGTACAAAGTGTGCTCCTCAAATGATGGATGGAAATCAACAATCTAACAACTCAAATTTACACTTCAAGTCTTGATTGCAACTATGAATGAAGAAGCAATATTCACTCACAATGTGAGTTCAATACAAATTATCTGCAAAATATTTTGTAAATGTGTAGCTGAAAACACTATGTAAGAAGCCTTTAAGGCGACTGATTTTTTCTTCAAGGAACTGCTTGTCTTCTCATGTCAATTTCTTCAGAAAATCACCCTCTTATATATGCCATAAATCATAAAATGTAAAACTGCAATTTTCTCTATGTGTATTGTCCATTTATTGATATGTCATTTTCTCTTCACTGTTGTTCATTTTCTCTTTCCTCTCTCTCTCTGCTGTTTTTTTTTTTTTTTAATTAAAAATTAATTAAAAAATAAATTAATTAAAAAGTAGATTAATGGGAATAATTAAAAATGGACTTTAATTAAAAGCGAGGGGAGGAAAATTTATTGGAGGGAGAGTTATTATATGAAATGGGAGGCGAATATTAAAAATATAAAAATTGATTTAAAAAAAAAGGTGGTATTATACAAACCAGATGTTGGAGCGGTATTTATATATGGGAAAGTGGTATTAACATATGGTGAATGAAAGGGTAGTATGGTAAAGGGGTGGTGTTATGAAGAATGGATTTGGGGCGTAGCGTTGAGGGAGGGTGGATTGTGATGTTGCAGTGAGGGGGGGCGGAGCTCGTGAGTGAGTTTAGGGTGGTGAGGCGAAGGGATAGCGGGTAGGGAGCTCGAGTGTGCAGATCGAGAGGGTAAGACGTGGGCCGTGAGGGAATGCGTTGAGAGGTAGATGGGGAGAGTTAGCTAGGGTGTAGCAACGAGTGGAGCGGTAAGGGGGTAGGAAGCGGCGTAGTAGAGGGAGATATGAGCGCTGTAAGGTGGGAGCGGCGTAGTGGGACGGATTTGAGAGTTGGGGTCAAATTGCAGGGAGGTGAGGTGAGTGTGTAGCAGTTGTAGGAGATTCGACTGGTGAGGGAGGGTGCGTAGGTTGAGAGTGAGCGGGGGTGGATAAGAGGAGAGGCCGAGAGGCTGGAGTTTGCAGAGCGATAAGTGTGTAAAACGTATGGGGAAGGAGCTGAAGAGAGGATCGGGTAGTTGGGGATCGCAGAGCGAATGGTGAGAGGGGGACTATGGTGTAAGGTCCGTGGATTAGAGGCTGAATGTGTGTGCAGGGCGCAGGATTTGGGAGTTGGGGTAGGCTGAGAGCCTTGAAATAAATTTGTTTTTAATTTTATTTTATTTTATTTTTTTCATAAAACAACATAGTAGAGATAAGAAAATGACTTAAAAACAACAGCAGAGGACAGTCCAGAAATGAAATAAACTCATAATTATTTCTCAGGAAATGTGGCAGAATTTCGCTAGTAAAAACTCAGAAATTTTTCAGAGATTTTTTCAAAAAATTTCAGCAGTAAAAACCCATAAACTTCTTCAGAAACCCAATTTAAAACGGTATTTTCAGTTCTTCAAAATGCAGAATTTAATAGGCAGAAATTTGCAAAATAATGTGCAGTGAGAAAACCTGTAGAATGCACAATGCTGCTTCTCTTAAAAACCACTTTCTAAACGTTGGGATTTTGAATGCTGCTCCTCTTCAAAAAACTTCTGAATGGCGGCAAAAACACTGCTACAGAAACTCTCTGAGTGCTGCAAAAATTATCAAAATTTTTGCAGATATGCACAATCCATAAGCACAAATGGCTCACTCAATGTGGAGCTGGTTATGGATGTATCAGCTCTGATACCATGTTAAACACCTTGTTAAGCACACACATGGTGTATGAGGAAGATGAACACGCACACAAGATACTCAACACACAATGAAGGATAAGCGTGAGGCTTTCTTATTTTTTCCATTATACATGATGTACATTTATAATACAATGGTGTGACTCTTGGTTTCACATTCCAAGGTCACTTGGACTCCATTATGACTTTTCTCATTCCACACCTACCCATGTAGGATTAGGTGTTCCAACAGATGAGATGAAATCATGAAAATAAAATGAAACAATATCTTTACTAATACATCAAGATGAGACGAGATAGTGTGTTAATGTTATCAGACTCAGCTTTGAATATTATAATTTGAGGTCCTCCATATAAGATATTCTAGATTGATCTTCTAGGAAAATACCATCATACCTTGTAAGAAAGTATACATGATTTAATATTTGTTACCAAATCCAGTTGCACATATTGAGCCAACGACCTTGAATGCCTTTATTGAGCCTTTCTTTCTTTAGTTAACACAACACAGGCATTATAACAACCCCAACTATTTTTTTTTGCTACCTCTTTCCTTACATAGTGGGCGTTGAGCTTATTAGGGATCTTTTTAATGATGGCATCTCGTTATGAACTAGAAAATAAATTAGGTATCCCAAATGATCAAGGATAGTTTAAATTTAGGCATGCCCTACCACTTATTCTAAGGCTTAATTTTTCCCATGCATATAGTGACTACCCAAATCCCAAGAGTGAGGAATTCTTTGTGGTAGCTAGAGACCAGACTTGCCCTTTCAAGAGTCTAGGAAGGAAGAAGTTCTAGTGGGTAGTTAGAGACCATACTATCCTATTGCAATTAGGTATTATATTTATATTGTGCTAATATTTTTAGGTATTAGGGATATAATATGTATTCAGTCAAAGCTCTATAATTCTTGATATCCTGTAGAACGATTCACCTGAAAAATTCAACAAATAATAATTAAGGAGTGAAGTTTCCCCAACTAGCTTCTCAAATTAATGACACTAATAAGTCAAGTTCTTGACTACAGAGCTTTTCACTAAGCATGGATGGAGATAATTTTCATCTATTCAACTGGGTAATTTCATGGATAATGGGCTAGGACAATATTTTTGGAAAATATTGCACCAAAGGTTGTTTTCCTCATAAATACTCTAGTCTACATAGTTGTGTGGATAGATTTATTCCATACAATAAATCTTTAAAAGGCCTAGCAATATGCATCTTGATATATATGTTAATTCAGATAATCTCAAGCAGAGCTTGTCTTATCAATGCTCCAGCTTGGCATTTGAGTGGGAATATTTGCCACTAGCTAATGAAACCATCCTATGAGAATTTTGTTTTCAGCGAGCATAACCTTCTTTAGTAAATGATATTCAGTTAAAATTTGAAGATGGAAATCTAGTGTTGTCTCAACTTTTATTTTTTCCTTCATGATTTAACCTATGGATTTTTATGGTTTGAAACTTTTAGTAGGGAGTTATGTTTTGAGATAATTAAGTTGAACTATGGGATCTCATATACTTAGATCCTTGTCAGTATGTTGTATGTTCATGTGATATTTTAGTAGAATAGAAAAATTATAATCCATTAAATATCAGTTACATGTATCATGTATGCTTTGTTGTGAAAATTATTTTATGTAATTTTACTATAGCATCATATTTGCGATAATGCTTTCCAAGTTGCCAAAGGTGGAAAAAAATATAGTAATAGGTCTCTCCCACCAATGAAGGAAAATATGTCACAAGAAGCCTTGTATATTTAAGAGAAAAACTATAGAGATATTACATGTGTTTGTTTTATTTCCCCTTACCTTTTCAATGTTAAAATGAATTGGTATTTAACAAGAAGCTAATTGGTGAATCATTCTTCTTTGATTTTTCTGTAAGTATCATCATTCCATGAGAAAGATTTCATGAGCTATAATTTTATCTGATCAAAATTCTCCTCAAAAACTTGGTTTTCTCTAGTCCTAATGCGTTATCTTACCATGGTATTTGTAGCTGGAGCTTATATGTGTGTGTGTGTGTGTGTGTGTGTGTGTGTGTGTGTGTGTGTGTGTGTGTGTGTGTGTGTGTGTGTGTGTGTGTATCTATATGTGTATGTATATGTATATGTGTATGTATATGTATATTTATATGTATATATATATATATATAGATATAGATATATATATGTGTGTGTGTGTGTGTGTGTGTATGTGTATATATATATATGAGAAGGCATGTTAGTAGTGATGTGCCACCTATTTACAGTGACTTATACCAGCCGATCCATACTTTATGATGTAGATTCATCAAGGTTTTTATTCAAGATCAAGAAACCTCGAAGAAAATCCATCTGTACCTGTTGTTATGCATGGAATTCATGTAAAGACGCTTTAGTAGATTGTTATCTATTTGAAATAATACTTTATATTTTTCCTTGCTTAAGGTTATTTAACCTATAGAATGAACCTTTCCAGAGATAATTTCATCACCATGGTGATATTTACACCTTCTTCTATAGATAAAGGAAGTATCTCACATGTCGACAAGATTGTGTAAAAGAACAAGAGCTCACTATAGGCAGCTTATTGTGAGACCTTGCTAACTCCTAGACTATGACCTTGTCATGTTCAAGTTATAGAGCAAACTGTGGAATTTATAATGCATCCATATTCCTATTGTCCTTGTTAAAATTTAGAGTGTAGTTAATATGTTCTACACATTTGCAATTCTTCTTTATGTGCTTGTGCTAAAGCATATTTATTGGCTCATTATGTGATACAATGAAAAACTACTAGCATACAACTCTACTTGTAATGGTTGTGTCCTCTACCCTTTTGTAATTGCAAGGTGGCTTGCATCAAGAGAGACAACACCGTTAATTCCATGAGCCTTGCAGAAAATAGGACCAGTTATGAGTTTAGGCTTCAAGTGATTTGGCAACACAATAACTTTAATTGTTAGCTTTTCTAGTTGGATCTGTTGAAAATATAAGTGAGGTACATAATCATCAACGCCCAATTTACAAGTATCCTCTACATCTAGAGTCATGTTTCTTGTTTAAAGAGAGCTAGGAGGAATGAATGCAATAAGATCCAAACCATCACACCTTAAAACCCAATCCAAGCTCCAATCTCCAGCAATGAAATTTATTTCTTGGTTGTTCTGGTGAAGATGTAACAAATTCTTCATCAAATAGTTTCCTACCATTAGAATCCTTGTATTTTTGTTATATATGTTATAGGTCCTTGCTAATTAGTGTTTCTCAATTGATAACCTCATAATCATATTTCCATATGTTAGGTCCCTATAATACTAGTGTATCCCCTTATGTGGCTCTCGAATTTCATCTAAAAGATGTGACCTTGGGAAAATAGTCATAACTCTCTCTCTGAGAATCGGATTGGAATTCTGTAAAAATTGGTCGAAATTACACGGATTGTATTTTCTTGTATATCAATTTCAGAGTAGGAGGAAATAATGACACGTGGCACTCCATACAATTTATCTCTACTAAACTAGTCCATAATTTGGTCATTGTGGGAGATTGGGCATAACTTTGACTTGAAGAATCCAAATCAGGTCTAACCAGTGGCATTGGAAATAATATTTAGAGGGCTACTATAGGACCAAATTTTAGATATTGAAGATCTGAAATCAAAAATATAATTCAAGTTTAATATCAACCTCCTAAAAGGAGGAAAAAGGTGTGTATTTGTTTTTTTTAATTGCATAATGTTTGTTTGAAAAAGCAATTTGAAGTGATTCCGAGGGCATATTGAAGAATTTTTATTAGTATTGGGTTCTATAATGCCTCCCAAAAATAATTCCACACCCATTAATACCTTATAAATCTCTACTATGAAGCATGAAGAGGATGAATTGTAGTATGAGATATCAAAATTATGGTACCAAGTGCAACAAATTTTGATCTTACAAAGAGCAATCAAAGATGACATAGATGGTTTAAAAGTAAAAATGGAGGCAAATTTGGATGATTTTAGGGATCAAATGAAAGCTAATATGGATGATAAAGTAGTGTAATATCACATCGAGCATCAATAACACGTTCTCCAACTCTCAAAGGATAACCTAACTTTGGCGCAGAATCAAATGAAACAACAGGAAGATCAACATCGCAGCGAAAGAAGTTCTGAAGCAGTCACAGAAACAAGAACTCGGAAACTAGAAAATCAATCAATTTTAGAGTATCTCAACAAGTGGAAGAACTTACCCGTTGAAGACTCCACATGGGAGGATGAAATTTTATACATAAGCATCCAGAAATAATCAAGTGTTGAGGGAAACACTTTTTTGAAGGAGAGGGGCATGTTAGGTCACTATAATACTTGTGTATCCCCTTATTTTTGTTAGTGTAGCCCCCTTATTGTTATTGTTGTACCCCTATAGCCCCCATATTATTATTAGTGTGCCCCATAAAAGCCACTATTGTTATTAGTGTGCCCTTACATTATTATTTTTAGGTTGGCTAGGATTATGTTGTGACCCCATGGACTCCTATTTATAGAAAGGATATTTTTTCATTTGTATCATCCAATAATTGTTCATTTATGTAATTTCAAGGAGGTTTCCCCCTCAAAGTGGCTTATTTCTAAGGCGTTGATCTCTCTTTTTTTATATTTTTGGAGCTAGTTTCATAACACCATATATCTGATATTTTTCAACAAATGTTTTGACAAAAGTAAAAAGTGGCTTAACCAATATTCTTCTCATCATCTTGGTCATGAAGAAATTATTGAGTATACAAAATTCCTCCTACACTTGAACTCATCCATAGAATACCTCTTACCCTCGAGCTACAAATAATAACTCGAGAGATTAGATTTAGTATTAAATGATGAATCTTTGATTGGTTCAGTTTGAGGAGATTATATGTAATATTAAAGGTTGAATCTTTGATTGGTCTAGTCACAAATTTGCTTCTATATGGAGAATAACGTGCAAGCTCTTCAAATTTTCCAGATCTAGGTGATAAGAGGGTTACCAAAATGTAACAATGTACAATTGCAGTGTTCTCCCATAAAATTTTGGTTTGTACACCTTCAAAATTCAATAAAATCTATAGCGTGAATGAAATTCAGATTTTTAGAGAGGCCCCAAGATTTTGGACACCGTCTGCAATCATAAGGATGGGGAAATGTTGGTTTTATAAGAAACCCAGAAATAAACAACATAAAACCCATATGTTAATTGATCTCTACTCTACATAAATGCAATAGCAAGTCAGGGCATATTTTTTCTTCAAATTCCAATAGAATTGTTACACCATCCATTTTGGAAAATAACCCATGGAATCTCTTTTTTTTGGACACTAAAAGTTACCAGTCCCTAGAGTACAATATGTCTTCAAGATGGTTGACTGATAATAGAGGCCATATACAATTGTTGGGTGAGTTTTGTGCATGGTAAAAAAATGTGGTGGTCTCTTCCATTGGACTGGTCATTGTTCATCCCTTAGTTAAAAATATTTAATTTTTTACTCAATGTTCAAATATTTGCTGCTGGAGTATTGATAATCATTGGATGTTTCAATTAAGAGAACATAAATTTTTTCAACTTCATCCTTGTTTTCCAATTCATAAGTTAGAGTGTTGGAGTGGTAAGATATAAAGAGTAGAGTTTATTTCCTTTGATGGCAAGAAAACCAGTGTGGAAAAATCCATTTTTGAGTATTTTCCTTGGCACAATAATCCATTATCAAATCAAGACCCCAACAGGAGCAACAGACATTGGGGGTTCAAGCCAGAAACTGTGTATCAAAGTGGATCCACAAACGACACTATTAAGCCTTACTGTCTTTGGCTTCTGAATAGCTTTTCTTTCTACTCTTTAGTAGAACACTTTGAATAAGTATCTAAATACTTTATACATCTCTAATTTAGTACTAACAGTGATTTTTTATTCTATTTCTAGTGGTTTATTTACTTTGAACTCACAACTCTGCCTATGATTACTTCTCATAAGCCAGTCTTTAATATTAGTGTGATGTATGTTCAATAGAATTATTAACTAATAATTATAGTAATCATCGATTTCATCAACTCATAAAAAGGAATCGAAGGATTGTATTAGTGCCCTCAAATATTGTAATATTAGCAAGTTGAAGTATGCTTGTGTATTCTTACAATTTTTTTCATTGTTTGTAGACAATCTATTGATATGTACAATTGTTCAGCTTCCCCAATACAACCCATGAAGGTTGGTTCCAAGAAAGGACATAGATGAAAAATTGACATTCAAAAATTTTCATGAATTACCAATTCCCCTAGAATACAAATTTGGACAATCAATACTAAAAGTTCCATACAACCTGCTTCATTATGCATCATATTTGTTGATTTTGATATGTAAAATTCTTTCACATCAAATCTGGACCTAATAAGTTTTTACAAATAAACCAAGATATTTCTAAGTAACTTGATGAAGAGGCATAATTTCAATCTCAATTTAAAGATTAAAAAACCCAATAGCATCATTTTATTTGGTGTAAAACTAGAAACTTAAATTAGATTTGATTCTTAAGAGAAATAGCCATGTTTGCAAAATTCTTACTACAATAGTGGTCTCAATTTGCAGCAATGAATGTGTTATGTGGTCTTGGAATCTTAACAACTCCATCTGCTATTAGAAAAGGAGGATAGGTGGGATTGGGTATGTTATTTGGATTTTATGTACTATCCTTCTACACAGGTGTACTCTTAAAATGTTGTTTGGAAAGTCAACTAGCACTTGAGACCTATCCTGAAATAGGCTAGCATGCCTTTGGAACTAAGGGTAGAATACTAATTTTAGTATGCTTTATTTACTTCTCTAATTATAATATTGAATAAATCATTGTTGAGAAAGGATAAGCCATGTTCATTTCATAATATATAGAATATTACAATAGATAGCTTTACATAGTACAATAGGGCCTTTGGGCATCTCCTCATAATTAATATGTAATATTCTGAAGTTCATACTCTAAACCTTCTTATCGGGAAGTGGGGTTGAAATTGCAAAATTCATTGAGCCACCTAAAAATCCAGTAGAAAATAAAAGCACCAAGTACAAGTTTAAGATTTTTAGCATGAAAGTGAAACAAGGCACATAATATATCCCTTAACTAGTAAATAAGTTGTGCTTTTTATGCTTTATTTTCTCCTTTTTTGATGGATTTTAGATTGTATTTGGTTTTTAAATTTACAGAATAGTGTAGAATTGTGTGGTTGTTTATTGTGTTCTTTAAAGGGAATGGGGATGGAAAATCCTGGTTTGCTCACCTTAAGTGATCAGTTAGCTATAGGTGTATGTTGAACCTCAATACCTTTGATCTATAAGCACATTCAACAAGGATCGGTTGTTGCAATTTATAAATGAAGACTTGGAAAGGTTGATAATATTTTTGTTACTGGAAAATATATTGTTGATTTTCGAAAGCACCAACCGAACTCATTGAATGGACCTTCAAACTTATATTATGGTGGAAAAATTACTTAAACAGGGCATGTCATGTTAATCAATAATCCATAACTCTGTTTAACAAAATTTGACTTAAATATGTGGTGTTTTCTCTTCAAGGGTTATAACATGGCTCCGTTAATCTGAACTATTTGATATAACTTAAATGGACACAACTATCATCTGCTTAGGAGAGAGTTACTGAGATTTGATAATATAGTACATTATTAATTTAGAATGAAACCCCATAGGGATTTCCTATCATAGGGATGCCTTATGCAAATGTAGTAATAACTCTAACTCTGATACATTATATAAATAGTAATCATAAGGCATTCATGTTTATGTAGAAGCATACACCAACTCCATGTTTAATACGTATTGGTCTCAATTCCCCATATGTACTAGTCTCAAAACCCCATACATTCATGGGGAAGATTATGAAGGATAGTGCAAACATGACAAGTACATATGACATATTTGTAATGTAGTAAATTTAAGATCGAGAACTGTAGCACCTTGGATCTGGTGTGCACATTTTTCTGAGAGTTTCACAATAGGTCGAAAAATGTTTGATATATATGAAAATGTATGAGCCATGTTATATTTTGTTGTTGGACGTAATAATTGAGAGGCAACATCCATGAAATTCCTCCACAAATCCCTGTAGTGACATGGAGCTATAAAAACCTAATATGTCACTATTAGGAATCCAAAAGCGTTCAACTATGGACATTTAATTGGAGGTAAAATCTTTGAATCCAAAGAATTATGGCCTTTGTTTGGATTATGTATATCCAAAAAATGTGCTTATGAGAGCAGAGAGTTCCAGGGTTGTGAGGAATCGTGTTTGGAGGGCTACTATGCCTTAAAATAAAGGGAATACATACTATTGGGGATCTAGATGCATTCAATAGGTAGCAAACACCTTGAATCCAAATAACAATGGTCTTTGCTTTGAGTATTTATATCCAAAAAATATTCTTGTGAGAGAATAAAGTTCATGGTTTTGAGGAATCCTTGGTATACGGAAACTATGCCTTTTTTATTTCAAATACTTTCATCTTCGCAAATATCATTTCAACCAAATAAACTAAAAATTATATGTGCACAGTTCATATATACAAATAAGTAGTGACATCCCACTATGTGCCTCTTTTTCATAATTGCATCATATATACTCACTATTTTTCACTTTTTGGCATGCAAATCATTTTTTAGAGGCAAATTTTTAAGCAATCACAACAAATTTACATGATTCACAAGGTGAGAAATCAATCTTCGTTGTAATTGTAGATTTTAAGTTTGATTATTATAGGTCATTTATAGGCTATAAATTTCTTCAAAGTTTCACTTATAATATAATATTCAATTTAACATATTGAGTATCTTATATGTAACTATTTTTACCTCCACCCAATTTTCATAACTTCCATAAAAATTAGGTAGGGACCTACAATTTTGATTTTATTTTGCTTGCTTACTAAAAGGTTTTCCAAGATTTTAAAAAGTTTTATAATTTATTGAAATTTATAGAATCTACAATTTATAAAATTTCAAGGTCTAATTTTTTAAAGTATAATTCTTTAAAGGGCGCTAGCTCAATGGAATATCACCTACATTACAAGTAGCAGGTTGGTGGTTCAATTCCATCGTGCTCTGATATTCATATGGAATGAAGACAATTAGTTTTTGGTGACGAAGGCTCTTTTGGCCATCACCAATGAGATTATGGTGACATTTTTAGATCCTCACCAAAATATGAAATGATGACGGTCAACGAACACCACCACACATATGCATCAACAGTGACAACAATAAAAGCTCTATCACAATAAATCATTGATGTTCATATGAAATGGTAACAGTCAATGAACTTCACCATATATATGCATAAATAGTGATGTCCATTAAAGGCCCATCACAATAAATCATTGTTGTTCATATGAAATGGTGAGAGTCACTATTCGTCATTATAATCATTATTCGTGACGAACCTTGATTGTCACCAAAACACCTATACTTTTGGTGACATCCACTTTTTTGGTGACGGAGCATAAATTTCATCACCATTGTTCATATGAAATGGTGACGGTCAATATCTATCATTATAAATCATTATTGGTGACAAAACTTGAATTTCACCACAACATCTATAATTTTGGTGACGCCACCTTTGGTGAACTTCAATTTTTGGTGAAAAATGATCTTTTGACCATCACAAATAAGCTTATGGTGAAATTTCTTGACTTTCAGCAATGTCCTTTTTTGTTGTAGTGTTCCCAACTTTCCATACCACTCATCACCAATTAATGGAGGCACTATGTGTGGAAAAATAAGGCTTTAGTTTGGGTTTCATTATGTTCACCATACTAGGGTTTGGGAGAAACCATAAATTGGTTAACCTAATTCGCATTCCTCTAGCAGTTCGTTCTCATCATAATTGCATGAAATCATAGTGAGAGTCATTGGATAATATATTCCTCTAGGTTCTTGATTGGTCCTACACATCAGCATGTTCATTAGGGTTTGCAAAAATTATATATTCCCCTTCCATATTTGTAACCCTAGTCTCATGTGATTGAAGACCTAGCCCACTTTCAACTAATCCTTACTCTTTACGATGCATGTTAATAAGTACTTCCAAACACTTTCTCTATAAGTAAATAATCACCATGGGATACACATAATGTTAAAGTCACTAACATTTAGTGGCTCATTTAAATGCCTAAAATTAAATTTGATTTACAAATTAAAGCATGATTTTCTCCATCCATACCATTCACAAGATCTTAATTTGCATTATTTTGGTTCGTGCAGCTTGAGTAAATTAATTTTTATCTATGTATTGATCTCACATGAAAAGTATCACTTTGGTAAACTAGTTTTTTTTTTTGTTTCGCCATATTTTTAGGAAATTGAGTAAAGGGGGCTTGGATACACATAAAACGAGGAAACACTAACAATAAATAAAATTTTGACATGACACCACTCAAACATTGGAGAAATGGAGGGCTTTGGATTATTGCAAACACAACATACAAGCGACAATGGAAACAAATTCTTGCATTAATTAAAGGAGGAATTGAAATCGTTTTATCTCATTATAAAAGGTGTTCGAGACCACAATCATTATTTTAAATAAAGAAATTGTTCTTTTAATGCAAAAATATATCAAATAAGGAACTTTTATAAAGCTCCAAAAGCAAGGCCTCTCACGTTGTGAAGTTATCTTAAAAGGATTCTTTGCAAGGAATGCATATGAAAAAAAAAATTTCACGGGTGGATGCCCCCTCATCAATAATGCACCGGGAAACATTAGCGTTACGGATCTTGACTGGGATTTAGAAGGTGACAAAAGCATGGAGAGGAGGATGTTCTGACCGGTCAACATCAAAGACAATAAATCGATCGTTGGAAGGATCTACAGTGCCCATGGCATATAGTAGAGCTTTTCATTGTGAAGAGCACGACTGGAGGAGTTCTAGCGTTGAAATGGCAACAGGGGATTGTGCCAAATCATCTACTATGCTATACGAATGGGCAGTTTTTCCGGAAACAGTGTTTCGGCGTAGTGGTCCCTTAGGGATCTTGGTATGAACCTCTGCCTTAGGCTGAGGGATCTATAAGTGTAAATTTTTGTAGATGTTCTATGCTTGATGCAACTTTACTTTTATTACAGCAATCACACTAACAGTTAAGTAAAATGCTGATAGAACATACCAGTAGATCTATAGAAGACAAACCAGAAACAGAAGAATGTGTTGGTGCATTACGGCGGTCAGCAGGATGCTTCAACCAACAAAGTCTTCTTAGTCAGTCAACCCAGAATGTGTCACAACAGTCCTCAAAACAGTCACCCAGTCAACCCCAGAAAATTCAACACAATCCAGAAAAGTCAACGCAGGGCAGCAGCAATAAATTCAATGTAGCTCCAACTTCGGTCAACATTTTGACCTTGGTTCTTGTGCCAATGTGTACAGCCTCCCAAAATCGAAGTCTCCACCAATTTTCAGCCTCTTTGGACCATGCGTTGACCAAAGTCAATGCTGGTCGAACTTGCGTGGAAACCCTAGCTACAGTAAAATTCGTCCTTCTTCCTAGTTGCAGTAATTCGTCCTTCTTTCCATATGTGTATCGAAATTGTCTCCAAGGAGCTCGTCCTAAATCAGAAGTGGAGAAGAGATGTGATGAGTGAGTGAAATGCTCTCCAATGTTGACTGTATTTATATCCATCATTGAGGTGTGTGACACATCTGCTGGGGGTGTAAAACCTTAAGGCCAACCTACACATATAATTTTTTATAAATAATAAATTCAAAATAAATGTTCTGCTCATCGGATTAAGATCAATTTTATATCGATCTTACACCTCTCCGAAAGAGGAACCCAATAAAAATATCGGTATATTCATCTGAGCATTACAACATGGATTTTGGACCTAGTTGTCCAATTTTAACACTCCCTCTCAACTAGGGAGAACTCCATCCACCTGTGCAAACAAACATCGTGTGTCATCCCACCGTAACTTGCTTTGCTGGCCTCTTTATTTCAGAACAGAAGTGGGTCAGTCATGAAGACATCATCCCCCAGCTGACAAATTCAGCCTAGAGGTCCTAAACCTCTATCAGACTCACAAAGAGTCTCCAACCAACCCGAAGTTCGTTCATCTGACCCGAAGTCAGGCGGAGGTCCGAGACCTCGCTAGACTTGATCCCAAATCAAGTGGTTGGACCGTGCCATCCTAGATAAAGAGTACGGAAATCTCTAATGTGTCCATCAGTATTTGCTACTAGTCTCTAGCTTTTCCCATCTCATTGGCCAAATGAGAGGTACTTCCCATGAGCCCTGAACTCAATGGGTAGGATGCATACAGGGCACAGATAATGAGAGGTGAACCAACTCAATAATTACAACGGTGGGGCAGAAGCACCACAAGGTTCGGCAATCCTAGCCGCGTGAGTGCTTATAGCTTCAAGAAGCTATCCCCAAAGCCCCCCGGAGCTCCCAGAGCTCATTGTCCAACAGGACCCACATCATAGGGTCGTTCCACGATACCAAGTCTCTCACGGAAGGTTAGGAACTTGACCTTCCCCAGGGGTTTAGTGATAATATCTGCGACCTGCTCATTAATTCCTATATGATCGAGCCTTATGGCACCTCACTGTACCATATCTCGGATGAAATGGTACCTGATATCAATATGCTTGGATCAGTCATGGAACACAGGATTCTCGGTCAAGCGAATCCCACTCTGGTTATCACAGAGTATCACGGTGGTATCTAGAACATGTCCAAACAGCTCACTAAAGAGCTTTCACAACCAAACTGCTTCACAACAGGCCATACTTGCTGCAATGTATTCGGCCTCGGCGGTGCTCAAAGCCACCGACTTCTGCTTCCTTCTCATCCATGAGATCGAAGCAGAACCAAGATTGAAGCAGCATCCCAATGTGCTCTTACGATCCACCACACTGCCAACGCAATCAGCATCAGTATATCCAAGGAGTGTCACATTCCCGGTAGTGTATCTCAGCCCATGGTTTATCATGCCCCGAAGGTATCTCAGAAGATTCCTGGCACCAACCCAGTGAAAGTGATGAGGTTCAACCATCTGTTGACTCAAAGTGTTCACTGCAAAACATATATCTGGACAGGTGTTCACTAAGAACATTAGAGCCCCTATGAGTTGACGATACTCAGTAGGATTTGCCAATACGGGCCTAGCAGCACTCCCACTCAACTTCTTGAAGTTGAGTTCCATTGGTGTTGACACAGAATTGCAATCCACCATACCAAATCTTTCCAGAAGTTTCACAATATATTTTCCTTGAGAAAGGAAAATCTCTCCAGGTCTCTGCCAGACCTCCAGGCCTAGGAAGTAGTGCATCAGTCCTAGGTCCTTCATCTCGAACTCAGCAGCAAGCCCCCTCTTGCATTGATGAATGAGAGGGTCAGAACCTGTCAGGAAAAGTTCGTCCACATACAACACCAGAATGAGAGGCTTCCCCTAGACAACCTTGAAGTAAAGGTTCGGATCAGCATTACTTCGAGTGAAGCCCAGCTTCATCAAATAGCTATCTATCCTCTCGTACCAAGCTCTGGGTGCTTGCTTCAACCCATAGAGGGCTTTCTTCAACTTGCAGACATGAGTGTCCCGATCCTGAACTTCAAACCCCAGAGGTTGTTCTACATACACCTCTTCTTTTATTGCACCATGCAGAAAAGCGGTCTTGACATCCATCTGATGAAGACTCCATCCTTGCGTAGCAGCAAGGGCTATGATTGATCGAATGGTGGTATATCATGCCACAGGTGCAAATATGTCATCATAATCTATTCCTTCCTTTTGAGAGAAGCCACGGGCAAAAAATCTTGCCTTGAACTTTTCAGTACTTCCATTAGATCCATGCTTGATCTTGTAGAGCCATTTTGCAGTGACAACTGATTTGTCCTTCAGTCTTGGAACCACATCCCAGACATCATTCTTCATTATGGACTCATATTCTTTGTGCATAGCATCCTTCCAGACTTGATGCTTTATGGCTTCCTCAAAAGATCCAGGTTCGGATTGTACAATAGTACTCATGGCAGCTAGATACCCTTGGTATCTACACGGCTTCTTGCTTTCTCGGAATGTCCCCCTTGGGGCAGCATGTCCCTCAGCATCTTCGAGGGTGTCCCTGAGCCATGATGGTCTCTTTCTCAGTGAAGGAGATGGATCTATTGGGTCCATTGGTCCTTCAACATCAAGCATTGTCTCATCCTACGGTTCTTCTTGATTTCCAGACCTTGCTTCATGATTTTCCTCAGATCTCGGAAGGTATACTACTTTCCTCAGGGAAGCATCTTCGTCAAAGGTGACATCGTGGCATATCTCCACTTCCCTTTGACCATGCACATAGACTCTATAGGCCTTCGAAGTTTCACTATAGCCCACAAACATTCCTTTCTTCCCAGAATCATCCAGCTTGCTTCTCTTTTCTTTCGGCACATGAAAGTAAACAGGACATCCAAAAACTCTAAAATGTGAGACGTCAGGTTTCTTACCAGAGAAAACCTCTTCAGGTGTTTTGGAGTCTAGAGCAAAATGCGGACATCAGTTTTGAATGTATATAGCAGTATTCGCAGCTTCTCCCCACAGAAACTTTCGTAGATCCTGGTCACATAGCATGGCACGGGTAGCTTCCACAATGGTCCTGTCCTTTCCTTCAGCAACGCCATTCTGCTCAGGAGTGTAGGCAGTAGTATTCTCCCTCTTAATGCCAGCTTCTCTGCAAAAGTCCTTGAACTCATTTGACTGATATTCAGTGCCATTTTCGGTCCTCAAAATCTTGATCTTCTTCCCTGTCATATTTTCCACCAAGGCTTTGAAGGTACGGAACCACATGAAAGCCTCATCCTTCTTCTTCAAGAAGTATATCCAAGTTTTTTGGGAGAAGTCATCAGTGAATTTCATATAGTAAGAACATCCTCCCAGGGATGTCACGGGTAGCATACCAGATAGATCAGAATGGACCAGTTACAAAATATCAAATGTCTTTGTGACACTTGAGGGGAAAGGTCCCCTTGTATGCTTTCCTTCGGCACAACCCTTACATACACCTTCATGATTATTTCCAAAATCGGGCATCCCTGTCACCACCTTCCTTGCTTCAAGAAGGGCCTTGTAATGAAGGTGTCCAAACCTCCGGTGCCATAGTTCAGTCTGTCGGATAGTATCACATGTCATTGCTTCCAGCAGACTTCCTCCAACCTGGTAGAGTGTGCCAACTCTAAACCCAATCGTGATAGCTTCCTTGAAGCTCTTCTTCCACATGAGAAACTTTCCATCAGTGAATGTCACATTGAACGCTTTGTCTTCCATGGCCGATATAGACACAAGGTTCTTCTTCAGATTTGGTACATAGAGTACATCTTGTAAATGTAGGATTTTTCCTTGAGACAAGTGGAGGGTCACAGTCCCTGTCCCTTTCACGGGATATGTGGCATTATCTCCAAGGATAATTTCCAGATTAGTATCCTTCTCAACCATGTTAGAGAGTGCTTCCTTGAACCCAGTGATGTGTCTTGAGGCACCACTATCTATCAGCCAGACATCCATAGTGTCGGGCGGGGATGCAGCAGAGAGGGCAGATACAAGAATGTATTCATTTATTTTATCAACAACATTTGACTCCTCATACTTGGAGTTTCTAGACCTTTTGAAAGGTTGATTGTTTCCGCTAGAGGGAGCCTTCCTCTTTCCTTTGGACCTGTCGTTTCTTTGATTTCCATTCCTCCAGTTGTTGTTGTTGTCATCACTATCGGGAGAATCCTTCTTGAAAGGACATTCTCTAGCATAGTGACTAGGCCTATGACAAGTGAAACACTTGCCCTTCTTTCCTTGGGCCCTTGCTCTTCCTTTGTTCTTAGGACCACCAGAGTTCTTCTTTCTAGAATGAGCAACGTAGGCAGCATTTCTGTCATTTTCGTATTCCTTCATTCTTGTCTCTTCTTGCATGCATCTTGACAGTAGCTCATCAAAGTTAGGAATTGTATTATTATTGAGAATGGTAGTGTTGAATACTTGCCATTCATATGGGAGCCCTCCAAGTGCAGTGAGTACCATCTCACGATCGGCTATTGTCTCCCCAATAGCCAGCAGATTGTTCCTGATCTCGGTCAATTTCAGAAAGTATGTTTGGACAGACTCATCCCTGCCTTTCTTCCGATTCTTCAATTGATTCTTGAAGAATAGCACTTGGTTTGCATTGTTTACCTTGAACATTTGTATCAGCTTGTCATACATCTCCTTGGATGTGCCTAGCTCAGATATGTAGGCAACCAAACTTTTGTGTATGGATTCCCTGATCATTAGCTTTGCTTTGATCTCCCCCTTCTTATACTTGGTTTTAGCAGCAGCAGTAGCAGTGGATGGAGGTTCTTGTATCTTACCCTGTACATAGTCCATGAGATCATGGTCTTCCAATTTGAGATCTAATATCATCTTCCAAGCATGGAATTCATCCCTTCCAGTCAGCTTGTCATCCTCCTTGAAACCATAACTTGTGGAACCCATTTTTCTTAGTTGGTGATTGCTATAAGTTAGGGCTTGTCTTCACCTCAACTCTGATACCATGTAAATTTTTGTAGATGTTCTATGCTTGATGCAACTTTACTTTTATTACAGCAATCACACTAACAGTTAAGTAAAATGCTGATAGAACATACCAGTAGATCTATAGAAGACAAACCAGAAACAGGAGAATGTGTTGGTGCGTTACGGCGATCAACAGGATGCTTCAACCAACAAAGTCTTCTTGGTCAGCCAACCCGGAATGTGTCACAACAGTCCTCAAAACAGTCACCCAGTCAACCCCAGAAAATTCAACGCAATCCAGAAAAGTCAACACAAGGCAGCAGCAATAAAGTCAACGCAACTCCAACTTCGGTCAACCTTTTGACCTCGGTTCTTGTGCCAATGTGTACGGCCTCCCAAAATCGAAGTCTCCACCAATTTTCAGCCTCTTTGGACCATGCGTTGACCAAATTCAACGTTGGTCGAACTTGCGTGGAAACCCTAGCTGCAGTAAAATTCGTCCTTCTTCCTGGCTGCAGTAATTCATCCTTCTTCCCACGTGTGTATCAAAATTGTCTCCAAGGAGCTCGTCCTAAATCAGAAGTGGAGAAGAGATGTGATGAGTGAGTGAAATGCTCTCCAATGTTGACTGTATTTATATCCATCATTGAGGTGTGTGACACATTTGCTGGGGGTGTAAAACCTTAAGGCCGACCTGCACATGTAATTTATTATAAATAATAAATTCAAAATAAATGTTCTTCTCATCGGATTAAGATCAATTTTATATCGATCTTACACCTCTCTGAAAGAGGAACCCAATAAAAATATCGGTATCTTCATCTGAGCATTACAACATGGAGTTTGGACCTAGTTGTCCAATTTTAACAATAAGGGACCATTAGGTGTCGAAAGAGGCTCTGTAGAGACCGAAGGAGGCGGCTTGGGTATAGACGTAGCGGGAGGCTTGTTGTACTGATGGGACTGAGTCTGAAGATTGATGTCTACAGTTACTAGAGGTTGATCAGAGTTCATCATGATAATCTGGTAATCGGAGGTACCAGATGGAAGAGGTTGAGTGGCCACCTGACCTTTAGGTGGTTGGGTAGCCACAAATCCTTGCTAAGAGAAAGGATCGGTAAGCATAGCTGGTTGACTAGGTGCAAGACTAGGAGGGATGGAAGGGAAGGCTTTATTTCCTCTCAATGTCGCTTGAGACTCCCACAACTGCCGCATCTATGGAAAAAAAGTACAATCATGTGTGTAATGACCATAAACACCACAACAAGAACAAGGCTCATTCATGCGAATAGGTCTGTCCTGCTTGGGCTGATTTCCCTATTGCTGGTTCGTAGTGTTAGGAGAATTACCTTGACTAGGTCCAAGATTACCAGGGGCAGCTTGATTTTGAGTGCCTTTCCTTTTATTTTTTGAGGGAGGAGGATTAGTTGCACCCTGCTATGCATACACCTGCTCCTTGTTGGAAATACTAAGAGGGGGGTGAATTAGTATTCCTTTCCATTACAACATTAGTTAATCTTCAATTATTATCAGTGTTTGTACAATGATAGCAGTAAATAAAAGGAACACAAATGCACACAGTTTTTAAGGTGGAAACCCACTCCGAGACAAAAACCACCTAATGATTTTCTAATAATTATTTAATATTCAACTCCAATTGAAAATAAAGCTCTAACTTCCTAGAATATAGAAAAGCATTCTTCTCCAGCTCCCACTGGATCGATGCTCCAACGCCCGAGATTCTTCAGTAGTCAACTAAATGGATGCCCCAACACCCAATGAGCTACAACTCACCATAGCACCACCCTACCACCCTATAGAAGAATAAATGAAGAATGGACTCTCGTACCAGGGAAAATGGTCCACTTTACAGTGATATAGAATGATGTAGAAGAAGAAGATACACTAGAACATAACCCCAACTTTGACACAACCACCTAATGATTATCTTAGACCACCCGACACTGCCACTTCAACTCTTGGCAGATAGACACTAGTACAATTTGTACAATAATGTATTTACAATGACTTAGTACAATGATACCTTTACAATGATTGTATGCAGTGCTGCCCACTTGAAGACTTCATGTGATGAACTTATTGCTGTTGTTATGCACCTTGGTTTCTACTCTTGTCATTCTACCCTCTTCTGCACCTTGATTTTCTTTGCTTCCCTAGAAATTCTGGTCCTTTGCAGCCCTTGACAACACATGATCTAGCTTTTTCTTTTCCGTCTAGGAGCTTGATATTGAATCTGGTGTATCTCTTTTATTTCAGATCCCCAATATCTAATTTTTGGTCTTGCAATAATCTTGTGAGTCTTCTTTCTAATGCCATGGGTCTGATCCAATTTGGATTCTTCAAGAGAGAGTTATACCCAATATCTCACAATGCCCTAATTATGGACGGTTTCAGTAGAGCGAACTTGTACGGCATGCCATGTATCACTGTTCCTTCATTTGGCTTTGAAATTGATAGAGAGAAAATTGCATTTTGTGCACTATCTTCTACTTTTTATGGAATTCCAATATGATACTCAGAGAGAGAGTTATGACGGTTTTACCAAGGTCAGTTCTTTGATATGAATTTCAGGAGTCTTCAAAAACACTGACTTCCACAGATCATATCTCCTAAAATATTGAGCACCTTGATCTGAAATTTTCGCAGCATCTTCCTCAGGTTTTCAGCTTCGCCTCATAAAAATTCAAACTTCTTAACCTTCGTATAAAAAACTTTAGAGCGAAAATGCCACGATGACTTGTTGCAGATGGCAAAATCCCTTACATAAGGAGGAAATGAGGATCACAATTTATATAAATGTTGAGGTTGAGAGGGGCTTCAACAAGTGAACATGGGAGGGATTTTAGGAGCTTAAAAAATATCAATTATGACTTTTCAATGACCCATGCCACAACCCTATGGGGTTTTAACCCACTAACTGGGGGTATAAACTTCAAACATGAATATCTCTCAAACCGTGAAGAATTACATGGCGTGCCATATATCAACGGAAACATCTCGACAAGTAGAAACCATAAAAAACATTCTTGAACCAGAATATAGTAATTTGGTAGGTCAAAATTTCCATGCAATATTGGGTTAGCCCCTGGTGTTGCTTGGGTTGACATCAATGACAACCACTGATCAATAATCTCCCCCTTTGGCATTGATGGCAACACAAGTACTCCCCCTGCGATCATGACACCTCTTCCTACAAAATTCTCTCCCCCTTTGATATCAATGGAAAAGGGTAACTCCCCCTGAAACACAACCATCCTGCGGACCTGTACACACTTCCACTCCCCCTGACACACAACCGTCCTGCAGACCTATAATATAATGAGAACTTGGGAGAATCCCAAGCTTCTGACCAAGATATTCAAATGCTTCATGAGGTAAAGGTTTAGTGAAGATATAAGCAATTTTTTCTTTTGTACAAACATACTCAAGTTTGATATTATTTTCAGTGACTTGTTCTCTAACAAAATGATATTTGATCGGAATGTGTTTTGTTTTGAATGCATGACAGGATTCTTGGAGATGCTGATGGCACTAGTGTTGTCACAGAATATGGGAATAGGCTCACTAAATTGTACTTGAAGATCTTGCAAAGTTTGTTTCATCCAAAGGACTTGAGGATAACATGATGTTGCTGCAATGTATTCTACTTCTGCTGTAGATAACAAGATTGAGGTTGTTTTTTTGCTCAACCATGATACGAGACAACCACCTAGATAGAATGTTGCTCCACTAGTACTCTTACGATCATCAACACTTCCTGCGCAATCTACATCTGTAAAGGCTTGAATAATGAGATTTTTACTCTTGGGATATCACAAGACATTTTCTTTTGTGCCCTTTAGATATCGAAGAATTCTTTTAACGATAATAATATGTGATTCTTTTGGTGCTGCTTGGAATCTTGCTACTTGTCCAATTGCTTGCATAACATCTGGCTGAGAGGCTGTTACATATAGAATACTACCAATCATAGATCTATACAACCTTTGATCCACATCCTTAGATGAGTCATCTATGCTCAATTTGAAACCTGTTACCATCGGAGTAAGGACGGGTTTGCAATATTCCATTTTGAATTTCTTGAGCATTTCCTTGATGTACTTGGCTTGACATATAAATATTCCTTTCTCTTGCTGAGATATTTGAAGCCCTAAGAAGTATGTCAGCTCACCAAGTAAAGACATCTTGAACTCACTTTGCATATTTGTAGAAAATTTTTTACTTATTCGATCATCATTGCTACCAAATATTATATCATCCACATATACCTCAACGATTGTTAAATTATCTTTATCTATTTGTACATAAATATTGCTATCAACAGTACCTTTCTTGAACCCTTGTTGACGTAGATATCCATCAAGATGAGCATACCATGCTCTGGGAGCCTACTTGAGACCATATAGAGCCTTATTTAACCTGCAAACATAGTCTTCTTTTTCTGATAGTAGAAAACCTTTAGGTTGCTCGCTGTAAACTTCTTCTTCTAATTCTCCATTCAGAAATGCTGACTTAACATCCATTTGGTAGACTTTGATTTTTCTTGAACATGAATAGGAGAGAAACATTTAGATGGCTTCCATTCTGGCAACTGGTGCAAATGTTTCATCGAAATCAATTCCTTAACCAATCTTGCTTTGTTTCTAGTAACCTGCCCATCTTCATTCAATTTGTTCCTGAACACCCATTTAGTCCCAATGAAACTTTTATCTTTTGGTCGCGGAACTAATTCCCAGGTGTTATTCTTCTCAATTTGATCCAATTCTTCATTCATAGCTGCTACTAAATTTTCATTCTAGCTGGCTTCCTCAAAACTACTAGGCTCAAAGGTTGCTAGAAAAGCAATGTGAACTTGTTGTGATGAACGAAGTTGTCGACCTTCATTTATGTCACCAATGATTTGATTTGATCAATGGTTCTCTTGAATCCATTATTTTTTTCTCCTTGGAGGAGCTTCTTATTGTTGTTATGGTATATCTTGATGATCATTTTTTACTTCCTCCTCATTGATAGTTGCTTCTTGTTCTACAATTTTATCTGTGTCTTTTTCAGCCTCCGTCTCAAGTTTCAAAGATCCTAGATCCTCATCATTATTCGCTAGAACACCATCTTCATCAAATGTAACATTTATGCTCTCCACTATCTGTTTTCTTCTTACATTATAACATTTATAGGCCTTTCTTTTGCATGAGTAACCAACAAAGATACCTTCATCAACACGTGATTCAAACTTACCAAAAATTTTATCTTCTCTTTTGATATCACATTTTCTTCCGAAGATTCTGAAATATTTTACATTAGTTGGTTTTCCTTTCCATAATTCATATGGAGTCTTGTTGCAATTATTTTTTAGAAGACTTCGGTTGATAATGAAGACTACCATATCAATTGCTTGAACCCAGAATTTTTCATCCAATTTTGAGTCCTTCAACATTGTTCTACCCATTTCCTGTATGGTTCTATTCTTTCTTTCAGCAAGTCCATTTTGCTGAGGTGTTCGTGCTATTGAAAACTATCTTTTTATTCCATTTTCATCACAATATTGTTGAAATAATTTGGAAATGAATTCTCCACCATTATCTGATCTTAGACACTTTATTTTTAAATTAGTTTCATTTTCAACCAACTCCTTGTATATCTTAGAGCACTCAAATGCTTCCGATTTTTTCTTTAGGAAACTGACGGTTGTCATCCTAGTATAGTCATCTATCATTAACATGAAATATAATTCTCCATCTAAGCCTTTTGTTCTTACAGGACCACATAGATCAGTATGTATCAATTCCAATGGATGTGATACAAAGTTTTCTTTTATTTCAAATTGGACTTTTGTCTACTTTCCATGCTAATAGGCCTCACATAGTGTGTTGGAAGGTTTTGATATTTTCAGCATTTCTCATATTGCTTCCTTTTTTCTTATCCTAACAAGATTGTCAAAGTTTATGTGACCCATTCATTTGTTCCATAACCAGCTTTCATCTTCTTTAGCTAGTAGAAATGCTTTAGTTGCTCCATCCATAACATATATGTCGTTTGGAGCTCAACTTGCTGTAGCCACAATTTTACCATACCTGCCTTTCCTGATTTCACATTTTGTGGGTTTGAATAGCATTGTGTGTCCTTGATCACACATTTGTCCAACACTAAGCAGATTGTGATTCATGTTTACAACCAATAGAACATTCTTGGCTATAACATCTTTGCTTTCGAGAGTGACGGTACCTGATCCTATAACATTTGAAGATCCATCATTTCCAAAGGATACGGTTCCATCCTTATTCTCTTTCAGAGATAAAAATTTTCTTCTATCTCCAGTCATATGCGTTGAGCAACCACTGTCAACATACCACACATATTTGTTGTTTTGAGCCTTGAGAGCGAGAGCACAATTATCAGTCTTCTTCTTCTTCCATGTTCGTTCATTCTGTGGCTTCGAAGATTCTTCTGGAGGATTTTCAAGTTTGCAGTCTGTGGCTATGTGTCCAAAGTTCTTACATTTGTAACATTCCATATTATTTCTTAAATGTTCAAATCTATTGATGTTTCGTTGAGCCCTGGGAGGTTCATATTTGAAGGATTTCTTGGAATTTTATTAGTTCCTAGGGTACGTGCGACATTCTACAAATTTATGACCAAATTTTCCACATGAATAACAATAGCCATGAAAAATATGTTGGTACCTTGATGGAAATATTTGTCTAGGAATCGTCTTACAAGGATGTGCTTGCGAATCTTGTCCAATGAAGTCTACATGTATGTCAGGTCTCATAGGTTCATTGTATTTTGTTGTAGAAGGTCCTTCTTCTTCTTCTTTGTAATTGAGGTCAGTTCTTTCGTTGTAATATCATTGATTGTTGATGAGTTCTTCCAATGCCCTTGAGCTTTTGGCACAGTTTTGGATAGTTTTTCCCTTCTTCACTTCCTTACGCAGCGAGACTACCTTGGCTTCTAATGCTTCCCTTTCTTGGTTGCTTTCTTCCAACTTCTTTTGAAATGACTCTTCAATACATTTGTGTTCTTCAACTTCAATTTTGAGACCTTGAAGTTGTTCTTAAAGAGTATTGGAATGGATCTTCTCAGCATTGAGCTCTTTTATAAGCTTGATTGCCTCCTCATAAAAATTTTCTATGGTCAACCCTTCTTCTTCATTGTTTGATACTTCTTGTTTATTGTGCTTGGCCATAAACAATAATTTCTCATTGGCTTCTTATTTGTTGTCACTTTTTTTATCGAATGATGAGCTATCTTCTTTAGAGAGAAAGTTCCTTTTGGATCCTTTCTTTTTTCCTTGCTTGTTGAATTTATTAAAGCCTTTCTTTCCTTTTGAGTTTCCATCACTTTTGTTCGGACATTTTGCTGCGAAATGCCCAACCTCACCACAACTTAAACATATCAATGGAAGTTTACCTTTGAATTTTCCCTTATCAGTTTTTAGTTTTCTCATAAATTAAGCATATTCTTCATCTAAAAGACCTTCTCCATCATCTCCCTTTTCTTAACACTTGCAGGTGCATGTCATTTCAATTGAAGGTTGTTTGTCCTTATTGGTTTTCTTAGATGCAAGGAACAGAGTTTCTAGATTTGAAGTACCCTCTTCTTCATCAAGTCTCATTTCATATGCTATGAGAACTCCATGTAATTCCTCTTTGCTGAGTTTTTCCAGATTTTCACTGTATTCTAAGACCGATACCTTTGGGTTGAATCTCCCTGGTAACGTTCTAAGAATCTTCTGTATAATAGTTTTCTCGTCAACTGGCTCTCCCAATCCTTCTAGAGTATTGGTTATTTCATCAATGTATTGGAAGTATCCAGCAATGTTGCAATCTTCTTTCATTCTGAGTTGCACAAATTTTGCTCTATAGATTTCAAGCTTTGCTTCTTTGACATTTGAGTCACCTGCATATATATTCTCAAGATTGTCCCATACATTTTTGGCGGTTTTACAACCCAACACCTTATGATAAGTAGATTCAATAAGTCCACTTATAATAATATTCTTTTCTTTTGCATCATTTACCAAATTCTTCTTACCTTGTTCATCTACGGTTGATGTAAATCCATTTTGAACAGTGTCCCATACTTCGTAACCTTGCGCCAAGAGATAGACCTCCATTCTTCCTTTCCAGAGTGCATAATTATTTTCATTGAATAGAGGTACACCATTCTTGGTATGTTCCATGACCTCCTTCCAGCTGTTAAACTGTTATTGAAGGAACCAAGCTCTGATACCAATTGTTGGAAATACTGAGGGGGGGTGAATCAGTATTCCTTTCAATTAGATCATTAATTAATATTCAATTATTATCAGTGTTTGTACAATGATAGCAACAAACAAGAGGAACACAAATGCACACAGTTTTTAAGGTGGAAACCCACTTGTGACAAATTCACTCTAATGCTTTTCTAATAATTCTTTAATATTCGACTCCATTTCTCCAGTAATAAAGCTCCAACCTCCCAGAATCTAGAAAAGCATTCTTCTCCCCCCGCTCCCACCGGATGGACGCTCCTAACGCCTGAGACTTTCCAACAGTCAACTCAATGGATTCTCCAACACCCAATGAGCTACAACTCACCCTAGCACCACCCTACCACCCTATAGAAGAATAAAAGAAGAATTGACTCCCATACCAGGGAAAATGGTCCACTTTACAATGATATAGAATGATGTAGAAGAAGAAGACACACTAGAACATAACTCCAACTATGACACAACCACCTAATGATGATCCTAGACCTCCCAACACTACCTCTTCAACCCTTGGCAGATAGATACTAGTACAATTTGTACAATAATGTATTTACAATGACTAAGTACAATGATACCTTTATAATGATTGTATGCAGTGCTGCCCACTTGAAGACTTAATGTGATGAACTTATTGCTGTTGTTATGCACCTTGGTTTCTGCTCTTGTCATGTTACCCTCTGCTACACCTTTCTTTGCTTTGCTTCCCTAGAAATTATGGTCCTTTGCAGCCCTCTACAACACATGATCTAGCTTTTTCTTTTCCTTATAGGAGCTCGATATTGAATCTGATGTATCTCTGTTATTTTAGATCCCCAATATCTGATTTTCGGTCCTGCAGTAGTCCTGTGATTTTTCTTTCCAATGCCATCGGTCTGACCCAATTTGGATTATTCAAGTGAGAGTTATACCCAATATCTCACAATGCCCTAATTATGGATTGTTTCATTAGAGCGAACTTGTACGGTGTGACACGTATCACTGTTCCTTCATTTTACTCTGAAATTTATAAAGAAAAAACTAAATTCTATGCACTATCTTCCATTTTTTACGGAATACCAATCCGATACTTAGAGAGAGAGTTATGACGGTTTTACCAAGGTCAGTTCTTTGAGATGAATTTCAGGAGTCTGCAAAAACACTGACTTCCACAGATCATATCTCTGAAAATATTGCGTACCTTGATCTGAAATTTTCACAGTAGCTTCCTCAGGATTTCTTATTTTCCTCACAAAAATTTCAGCTTCTGAGCCTTCGTAGAAAAAAAGTTAGAGAGAAAATGTCACGATGACCTGTTTCGTATGGCGAAATCCCTTGCATAAGGAGGATATGAGGATCACAATTTATATAAATGCTTAGGTTGAGAGGGGATTAAACAAGTGAATGTGGGAGTGATTTTAGGAGTTTAAAAAATATTAATTATGACTTTTCAATGACCCATGCCACAACCCTATGGGGTTTCAGCCCACTAACTGGGGGTATAAACTTCAAACATGAATATCTCTCAAACCGTGAAAATTACGTGGCGTGCCATATATCAACGGAAACATATCGACAAGTAGAAACCATCAAAATAATTCTTGAACCATAATATACTAATTTGGTAGGTAAAAATTCCAATGCAATATTGGGTTAGCCCCTGGTGCTGTTTGGGTTGAAATCAATGACAACCACTGATCAACACCCCTAAGGGGGTGGTGGTTGTTGTTGTGGGGGTTGAGAAGGCAAGGGAGGAGGAGGTGCTAATGTTGGAGGAGCTAGAGCACCAGGCTGTGGATACGGATAATAAGGAGGTTGGGTAACAATGTGGTAAACAGGAGGTTGGGAAAAAATAGGAGGCATGTCGTATCCTAGATACGTGCTACCAGGAGGCAGAAAAGTGAAAGAGGTGTTGGTCTCCCCCTGAGGAAAAACATAGCCCATGGTCGGTTGAGCATACGGATTAGAGAGAGCTCCAACGATACCGTCGGTGGCATGAGGTGCCCTCGGTGCATTGGAAGCACTGAGTCTGGGAAGATCAGGTAGAACGGTATAAACATAACCCAACTGAGTGTAGATCAGGTCCTATTTTAGCACCATTTGGAGCCGCTTCTTTGGTTTGAGGAAAATGCGATGCGACATCTTTCCTGATAGGAGGCAAGAGAGATCTAAGCAACCAGTCCATGTAGACACGGTCTTCGAAGGTAGGGGCTTGACATAGGCTCTTTCTTCTCCGACATTCCTGGACATGATCGGATAGGCAGGTTGCAAATGATTGACGGAAAGAAGTCAAAATTTTGATACCAGTGTCATAATGAAAGGGAAGCTGGAAGTAAGATAGAAAATCACGGGCAAGAGTCGCAAAGGTGGTATGAGAGGAAGGGGCCTGATCAACATACCACTTAGAAGCTTCACATGTAAACGTACATTGGAACAACCGAAGACGGATAGAGTCATCGGTAATGGAGTTTGACGAAGACCACATGTGGAAAGATCGAACATGATTTGTAGGATCTTCTCCAACAAGGCCTTCAAAATTGGGGATGTCGAAAGGGATCTTAGTTGGAATAGTAGGCCAATTAGTGTCATGATTTATAGGGTCATTTATCAACTGGTCAAAATTGGGGAGGCTGAGGCCTACCATGAAGGGGAGAAAGGGCGCAGTTGGGGTAGTGTCTGTTGCAGTCCCACTAGTGGTATTCCTAGCATGAGGTTCGAGGTTACCACCAGCTTTAGGTCCTGCACCAGACATGGTGAAGGTGATAGGGGGAGGACCAAAGGTGGATCGATAAGGAGAACCCAATGAACCAGAAGAAGATTCGGAGTGCAAACTCGCAGGAGGACTAACTCGAATCCTAAGCGGAGGAGTAAATCTTCCTACCAGAAACTGAGGATGAAGGCCAAGAAGTCTCCGGGTTAAAGGCCTTGGTGGCACAATGATGAGGAAAAAAACACGGCACAAGGGGAAAAGAGACCGACAGGGGCAAGGAGGTGCAGGATCAACTGATTACAATGTCGAAACAAGGGCAGAGAGGTGCAGGATCAATTGATTTCAATGTTTTAGAGTCTTTACTTAGCGGTGTTAACCAAGCCCTTTTTCGCTTAGGGTGTGTGCGCAAAGTGTGTAAATTTTAATTTTTAAACATAGACGTTTGTAGAGAAAAATAAAAAGTGTGTTGTGTAACTGAAAATAAACTTGCAGATAACAGTATATGAAACTGAAATAATAGTAAATAAACAGTTAATAATGAAATAATCTAAACCCAAGGAGGTGGGCCTCTCAAAAAGTAGTATGTAGGCAGACAAAAACTAGTCAAAACACACCAAAATAGCCAATAGATCTAAGGTCAGGAGGGACAGGGATCTAAAGGTCAAAATATGTTGGAAAGTCATGCAGAAAACAACAACAACTCAGAGGAAAATTTGTTGTAAATGAGGTGGCGAAAGGCTATCTCCTGGAGGGAAATGGAGTGAACCCTAGAGGAAAAACCAAACAAAGCTAAATGAGGTGATTTGGATGGATAATAAGCCGATATGAAGTTGATCTAAAGGTGAGGTATCAGATCTGAAAAATGGCTGAACACTTTGAAAATTTTAGACAACCTGCAGCAGCTAAAACTCTTCCACAAAGTGTGGAGGGTACTAAAGCCCTACGGGGATATGTTCCCACTTAGTTGAGTAAAACAGAACAATTACAGGTCCAAAACGGGCAGAGACAAAGGTCAGACGACCCTGAACAAAGGCCTAGACAAACCCAGAAAACTTTCAGAAAACTTCCTGCAAAAAATCCAGGTCGCAATTTTTGACCTATTTTCAACAGAGGTCGCATTTTTTAGGTTGATTCTTGCTTCCTGAAGCTCCAGGTCACAGGTTTTGGGCCAAAAAGTGCGAACTGCACTTTTGGCACTCTCGGCGGCAGATTTCAGAAAAAAATTGTCATCTCAACTGTGGCTAATGTCTATCACCTGCGCGATAGGTCTGAAAACACATGGAAGCTAGAATTTTTATCATTTTAGGGTTTTATAGGTTAAAAAGGACATCAAGAAAAGAAAAAACAAGGGGCTGAAGAGAAATGCTAGGGTTTGAAGTAGTTGGATATGTAATGATCAGAAAAACAACACTGGTCGTAATTGTAAACCCATGTGGAGTCACCAGTTGTTAGTATAAATCTTAATTCCAAGTGTACGAAAAAATACCACTTTAGTTGTGCATAAAAAACAACCCTAACAGAAAATATGGCTACCAATATCCTCAGATATGCAGTTAGGTGATCAAGATAAATCTTGCAAAAATCTACATCTATGCATTAGAAGACATTAAGCAGTAGAAAAAACAAGATTTACTCCATGCATCCAATAGACAAGACAAGAATATGTTGAATGAATTTTGTATTAATGGCACCTAGGAGGAAAACACAGGAGGGTGTTCCGAGTTCTCCTCAATGGGATGGGTTCTTGTAAGTCCTCGGCACTTCAGATCTAAAATTCCTCTCTTGATGATGTAGAAAACCCAAACAAAAATGGTAGAAAAATATGACTATGATGGTTGATCAATAGTCAGACCAAAAGCATAGATCTAGAGTGATCTATAGGCAACAAAAGGTGGTAAATGAATGGGAAAACTAGTCTATTTATAAAAAAAATATTGAGTTAGTCTAGATATTGGTGCATAGTTAAAATATTATTAACCAAATCAAGATCCAACTTTTATGGAATATTTTATTATATTTGTTGGAGGGAAAAGGAATTTGACTTGGGTAAAATCCCTTTATTTGTAAATAATAAATAAATAAATGATTTATTTATCATTTTAAGGATGTGGTTGAGTAATAATCAAATAAATAATGATTTATTTAATTAGTTAAGGGTGATTTAGTCATATTCAACAAAGAATATTATTTAAATAAGGTTTAAATAATTATTCTTAGGAAATAATAAGATAAATAATGATTTATCTAGTTAATTTCCCTGTTTTGGGTTAAATATAACCAGGAATATTAATTAAACTGTTGTTTAACTAATTATTCCTTGAGGAAAATCAAACAAATGTGGATTTATTTAATATTTCCTCATGGGGTTTCCTGTTTAGACCATAAAAAACTTAATAAAGGTGTTTTACTAAGTTATTTTTCATAGTGAAAGAAATTTTACTTAGGTAAAATTGGTCTTACATGGTGTACTTGGGTCCATCTAATAACAATAGTTTAGATGACCAAAAAATGGTGTAACAGATTGCCCCCCAGCGTGTGAGCGTTAGGAGCTATTCGTATGACCGAAGTACGTTGTAAGAACTCAATCACTAGACACCGAAGGGGAAGTCAAAGAGAGAGAAGTATATGGTAGACCAAAGTGTTGAAAGGACTAGACCTTGAGGAGGCAAGACTTACAGGTGCGACAAGTTTATTTTATGAGTGAGTATCTGTGCTATAGGTGGCGGGGGAGGCATACCTATGCTCGCCAAGACAAAGAACAAAGAATAAGGCATCCAGTAAATAATGGACTGAACAATATAGTATATGCTGGCATAAACATGAGCCATATAAACAACAAGATAATGAATCCCACATACATATTGTGCCTGGAATAACAATTAGGACTTGTACAATAATATCTGAGTACATGAGATATAAATACAACCCAGATGCTCCTGAAAACAGGAAAGGGCTCTGAAAATTTGACTGATACATGCAAACAAAAAGACGCTGCAAGCGACTGAGGCCGACATCATCAAATGTATGGAGTTGCATCAAAGGCTGTAATGAAGAGGTCATCTGAGTATGTGGGGGGCTACCTGTAGGGCCACCCCCTCATGAGGGCTAAGACATCTCACACACACCTGGGAATCACCGATATCAGCTGTTGCATCACTGAACCATCAAGTATACAGATCTCAATCATGCTGAAAGGAGCTGGAGTTGAGAAACAATCAAGTCAAAGGGAAATAAGGAGTCCCTTTGCCTGATCTGAGGCACCGAACAGGAGTGGAAGTTGGAACCAAGGTACACCACCCCCTAGACCTGTCTTCTGGAATGAATGAGCTGATGTCTACAGAAGGAGGTCCGCCATAAGTGTGGCATTAATGGATCATAAACTAAGGCACGAGAGAAAATAGTAGAGTGATTGACAGACTGACACCAATGATGATGATGAAATTAGGGGTATTGAGTAGCGGACGGACGACTTCCCTTTTTAGAGCATAAAGGGCATGGATGACACGGAGACGGCGGCCTGGCTATCATGAGGGATGGGGACAGTGGGTCTGGAGGCCATGATGTGTGACACGAGAGAGGAACAAAGAAATGAAGGATGGAGGACTATAGTGGGATACAAAGGGACTCAAGATAGACTCCATGAATGCGATGATGAATCAACTCGGATGCTATAAACAAGGGCGACCCGATGATGCTGCCACACAGAAAAGGCTCGGTTGGGACCATAAAAACATGAGTACAAGATGGTTAATCACGAAGAAAATCAACACGAGCGTGGACAAGTATGGAGGCAAAGTGGTGCCCCCAGTACGAGTGTTGCAAGTGAAGAAATTCGATTTTGAGGGGTGAAGTGACGCTTCTTGGGAAAAATGTGTCCTAGTGAAGTATCAAAATCGCTAAAAACTAACATATACATATTTGAGGGCTCGGTGAGAGCTTTCCAACAGTACAGATGGTTTGGTAAACGGAGCTACGATTTGGTCGCGGTAGAAATAAAAAATGGGGGTTTCTCTTTTAATAAGGTGTTTTCCCTCCAAATTCAATCATTTTCATGTGGAGCTGTGGTGAATGTAGAGAGGAGAGAAGGCCCTAAATCTTGTGATGATTATAGTAGAAAAACCGACCATTGGAATCGAGATCCGTCAGTTGCAGGTAAGAGGCCTAACCCTACTCTTTCTTTTTAGTGGATTAAAAATTCAGATTAGGTCCCTAGGGCTAAGGAAAAGACCCCTGCTCCTCCTCACGGCTGGGTCGCACTTTTTGGGGCAAAAAGTGCGACCTGGATAGCAGGTTTTGGGAAAAAAACTACGACCTGTCCCAGGTTTGGGCCTGAATAGTGCGACCTGTCAGGGAGGGGTTTTTCTGTGCTATTTTTTGGTTGAGCACTGGGTTTTTATGATGAGATACAATCTTTCTAATCTGTACACTAAAAAATATGATGGTTTTGTGCAGATATGGCAGAATTACGGATCAACTGGAGAGAGAGAGACCTGGGCGCATTACGGTCGGAGATCCGGGAGGATCAAGGTGTCCATAGTGCATTGGCCAGGTTTGGGGTTATGAAGTTTGTGGAGAACCCTTTGATGAGAGATTGAGAGTGCTTAATTGCCTAGATTGTCAGCTATTAGGATCTGGACCATGAGGTATATATAGTTTAGGGGCACCGGATCGAGTTGACAGTCCAGGATATATATTTCCTAACTAGTCTCCCACCACTTGGGATGGTAGCGAATACTCAGCCAGTATTCCCATGGGGGCGGAATATCATAGAGTTTGTAGAGCACCATTTTCGACCAGTTCTCCAAGTCAAGGGGACTCAGATACCCATCGAGGATTTGGAGAGGTTAGAGACCCGTTCTGTGGCCGCATCGATGCTGCGGATCCCGGGCAACCAGGCACTCCACGGACCACCACATCCCCGGAGGGCAGATGATGCTTGTGGAGAGTGTTTTTAGTGGGACCTACTATGGGTGGGCCTAGATGATGCTGTCGTTGTTGAAATGAAATTTTTCACTATGCAAGCAGAAAGCGAACCATGACTGTGCATATGGTACCATTTTGTGCTCGTTCTTCTTTGAGAAATATCCTAACACTTTGACCTCACATACAACTCCAAGATGGGGGGCCTGAGAGAGCCTAGGATGCGTCGGTGGGGGCGACTACTGTGAAGAGGAGGTGGGGCAGTTGGACGGGTGTTCCGACCCGAGTTCTTTGTTCATTGGGATCAGATGTCATTGTATATAGAAGACTATCCCTATAGTGGGATGAGTTATTGTGGTGACCCAGATTTTCCACTGCCACCTGGTCGAATATGGGGGTCTGATGGTAAGTGAAAAATTGCTAATATTTTATGTGCATGTAAAGTTCTAGAATATTGTATGTGGTACTGATTCTTTCACTTTTGGTATGCAGATACAACACCCATAAAACTGGCCGGGTATATGGGATGACCCACACTATCGAGGACCGTAGGACCTAGTGGACCAAGGGCACAGCAAAATGAGGATGCAACAACCCTCCTGGAGGACACCCGTCATAGATGTGAGAGGCTTCTAACTGGTGTTTCAGAGCATGGCTAGCAAGAATTAGATGACCAGTACATAGAGCCATGTATTGGTCTACCCTCTGAGTGGTGAGGGGTCATGCGGTGCACGGCGATGGCTGGATAGGGTATGTGTGATCTACGAGCTACGGGAGCAGAGCCATTGGCTCGGGATCCTCCAGATAGTGATTAGGGTGTAGGGGAAAGTGGTGGCCCTAGTTTTGAGTTTTGTAACATGCTATGGGCATGTCATATGTATCAGAGTGGATGGACTCTAAAACATTTTATACGACACATATTATGGATATGCATCGTTTTGATATTTTTATGTTATTGTCTTGTGTTAAATGCATGTGCTAAATGCCAATCTAGAATATTGTTTGCAATGCTATCTACATAGTGATTTTTTTCTCTAGGTACATGACTGAATGTAATGATTTCAAATTCATGCATCAAAAGCTTCACTCATAAATATCTTCTAAAAAGGATAGGATTATGCACACGATAGACACCATTCAATTGCATGACAAGAAGCAGGGAATATAAATGAACATGAAGGTGGAGGATGCGATGTGAAAGGGAATCAATTAATAAACCTCGTACTGCATCATATTCGGCCTGGTTATTGGTAGCAGTACTAATGCATACCCCATTCGTGAGAAAAATGGAGTGCAAGGGGGTAAAAATGGCCCAACCTGCCGAGACTAGATTCTTGGAGTAGCGACTTGCACCATCAGAAAAACTGATATAAGGTGTGGACGGGAGGTCCATATGAAAGGTGCCACAAGACAATAACTGGAAGGATGATGAAAAATTCTAGCAACCTGAGCACAAAGTAGAAATAAAATGCACTCCACGGGAAGGAGTGATCTGGGTAAGATGTCTACTACTCACACGTTGATGGTGAGGTGGAGTGCGGGAGCTACTGGAGGTGTAACTTGTGCTGAGATCACGAAAGTCACCACAGGCATGGGTGGTGCTATCCCGTTTATGGGCGGGAAAGATGAATTCGGGGGTGGACATGGCTTCCATGATGTCATCATCGCAATAGAAGATGGAGTGATTGGAGGAAGGGAGACCACATGGCGCGTTGAAGCTACCTGACTCATCATCATGAGAAGAAAGGTTCAAATGCGCATCGTCATGGGGGATGATGGAAGAACAAGCAGATAAGGGATCTACTGATGTTGAGCCCAGGGTGATCATTGAAGGGAGGTCAAGCGAAACAACAAGGGAAGATTCGGAGGGAGCTTCCACCCAAGGTCTCATGGATGATGAAAGGTAGAAGATGGTATCCGCAGGCTCCTTCATATCGACATCAGGAGGGGTAATGTCAATGGGAGCGGGTAAATCCTCAGTCTGGCCTATAGCATACGATGCAAATACGGGAGATTCGGATTGGTTTTGTTCAATATTGTACTCCCAAACTACCTCTAACGAGGCGCGGTAATGCGTAAGGCAAGGACAATGGTGAGAATAATGACCATGGAGATCACACAACACACAAGGTTGGTTAGTGTGAATAGCTTTAGGATTCTTGGCTGCAGTCAAGGAAGAAACGGAGGCTTCAGGGACCATATACTCAGGGAACACATCTTTAACCATGGGCTTGATACAGGGTAGTTCGGGACAGTTATGGGTGGCATGGCTGATGACATCACACAAAGCACAGGGCTTTGCAGGCAGGGGAGGTGCAGGGTCTATCGGGGCAGCCTTTTCCTTGGAGGCCCTCTTGCGAGCTTTGCCCTTCTTACCTGAAGTGGTCGCAACAGGAGGTGGTTCTTGTTGAGGTTGTTGAGGCACTATTGCAGCGGGAGAAGTCATAGGGACCGGTTGAACTAGGGTTAAAGCAAGATAAGGTTTGGGTTGACTTGGCAGGGTAGCAGCTAGAGGATCAAGGTACCAGATGGGAATCCCAAGGGTAAAGTTAGGAAGAGAGAGGGTGGCCATGACAGCTGTCATATAAACTCTTGGTGGGGGAGCTAGGAATGGTATCCGACTGAAGGGGTAATGGCCAGGCGGGACGACTCCTAAATGGTTAAGGCCTAGCGGAGCCGTTCCAAGAGGGTAAAGAGGCTCATGAATAAAAGCTAAAGGGCCAAGAGGAGGAGGTCCAGAAGGCTAAAACGAAGGGCTATGAGTAGGCTACAGAGGGTGAGGAGGCTGCTGACTAGCTGAGGCAGGCCACTTGAGGGAAGTCCGAGACGATTGCATCATGAAAACATTCGATGAGCTTGGATCAGAGACAGGAGGAGGAAGACCAGGGAAAGTACCTAGCAATGAGGAATCTTTGTAGACTCTAGGTGAGACACTAGTCAAAGAATCGACGATTTACTTAGTGGCCACCAAAGAGATGATGGACTCAGGGGAGGTTTGAGACTTCGGTTCTTAATATGTCAACTGGTCAATGGTGACTATCTTTCTGTTATGAGGGAAGGACTTCTTGCGGTGGACCGCGAAAGGGATAGCAGGAATCGCATAAGTGTAGCTACGACCCAAAAGAATGTTGTAATCTAAGGGGGCATCTATGGCTTCTACGCCAACGCAAACATTCTTTCCCGCAAGAGTAATAGGACAATTACGGAATAAGCCAATGGGCTGGGAGGCGTGGCTATCCCACGCTTAGAGAGTGATCGTGGAAGGAACCAACTAAGGTGATCCGAGTTTCTTCCAAAACGAAGCGGACATCACACAGGTGGATGCCCCCTCATCAATAATGCACCGGTAAATGTTAGCATTTCGGATCTTGACTGGGATTTCGAAGGTGGCGGAAGCAGGGAGAGGAGGATGTTCTGAGTGGTAAACATCAAAGACAATAAATTTATCGTCAGAAGGATATACAACGCCCATGGCAGATAGTAGAGCTTTTCGTTGTGAAGGGCACGACTGGAGGTGTTCCAGCGATGAAATGGTAGCAGGGGATTGTGCCAAATCATCTACTATGCTATACGAATGGGCAGCTTTGCGAGAAGCAGCGTTTCGGCGTAGTGGTCCCTTAGGGATCTTGGTATGAACCTTCGCCTTAGGCTGAGGGATCTGTAAGGGACTATTAGGTGTCGAAAGAGGCTTTGTAGAGACTGAAGGAGGTGGCTCGAGGACAGACGTATCAGGAGGCTTGTTGTACTGACGGGACCGAGTCTGAAGATTGATATCTATGGTTAGAGGTTGATCAGAGTTCATCATGAAAATCTGGTAATCGGAGGTACCAGATGGAAGAGGCTGAGTGGCCACCTGACCTTTAGGTGGTTGGGTAGCCACAAATCCTTGCTGAGGGAAAGGATCGGTAAGCACAGACGGTTGACTAGGTGTAGGACTGGGAGGGACAGAAGGGAAGGCTTTATTTCCTCTCAATGTTGCTTGATACTCCCATAACTACCACATCTGTGGAAAAATAGGACAATCATGTGTGTAATGACCATAAACACCACAATAAGAATAGGGTTTGTTCGTGCGAACAGGCCTTTCATGCTTGGGTTTATTGCCCTGTTGTTGGTTCGTAGTGTTAGGAGCATTACCTTGATTAGGTCCAGGATTACCAGGGGCAGCTTGATTTTGAGTGCCTTTCCTTTTCTTTTTTGAGGGAGGTGGATTAGTCGTGCCTTGCTATGCATACACCTGCCCATAAGGGGGCGATGGTTGCTGTTGTGGGGGTTGAGAAGGCAAGGGAGGAGGAGCTGCTAATGCTAGAGGAGCTGGAGCACTAGGTTGTGGATACGGATAATAAGGAGGTTGGGTAACAGTGTGGTAAATATGAGGTTGGGAAAAAAGAGGAGGAATGTCGTATCCTAGATATGTGCTACCGGGAGGGGGAAAAGTGAAAGAGGTGCTGGCCCCTCGCTTGAGGAAAACCATAGCCCATGGGAGGTTGAGCATACAGATTAGAGAGAGCTCCAAGAATACCGTCAGCGGCATAAGGTGCCCCCAGTGCATTGGTAGCACCGGGTCTGGGAATATTGGGTAGAACAGTATAAACATAACCCAATTGAGCGTAGATCAAGTCATATTTTAGTTCCATTTGGAGAGCGACTTCTTCGGTTTGAGGAAAATGCGATGCGACATCTTTCCCGATAGGAGGCAAGAGAGATCTAAGGAACCAGTCCATGTAGACATGGTCTTCGAAGGTAGGGGCTTGACATAGGCTCTTTCTTCTCCACCATCCTTGGACATGATCGGATAGGCGGGTTGCAGGTGATTGACGAAAAGAAGTCAAAAGTTCAATACCAGTGTCATAATAAAAGGGAAGTTGGAAGTAAGACAGAAAATCCCGGGCAAGAGTCGCAAAGGTGGTATGAGAGGAAGGGGCCTAATCAACATACCACTTAGAAGCTTCACCTGTAAACGTACATTGGAACAACCGAAGACGGATAGAGTCATCAATAATAGAGTTAGACGAACACCACATGTGGAAAGATCGAACATGATTTGTAGGATCTTCTCCAACAAGGCCTTCAAACTTGGGGATGTCGGAAGGGAGCTTAGTTGTCATAGCAGGCCAATTAGTGTCATAGAGTATAGGGTCATTTATCAACTGGTCAAAATCAGGGAGGCTGAGGCCTGCCATGAAGGGGAGAAAGGGTGCAGCCAGGGTAGTGTCCATTGCGGTCCCACTAGTGGTATTCCCATCATGAGGTTTGGGGTTACCACCAGCATTAGGTCCTGCACTAGACATGGTGAAGGTGGCAGGGGGAGGACTGAAGTTGGAACGAGAAGGAGAACCCAATGAACCAGAAGAAGAGTCGGAGTGCAGACTCGCAGGAGGAATAACTTGAATCCTACGCGGAGGAGTAAGTCTTCCTACCGGAAACTGAGGATGAAGGCCAAGAAGTCTTTGGGATAAACACCTTGATGGCGCAATGATGACGACACAAACATGGCACAAGGGAAAAAGAGACTGACAAGGGCAAGGAGGTGCAGGATAAACCAATTACAATGTCGAAACAAGGGAGGAGAGGTGCAGGATCAATTGATTTCAATGTTTTAGAGTCTTTGCTTGGCGGTGTTAACCAAACCATTTTTTGATTAGGGTGTGTGTTCAAAGTGTGAAAATTTTAATTTTTAAACCCAGACGTTTGTAGAGAAAAAGAAAAAGTGTGTTGTGTAACTGAAAATAAACCTGCAGGTAACAGTATATGAAACTGAAATAACAGTAAATAAACAGTTAATAATGCAATAATCTAAATCCAAGGAGGTAGGCCTCTCAACAAGTAGTTTGTAGGCGGGAAAAAAAAATTCAAAACACACCAAAATAGCCAATAGATCTAAGGTCAGGAGGGACAAGGATCTAAAGGTCAAAATATGTTGGAAAGTGGTGCAGAAAACAACAACAACTCAGAGGAAAAATTGTTGTAAATGAGGTGGCGAAAGGCTATCTCCTGGAGGAAAATAGAGTGAACCCTAGAGGAAAACCCAAAAAAAGCTAAATGAGGTGATTTGGATGGATAACAAGCCGATTTGAAGTGGATCTGAAGGTGAGGTATCATATCTGAAAAATGGTTGAACACTCTGAAAAATTTAGACAATCTACAGCAACTAAAACTCTTCCACAAAGTGTGGAGGGTACTGAAGCCCTAGGGGGATAGGTTCCCACTTAGTTGAGTAAAAAATAAAAAGTACAGGTCCAAAATGGGTGGAGACGAACGTCATACGACCCTAAACAGAGGCCCAAACAAACCCAGAAAACTTTCAGAAAAAATCCTACAAAGAATCTAGGTCGCAGTTTCTGACCTGTTTTCAGCAGAGGTCACAGTTTTTAGGCTGATTCCCGCTTCCGGAAGCTCCAGGTCATAGGTTTTGGGCCAAAAAGTGCGACCTGCACTCCGGCACTCTCAGTGGAAAATTTCATAAAAAATTGTCGTCTCAATTGTGGCTGATGTCTGTCACTTGCGCAATAGGTCCGAAAACACATGGAAGTTAGAATTTTTATCGTTTTAGGTTTTTATAGGTTAAAAACAATATCAAGAAAAGAAAAAATAAGGGGCTGAAGAGAAATCATAGGGTTTGAAGCAGCTAAATATGCAAGGATCGGAAAAATGACAATGGTCATAATCATAAACCCGTGTGGAGTCGCCAGTTGTTAGTATGAATCTTAATTCCAAGCATACAAAAAAAGACCACTTTAGTTGTGCATAAAAAAAAACCCTAACAGAAAATATGGCTGCCAATATCCTCAGATATGTAGTTAGGTGATCAAGATAAATGCTACAAAAATCTAGATCTATGCATTAGAAGACATTAAGCAGTAGAAAAAACAAGATTTACTCCATGCATCCAATAGACAAGACAAGAATATGTTGAATGAATTTTGTATTAATGGCACCTGGGAAGAAAACATAGGAGGGTGTTCCCAGTTCTCCCCAATGGGATGGGTTCTTGTAAGTCTTCAGCACTTCAGATCTAAAATTCCTTTCTCTTGATGGTGTAGAAAACCCAGACAAAAATGGTAGCAAAATATGACTATGATGGTGGATCAATAGTCAGACCAAAAGTATAGATCCAGAGTGATCTGTAGGCAACAAAAGGTGGTAAATGAATGGGAAAACCCTTCTATTTATAACAAAATATTGAGTTATTCTAGATATTGGTGCATAATTAAAATATTATTAACCAAATCAAGATCCAACTTTTATGGAATATTTTATTATATTTGTTGGAGGGAAAAGGAATTTGACTTGGGTCAAATCCCTTTATTTGTAAATAATAAATAAATAAATGATTTATTTATCATTTTTAAGGATGTGGTTGAGTAATAATCAAATAAATAATGATTTATTTAATTATTTAAGGGTGATTTAGTTATATTCAACAAAGAATATTATTTAAATAAGGTTTAAATAATTATTCTTAGGAAATAATAAGATAAAGAATGATTTATCTAGTTAATTTCCCTGTTTTGGGTTAAATATAACCAGGAATATTAATTAAACTGTTTTTTAACTAATTATTCCTTGAGGAAAATAAAAAAAATGTAGATTTATTTAATATTTCCTCATGGCGTTTCCTGTTTAGACCATAAACAACTTAATAAAGGTGGTTTATTAAGTTATTTTTCATAGTGAATGCAATTTTACTTAGGGTAAAATTGGTCTTACATGGTGTACTTGGTTCCATCTAATAACAATAGTTTAGATGACCAAAAAATGGTGTAACACTTATCTTGACAAATTGAAGCTGAGGGTTGGAGCCCTAGAGGTTGGAGCCTCATAGAGACAAGGTTGGTGCCTTGGAAGATAGGGTTGGAGCCCTAGATTGACAAGGTTGGAGCCTTGGAAAGACCAAGTCGTTGCTTGGCACAATACAGGTTGGAGCCTGGAAGATTGGAATCTTCATCTAGGGTTGGAGCCCTATATCATTATTGTACTTTACTTATTGTAAAGAAGAAATTAATAAAAGTATTTATTCCATCATTGTTCATTTTGTGTTCTAAATATAAGTGATCTAACTGGTAAAATTAACAATTGAAAAGAAATATTGATTCACCCCCCTCTCAGTATTTCCAACAATTGGTTTCAGAGCCAGTACCTTCACTCAAATCCTGACAGCTTGAAGGTTGATCCTTAGAACAAAAATGGCAAAGCCAAGGAAGAAAGTCTCCAATCCTCCTAAATTTGTGTCTTCCTCAACCATCAAAATTGAAGTCAATCAATTTTTGAAGGCCCCATTGTTCAATGGAAACTTTGATATATGGGATGCAAGAATGAGGAATTTCTTAAAGACTCAAGGAATTGAAGTTTGAAAATCGGTGATTACTGATAGCATGATGGAAGGAGAATCCAAGGAGTATAATACAAGACCAATGAAAGCAATCTTGAATGGGCTACCTGATTCTATGAAGGCCAATTTGGAAAAATATTCATCAGAAAAGGGCATATGGGACAAAATTCATGATCTTCACTCAAAAGGAGCATTGACCATGACCTCTATTCAAGAATATGATGGAAAGCAAGAAGGAAATCCAAAACCCATCAAGGAAGTTGAAAATAAGAATGATGACATCAAGGCCAAAGAAGACCTAGAAGAAGAAGAAATCAAAGAAGACTTTGAAGAAGATATCCTCACTAAGCTTATAGATTCCATGGAAGAGATTAATAGTTTGAAAAAGGAAAATGAGGAACTTAAGAAGAGAGCGCGAGATGGTGACCACAAGACAAGGAAGGAAGTTGACCTTCTCAAGCTTCAAGTACAAGAAAGAGATGAGGAGCTCACCAAAATTAAGGAGGAATTTAATCAAAACAATAGAAAGCATCATGAAAAAAGTCGTATCTATGACAAATAAATTGGATAAGGCAAAGAAAAGGGAAGAAACTTTGTCAATCCACCTTGAAAAAAGAGTTAAGAGCTTGAACAATCTTGAAGCAGAGATTGGTCAATACAAGGAAGAGGCCTCCTCTCTTAGATCTCAACTAGAAGAAGCAAGGAAACAAGCACAAGGAGCCGAGAAGGTAATGGAAACTTTGGAATTCATAGAAGGACAATTTGATGAAGCAGAAAAGGAAAGAAACACCATGATATGCCAACTAGAAGACAAGGATGAATAAATCTTAAAACTAAAATCAGACATCAATCTTCTCAAGGCCAAAACATGTGAAGCAAAAAGATTAAAAGAAGAATTGGTGAGCAGTCTAGCAAAGGAGAATGAAGAAATCCTCATAATGAAATCAAATATCATCTCCCTTACAATCGAAGCACACGAAGCAACATGGATGATGAAAGAAATGAAGAAACAACTAGTCATGAAAGATGAATATTGTGAAAAATTGAAAGGAGAAATTGCCTCTCTTAAAAAGGAAGTTGACTTGCTGAATAAGAACTTGAAGAATTCTCAAACCCTAGATGATATCCTAAGTCATCAAAGATCCCCCCCTGATAAATTAGGTCTTGTTTATGCAGGTGAACCCTCAAACAAAAGTGATGCAAAACCTAATGCTTCAAACAACAAGGATGTGGAAAAGCTTGGAAGAAATATTAATGCCCCCAGTTCCAGCAAAATCATGAGTCAAGATGACATTAGAAGAGACCCTACTTCAAGAAAGTATGTTGATGGTGTCAAGGATGCAAGAGGTAATGGATATCATCATAGGATCCCAAGGAAGAATGACTTTGGAAGAACATCAAGGAAATCTCCATCCTCTAGGTACCAAAGTATATTTTTTGGTTATTGTTATTCTTGTACAAACTTTGGGCATATGGCAAAGGATTGTAGGGCATACCACAAGGACAAATATAATGGTTCACATCAACTCCCTAGAAGAAATTTTGCAAAAAAAAGTCATGATTCCTCATTCATGAACGAGATGGGGTGCTTCAATTTCCATAACATTGGACATATGGCACATGATTGTAACTTGATTTAGGGCCCTACACAAGCTAGAACCATGCCAGAGAAGAAAGTTACACAAGTATGGAGAAGGAAGAAAATTGCCTCCGGAAATATTTTGAACACTCCAGCCAACAACACATGTTGTTGACTTGATGAAGTCATTCTTGATATTCCAAGTAATTGATAATGAAACTCTGCCAAAATGAGACCATGCATACATTTAGGGGGAGTCTGTGATTCTTGAGCTATCTTGCAGAATCTATCTGTGAAAGGTCCCTATGAAATCCTTGATGATTCATATGGACAATCATCTTTTGATAGATCTTCTCCATTGAAGAACATAATACCTTCTCATTCGATGGATCATTTTTGAAGATGTCTTCCACTTGATCACAAGGTTGAAATATTTCTTGTCGAAGGAAAAAAGAAGAGCTAGAAGAGGTTATGCAGGCAGGGAGTCAATTGACCATTTACATGAAGGTATGCAAAGGCTTAGGGGGAGCAAGTTCATTGAAGAGCACCATGATAACAAGAGTAACATACCTATGAAGGACTACTATTCATGAAGAAAAGAAGCAGCTTTACAGGGGGATTACTTGGGCACCCCGTTTTCCATTGATGTCAAAGGGGGAGAGAATGATGGAAGGGAAAGAATATTTCCATCAATGAAAAAGGGGGAGATTATTAATCAAGGTTGTCATTGATGCCAATATGGCTTTGACTAAGATGTCAATATTCTTGAGATGCTTCGTTCCAGATGATGATTTCTTGCCCTAAGAAGTTTCCAAGTGTCTGATTGGTGATCTAGTCCCTAAGGACAAGCCCATGATGTGAAGAAATATACTTTATGAAGCCATACTTGTGATGATGTTATACTCTTATGTGACCACACTTAATGATGGTTTTTGATGAAGATTGGAAGGCTAAGTGATGACGTGATTAATTATTGAAAGATACCTTCCTAATGATACGGCCTATAACATATCACTACGCCACTATGTAATACACTCATTCTTGATTTCCTACCATGATCCTATGATAAAGGTGTTAAACAATCAAGAAGCCAAAAACCATGAAGAAGCCTAACAAGAGAAGCCTATTCTACTCTACCTCCATTTTTGCACTCATAAATAATCAGTCACATTAAAAAATATTTTTTTGCTAGCTTAGAGAAAAAATTCCTTAATAACACCTACACCATATTGAAGAGAATACTTTTGCCTTTCCAACGAGCTATTACTCAGCTCAAAACTTCAAGTGGTTTGAAAGATAATGAATTTTTAAGTTAAAAAAATATTATTTTTTTGGCCAGCCGACCTATGCTAGCCTACTCATGTCAGCCTCCAAACATGGAAATGGATTTTTGGTTGTCATTAAAAAGAAGCCTATTTATATATAGTCCAAGATTCATTTTCTCACCCTTGAACTCGGTCAACAACACAGAAAAGAGAAAGAATTGTTCACCACTCGTGAACAAAAGAAGGAAGAGACAAGGGCATTTTTTATAAGGGTTTCTCAATGATATTTTGGCTCAGATTCTTGAAGATTACAGTGACTGTGCTTGATTACAGTGATCAGATTCTAAAAAGCTCGGACAGATACCTAAGGCTGGTTTCTCGGACCTGTGGTCATATGACTCTAACCACATACCTTCAATCATAGACCTTGGACCTGTTTCATTATTGCAGAACCACAGACCCACAATTCTAAAACTTCGGACCTGTAAAATCTCTGAAATTTCGGGTCAGTATAAACCACTACAGGAAAAAACCTTGGGTTTTCTGGAACACCTTATCTCTGCACCTCGTTCTGTGTACCAAACCTCATTTTAGGATCTCGGACTTTGAGAACAGTCTCTTAAAGGAGCATGATCATCATTGTAGAAGACTGCTCTATTAGTATAGTAGCTATGTTTGCTAAAGATTACAATTCAGAATTCTTGACAGTCTTTTGAGCATCATTTGAGGGTTTTTGAAGAAGTGTCTTTGACATCACCACAAGACAAAATTGTAACAGCTTTGGATCAGAGCATAAAAAAACTAGAAGAGCAGTTGGAACAGATCTTGAAGAAACCTTAAATCAGTATATATTGAAGTGAATTTTGAGTTGCCTTTGGGACATTATTAAGCACAAAATATTGACATTGTTTGAGGATTGCAGCAGTACTTGGAGCAGCCTATTAAAGGACCCTTGAAGAACTTAAAGACGTTTGTTTAACAGAATATAACCTGTGGTCTTCTTTGGAGAAAACCTTGAGAGGCATTCTAGAAGGCCTTGATTGAGTAGCTACTGGAGGAATCTAGTGATAGATTTATTAAAGTCTTTGTAGCTGCTTAAGAGAATTGAAGTGAAGCATCTTTAAAGATCTGTTGAAGCCTTGATAAAGCCTAGAGAAAAAATTGTTGAAACATCATTGTTTACACTGGTGCACTATTAAAGGGAATTAGAAGCATAATTTGAGGCTTGTGTGAAGACAATATTATGACCAAATTTGAAGAACCTTGTTGAGGAACTGTAGTGGAGTTGACCTTGGTTTTAAACAAGGTTGAAGTACTCTTGAAGGAGTAGTGTTTTTGAAGATCTCTTTGAAGCTTATTGATGATACATTAGACCTAATATTGAATACATCTTGTTGATAATCTTTAACTGATCTTGGTGACATTATTGGAAATCATGATGCATTACTGAAGTCATCATGAGGTGACCTTGGAGAAATTGTTTAGGTGAAAAGAAGATTTGTGGTGACAGCTTCTGAGAAGAGAAAGTTGACATTGATGAAGTGATTTGAAGAAGGTACTGGTGAAGATAGTCAGGGCTTGTTGAAGAGGACATTAGGAGTCGTGAACAAACATCAAACTTATCTTGACAAATTGAAGCTGAAGATTGGAGCCCTAGAGGTTGGAGCCTCATAGAGACAAGGTTGGTGCCTTGGAAGATAGGGTTGGAGCCCTAGAGGTTGGTGCCTCAAATTGACAAGGTTGGAGCCTAGGAAAGACCAAGTCGGTGCTTGGCACAATACAGGTTGGAGCCTAGAAGATTGGAATCTTCATCTAGGGTTGGAGCCCTATATCATTATTGTACTTTACTTATTATAAAGAAGAAATTAATAAAAATATGTATTCCATCATTTTTCATTTTGTGTTCTAAATATAAGTGATCTAACTAGTAAAATTAACAATTGAAAATAAATACTGATTCACCCCCCTCTCAATATTTCCAACAGGGCCCTCTTCTATATGGTATAGAGGGTGGTGTACCTTGGTTCCAACTTTCATTATTTTTCGGTACCTCAAATCAAGCAAAGGGAATCATCATTTCCCTTTGACTTGGTTTTTTCTCATGTCCTCGACTCAAGCTCCTTATTGCATGATTGAGAATCATACACTTGATTGTTCAATGATTGAGTAGATTGTACCAGTGATTCTCGGGCATGTGAGATATGTTCCAGACCTCATGAGGGGGTGGCCCTTCAGGTAGTCCCCCACATGCCCGAATCTCTACAGATTACGATCTAGCCTTAGATGCAGTTCTACAAATTTGATAGGTTTGGTTTCAACTGCTTGCAGCACCCACAACATGCATGTATCCTTAAGATGATCCATTCAGATATTCAAAGCTCTTTCCTGTTAAATAGGGCTCCCTTTACTATTCGAAATGGATTATTTGGTTTTGATTCCCCCTCCCCATCTCAGCTTGATAACCATTATGTCTCATGTACTCAGATGTTATTGTATTCAGTCATGGCCAATGTTTACAAGGCACATTATGTATATGCTATTCATTGTATTCTTTCCTGACCCATTGATGCTAGTGTATCATGTATCATGTACTTTATATCCCATTATCGCATTGTTGGGCTCACCATTATTCTTTGTACTCAGTTATCTCAGCAGGTATGGGTATGCCTACCACACCTCATTTGAGATCATGTACTCCAAAATAAAAGGAGACTTGGATCAGTTTAGTAGGTCTCGCTCCTCCTTTTTGTCCTTCCTTCAATTGCTTCAGTTGTATCTCTCTCTCTTTGATTCCCATTTGGTGTCTCATGGAAGTGTAACCTACAACGTATTTCGGTCATACGATTTTCTCCTAACACTCACACGTTGGGGGGGAATCTGACATCACCAAAAAATGACCACCTAGCCATTTCTAACTAGGTGGGTCGAAATACACTATGTATATTTAATTTGACCATTGTAAAATCACATTCACTATAAGAAATAATTTAGTAAACCATTTTTATTAAATTATGTCTAATTAAAATTAAAAAAACCCATGAGAATAATTGAATAAATCATTATTTATTTCATTTTTTCTATAAATAATTATTAAATTGTTATTTGTTAATTATTCTTTGTCACATTTGACTAAATCACCTAGGAATAATTAAATAAATCACTGTTTATTTATTATTCCTTAATTCTATTTTTGGAATCATTGTTAAATCACTATTTAATAATTATTTCATTTTCACATCTTTCTTAATCTTCGTGAAATAATTAATAAATCATTTTATTTGTTAATTATTTATAAATTAAGATATTTGACCATTTTGAATATACTTTCCCTCTCCAAATAATATAATAAATTATTCCTAACAGTTAGATCTTGATTTGGTCAATAATAATTTATTATTTCTCAATTTCAAGATTAACCCAATACTTTCAAATAAGAGGCCCTTTTTTCAGCCATTCTTCACCATGATCATTATCATCATAACTATTAACATCTTCTATCGTTCGAGCTCTCACTAGAGTTCTACACATTGCTTGATTTTTTTCACATATTTAGAGAGATAATCAATCACTGAAGCATCAAGGACATCAAAGGACTCATCCCACGGAGGGGGATTTGTAGACCCTTTTGTAGATCTCCTTCACCAAATGTTATAAATCAATATTTATTCATTTAAATGTATTTCGATAATTGGGCTATTGTATCGTATTTTTTTTGTTGTTTATTATTTTAGATCACATTCATCTTTTTACTATTGGTTTTTCTCATATTATTATTGCAGATCTAAAGTATAAGTAGCCACAATCTGTTGTTAGGTTCACTTGTAACGTGTGACTTAAGTGAGGTGTTTTTGGTACACCTTCCAAGAAATTTCATACTAACACATTGGAATGGAAAGCATTGGACTATTAAATACATAGTCCCCCATGGCTAAATTGATACTATGACACTTCCCTGAGAAATGTATAGTTCCTCCATTTGCAACCATCACTTGACAATCTAGTGCTCGATATAGAAATAAATTTAATTCCTTGGCTATCTTACAATGAATAAAATTATGGGTACCACCAAAATTTATTAGCACTCTTTCCGTTTTTTCTTGATATATCCTTCTGCCTTGAGAGTTTGATGAGTGGTAATTCTTGTTAATGCATTAGAAGATATGGTCATATTCATTTCTTCTTTCTCTGGGGTTGGTTCCTGGTGTATATCCTCTTCTTTTGATGTTTCTTGTTCCTTCTCTTCCTCCTCTTCACCATCTATGCAAAATAATTTATTTTCAACACAATTATGAACCTTAGTGTATTTTCTATCACAACTGTAACAAATCCCTTTTGCTTTATTTTCCTCTAATTTTTGTGGTGTCAACAGTCTAGGTTGTGGGAGGCTAGGAGCAGTAACACTTCCATCTATATAGTTGTGAGTGGTAGACTTCCTTGTTTCCATAAATTTTCTTTCAACTTTTCTTGCCACATTGAATGCCTTCTCCAATGAATCATATTACCATAGGTGAACCTCATGTTATATGTGATCATTTAGAATCCCTATGAATACATCAATCATATGCTCCTTTGGAATATCATTTACCTTGATATTCAATCTTTGGAATTGTTCAAGGTGCTCCACCATTGAACCCTTTTGTTTTAGATTTATCAATTGACAAAATAAGGTGTTCCTCTTTGTATATTCATAATATTATACGAATTCTTCCACAAAAATTTTCCAAGTGACAATTTATTTACGAGAAAAAAACCATCGATACCACACAGATTGATTTTGTTCTAAACATAAAGATGAAATGTGTACATTTTGTGTGAGTGGAACATCATGTAGATCAAATAATTTCTCTATTTGTTGTATCCATGTTGTTTGACCCTTGATATCAAACTTCATAATGTCGATATTTGGAATGTGGTGGGTCTTAAACCCAAAATTGAAGTCTCTAAAATCATAATTCATCTTCCTTTTGTCCTCATCGTTATTTTCATGGATGACCTCATCACCATTGGGAACTCTTTCTTGCAGCAAGTTTGTTAACCCTTCCAATTTGACATTCATCGCGTCCATGTCTACTTTAAAAACTCCCATATCTTCTTTTAAATCATCCTTCAAGCATTCCATGTTTCCTTTTATTTTACTTCTAAACCATTGGCATCTTAACTTCTAGTTTATTTTTGGTTACTCTTTCTGAGAGTGAAATTTGTTGCACTTGGTCTCGTAATTTTGATAAATCATGTTGCATGTCTTCCTCTTTTTCATGTGTCATAGTAGAGATTTATATTTTCTTACTAGGTGTGTCCATTTTTTTGTTTCGAGGAATTTTGGAATCAAACAATGATTTCTATTCTTCACTATGCCCATTGAATCACTTCAAACTGATTTTTCAAACAAATGTTATGCAAAAGTTTTTAAAAAAGTACACACACTTTTCTTGCTTTTTACGAGCTCGATATTGAAACTATTGTATATTTGTAATTTCAGAGCTCCAATATCTATTATTTTATCCTCGGGTAGCCCTATGAGTCTTCTCTCTAACTCCATAAGTTAGATCGATATTGGATTCTTAAAGAAAAAATTATGCCCAATCCCCCACGATGTCCTGATTATAAATGGGCTTAGTAAAGAGAACTTGTACGGAAACGTGTCATGTTTCTACCTTCGACCATGAAAATTATACACGTAAAACTAAATTTCATGCAATTTTAGTCACTTTGTACAATATTAAAATCTGATGCCCAGAGAGAAAGTTATAATAATTTTACCTAGGTCACATGTTTGATATTGAATTTTGGAGCCTGAAAAAACCCTAACTTTTTCGAACCATATCTCAAAAAGTATAAATAACCAAGATCTAAAATTTGTACATGAAGTACACCAATATTTCGGCTCCACGCGATCGACATTTCAGCTTCTGAATCCTGTAGAAAAAAATTATTACGAAAATTCTAAGATGACGTATTTGACATAGGGAAACCCTATAATCCAAATCTTTGATACCAAATGTTATGCAACCAGATCAAAAACAGAAGAAAATATAGATCAACAACTTGAAAATTAGCCTCTTTGAGGGGGAAATCTCCTTTACATTAAATAGATGAAAAATGATTGGATGATCAAATGACAAGACCAACTTTATATATATATGAGTCTAAGGGGTCACAATATAATCAAAGCCTACATAACAATTATAATGTAAGGGCACAAAAATAATAATGGTGGGATACTATGGTGGACAACAATAATAATATGGGGGATACATTAACAATAAAAATAAGGAGGCTACACTAATAATAACAATAAGGGGGATATTGTTAGGATATTCCGACACATAGGAAATAGTTAAGAATAACTTAGTCTAGTGTAGAGTTAGGTAAAGTGTGTTTCTTTACCATGTACATTTGTAACTTATAATCCGACGGTCACGATTTGTAGTGATTCGACGGTTATCTCTCACCTCAGTATTAACGGCACTTGATCCATGGCTTAACACCCGATTGGTCCATGATCTCTATTTAAAGAGCATGGAGGGTCATTTTTCTGGTAACCGTTTATGAGAGAAACATATGTAACTTTTCTTTTTATATTAATAAATTCCCTAAAGTGGCCGCGTTGGCTCAGGGTGTGGATTGTTTCCCTCTTTGAGGGTTTTAACCATGTGATTATACTGGTGTACTAATTTTTGATATATTTGTGAGTAGTGACCTTTGGTTCTTGATCTACGAAACTTACCCTGTAAATTCCTACATGGTATCAAAGCTATTTTGAGGGTCGCGTCTGTTGTTAATCAAAATCCGAAGCTGGTTTGACTGCATACGAATGTCGTTTTGTAGATCTATTATTTCTGAACATTTTTGGGCTTGGAGAACTGCTCGATTGTGTTTGGAGCATCTGTTACAGTGAGGAATGCCTTTCGTTTCATGCGAAAAGGTTTCTGGCTGCCCAAGTGATGATATTTTAGATCTGGAGGTATAAAGCATCTGTTTTGCAGTTATATTTGTCAATAGTTTTTCCTATTTCGGTTTCCTTTTTCTATTTTCATCTTATAGGTTTTTTTTATTTTCTGGATCTATACCCTCTTCTCTATGTGTGCTCTTTGTTGTGTGCTGCGTGTGATCTTGGCAAATCAGAAACAGGAAAAAGGGATTTTTTCTTCTACGTATGCTCTTTCCCTGCGTCTTTGTGCGATCTCAGGAAATTAGAAATAGTGAAAAAAGTGATAGTTGCCAGTAAGGGTAGCCGAAAATCTAACGTTCTGCCGTAAGGCTTTTCATTTCGTTTTTTTTTTCTCTATTTTTTGTGTTTTTTTGTGCAGGAAAAGACACGCACACCGAAGAGTAAAAAAAAAAAAAAACCCTTCCTCTTTTCATACAATAACGTGATCCTTTTACTATCTCACTTGGTGAGAGGTTAGTTTATGATAATAGAGGTCTTGGGTTCAAGTCTCCTTCTCAAGCTTATTTTGTAAAAAAAATTTGTTCAAAGGGGCGGAATTTTTTTTTAAAAGCCGCACTTCATCCCGTTCCCGTAACTATTCGGCATCTACAACTCAGATTTTTCAAAAGGCATAACTTCTTCATCCGGAAGTCGTTTTTCGAGCCTTTTTTTTTAAACGGCCTAATTGTTCGAGATCTTTCCATTGGAGTAGTTATTTTCATCTTTTATCAGCTTCGTTTTTTTTTTTTAATGGAAAGTGCATGCCCGGTTATTCTTAACAACACCAATTATTTCCAATGGCTACCTCACATGATAGATATACTTAGAAGTAAAGGGCTTTATAAAATAGCCACAAGACAAGAAACTAAACCTTCTGATGATGATAAAGTTCCTAAATGGGAAAATAGACAAGATCAAACACGAGAGTTGATAGGAATGTCCATTGCTCAAGATCTCTGATTTCACATCCCTGACATTGACACCCATGATAAAGCCCTAGAAAGCTAAATAATGTTTTTGGCATTCAAAATCAAATCAGGGCCCACCAGCTTGAAAATGAGTTGCTTACTTTGGACCCTGATAATTTCTCCTCTATTGAAGACTTTTTGTCCAAATTCAAGACCCTTACACTTCTTTTAGAAGGGTGTAAGGTCAAAAAGGAATATGGTAGCCTCATCTATTGCATTCTTGCTAAGCTTGGCCCTGCATATTATGTATTTGTTTCTACCTTCAATTCCACCAGAGAAGCCATCATCTCTTCAAGAACCACCTACAAGAATCCCTCTTTCGATGCCTTTTGTGATTCTTTGATAAGAGAACAAGAAAAAAATTTACACATTGGTCTTATCACTGCTGGAAATGCTTGTAAGAAAGCCTTAGCAGCCCAATAACAACCATATCAAAAGAATCCCAAGAAGCACTATCCTAAAAAATATGGTCCTAAATAAAACAAGGGCCTTAAGAAATTTCAGTCGCAAACTGAAAATTCAAATCACCAAAATAATAAGGCAAATCAAAATAAAGGGAAGAAGACAGATAGACATTGCAACTTTTGCAATCGGGATGGCCATATAGAGTCCAAATGTTTTAAGAATATGGAAGCCTTAGAAGCTGCAATGAAGAAGCACAACATCAATTTGGAGCACTCTTCACCTTCATCTTCAGGCATGGCACTTTCTGCTTGTGGTTGTCAAGCATCAAGATCTGGTTATTCATTAAATGTATCTTCTTCTTCTCCTTCTCATGAGTGGCTCATTGATTCTGGAGCTTCTTATCACATGGCTAAAAATAAATCCATGTTTTCTTCTTTAAATGATTGTAACACCAAACATATTTATATTGGTGATGATAGATCTCTTAGTGTTGTAGGATCTAGAACCATTCATCTAAATAATGGTCAGTTTAATGATGTACTATGTATTCCTACCTTGTCATGCAACCTTCTATCTGTTTATCAGATAACTCATTCAAGTGAAGGGAAAATAGTAGAATTCTCACCTCATGGTATTGTAATCAAGGACCTCAAAGATCCTAAACATATTTTAGCTACTGGCATTGCTGATGATTCCACAAGGTTGTATAATTTTGAAAACTTTGGGTCATCATCTCTTCCCTCTATTGTTTTTGCTCATAATGATGATGTGAGAAAACTTTGGCATGAGCAATTTGGTCACTTAAAATATCGCTCTCCTAAAACTCTATGTAAGGAAAATATGGTGACGGGCCTTCCTATGGTATCTTGCTGAGATGATGTTTGCTTCGGGTGTGTACTCAGAAAACATCATCGGGATAGTTTTGACAAACGTGCCTCTTGGCATGCTTTAGCCCCTTTGCAGCTTGTGCACAGTGATTTATGTGGTCCACTTCCTGTTGTTTCTTTCTCTAGTTGCAAGTACTTCTTAACTTTCATTGATGATTTTTCCAGACCCACTTGGTTATATTTCTTAAAACTCAAGAGTGAATTTTTTAACATGTTCTTGGCCTTTAAGGCCTTTGTTGAGAAACAATCTAGACATCAAATTCTTAAGTTAAGATCAGGCAATGGCAGAGAATATGTTAACAACAAATTTATCAACTTCTACACTGAGCATGGCATTCAATTGCAACATACTGTTCCATATACTCCACAACAAAATGGTGTGGCTAAAAGGAAGAATTGCACCTTAAAAGAAATGGCTATTGTATGCTTCAATATAAAGGACTTGGTCTCAATTTTTTGGCAGAAGCCATTAACTGTGCAAATTACATAGTAAATCACACTCCTACTAAGGTTTTAAATAATATTACTCCAGAAGAAGCTTGGAGCTCAATAAAATCAGATGTAAGTCACTTTCATGTTTTTGGAAGTGATGCTTGGGCCCATATTCCAGATGCGAAACATTTAAAGCCTTAGAACCTAAGAGTGAAAAACGTATTTTTGTTGGATATTCTGAAGATGTCAAAGGATATAGACTTCTTCAACCAAAATCCAAAAATATTATCATTAGAAGAGATGTAAAGTTTGATGAAAATATATCGGCCTGCGAGCCTAGTTCGGCGGGTGTGCCACCTTTGGCCTGTGAGCCTGATTCAGCATATGTGCCACCTCTCTCTCTCTCTCTTCTATTTTTAATAGCAATCCTTCTAGTTCAGATGATGACAGGGAGGATGAAAATCATCCTCCAACTCGTGAAATTGTTCCTTATACTCCACCTCTTCCAAGATGGGTCTTCTCTACTCGGGATGTAGCAGGTTCTCTTGCAGGTGACCCTGCCGATCGACTACGTACATGTTCTCAGTTTGAAAGAGCTTCTTCCTTATTGGCTCAAGTTCCAGAAAAGCTTGATCCATAAACCTTTGAAGAAGCCTCCGATCATCTAGATTGGGATGAAGCTATGAATGAAGAGTATCGTTCCTTATTGGCAAACAATACTTGGGATCTTGTTCCTCTTCCAAAAGGAATAAAACTTGTCAGATGCAGATGAGTTTACAAAACAAAGTTTGGACTAGATGGAAAAGTGGATAGACATAAAGCTCGCCTTGTTGCTAAAGGTTTTTCACAAGTTGAAGGCATTGACTATACTGAAACCTTCTCACCTGTTGCCAAAATGAATTCTATCCTCTTTGTTCTTTCCCTTGTTGTCTCCTTTAAATGGGAAGTCCATCAGATGGATGTTAAATCCGCCTTCCTACATGGAGATTTGCATGAAGAAATCTACATGGAACAACCCCCTGGCTTTATCCAAAAAGACTCCAGCCTTGTTTTTCACCTTAAGAAGGCTCTCTATGGTCTCAGACAAGCTCCTTAGGCTTGGTATGCCAAAATTGATAGATTTCTCTTAGATAATGGCTTTTCTAGATGTCATTCTGACAAAACTGTCTACACCAAGAAAGTGGGTAATTCCTTCACCATCCTTGTTCTTTATGTTGATGATATTATCCTTACTGGTAGTGATCCAAACCATATAAACCATGTGAATTCTAGCCTCAAAAAGAAGTTTTAAATGACAGACTTAGGAAACTTGCATTATTTCCTTGGTCTTCAAGTCTTGCAATCCAAGGAAAGTATCACCCTCTCTCAGTCCAAGTATGGCTGTGATCTTCTACACCACTTTCACATGGAAGACTGTAAGTTGTCCCCTTCTCCCTTTTAGTCTGGAGTCAAGCTTTCAGTCACTTGTACTACCCCTGAAGTTGATGCTACCTTATACCGTCAACTTGTTGGTAAAATTTTGTATCTAACCCATTCCCGTCCTGACCTTTCCTTTGCCGTTGGTCTTGTCGCTCAGTTTATGCACCAACCTCATGAATTCACTGGAAAGTAGCTAAAATAATACTTCGATATATTCAAGGTACAGTTTAGTTCGGGATTCATTACAGTGCAGAAGCATCTCCCTTGTTGATTGGTTTCACTCATTCTGATTGGGCTGGTGACCCTGATGATCAGAATTCCACTGCAGGATATTTATTCACTCTTGGTTCAGGACCTATTACTTGGTCTTGTAAGAAAAAAAGTGCCATCTCCCTTTCTTCAGCAGAAGCAGAGTATCATGGTGCAGTTGAAGCCAGCAAGGAAGCCATGTGGCTTCATCAGATCTTGTCTGAATTTGGTCTCCATCAGCAGTATCCAACTACAATTTGGTGTGATAATCAGAGTGCCATTCATCTATGCAAAGATCCAGTTCATCAGCAGCGTATGAAACACATTGAACTCCACATACACTTCATCAGAAAGCTCATTCATGATCGTGTTCTTGAAGTGCAATACCGTCCAACCAATGATCAGGTAGCCAATATCTTTACAAAGGCTCTCACAAAAGTGAAGTTTACCAAACTTTGATCCATGCTTGGAGTTCAGGAAAGTTTTCATTAAGGGGGGATAGACTCTATTTCCTCCTTCCTTCTCCTATTGTGTCATTTTTGTAAATCCTTCAATCCTATCCCAATTTTTTCTTAAGGGGGGATGTTAGGATATTTCGACACATAGGAAATAGGCTCCTTTTGTGTCACCTTTGTAAATCCTTCAATCCTATCCCAAGTTGTCCTTAAGGGGGGATGTTAAGATATTCTGATACATAAGAAATAGTTAAGAATAACTTAGTCTAGTGTAGAGTTAGGTAAAGTGTGTTTCTTTACCATGTACATTTGTAACTTATAATCCGACGATCACGATTTGTAGTGATTCGATGGTTATCTCTCACCTCGGTATTAATGCACTTGATCCATGGCTTAGCACCCGATTGGTCCATGATCTTTATTTAAAGAGCATGGAGGGTCATTTGTCCGGTAACCATTTATGAGAGAAACATAATGTTTCATATGATTTTACAAAGATCTTGCTTTGGGTTTAAAAAAATTTCTTCAAAGTTTAGATTTAAGAGCATTTCTTGGAAGCAAACTGATTTTGCAAAGAATTGTTTTTGGTTTAAAGAATTTTTTTGGAAGACATTTCTTGGAGGCAGCCTGATTTTGAAAAAAATTGTTTTGGACTTAAAAAAAATTCTTGGACGTACATTCAAAAGACATTTCTCGGAGGTATGTACGTGTTTTGAGTTGAAGTAAATCTTTTAAGCTTCGTTTCATTTTTATAAGACATTTTTCTCTCGAATTTTTTAAAGTAAGTGTTTTGGATTGGAGTATGTATTTTTTGCAAAAAAATTAAATTGAATTTTTTTAAATTAAATCTTTTGTGATATTTTTTGTAATCGAGTTATTGTCTAATTTTTTGAAGGAAATTTTTTGAACTTCATACCCTATTATCATGGGAAATCGAAGAACTTGTGCGAGAAAATATGATAAAAAAAGAGACCCTGAGGAACGTAGAGAAGAGACGAGACAATCTCGCAAAAGAAAGTTAAAAGCCCTCTCAAATATTGAAGAGGAAAATCAACCTCAAGCAGAAATTGAAGTAGGTATGTAAATGTAAATATTATGATCTATTGATATATTTAAAATTTTCCTAATGTAAAATGTGAAGCTTAATTTTTATTTGATGAACTAATTTGAAAAATATTTTGTTTAATGTAAACAGACAGAGATATTCCTCAAAATATTAAAGAAGAAAATCAACCTCAAGCAGAAATTGAAGCAGGTATGTAAATGTAAATATTATAATCTATTGATATATTTAAAATTTTCCTAATGTAAAATGTGAAGCTTAATTTTTATTTGATGAACTAATTTGAAAAATATTTTATTTAATGTAAACAGACAGAGATATTCCTAAAAGCATTGATGATGAGATACCAAATTTTGAAAGATAAAGTGAAAGAGATATTGAACCAATGATTGAAGATGGTGAAAATATTGAAAGAAATCCAAATAAAGAAATTGAATCACAAGGTGTATATATATATATATATATATATATATATTAAACACATGCACATATCATTGAAATTATAGATATGTTTATTAAGTTAGTTATTTATTGAATATGTACTATTTTTTCGAATATGTACAGATGAAATCACTATCGATAATGAGATGTTAGAAAATTTTGACACTCACACATATGGAGATAAAAAACCTAATCATGTTATACGATATCGTGTTAACTACATTTTTGAAAAGTATTTCTTAAATGAGCGGGTGACAGTTCAGGCTCAAATGGTGAAAGGTCTCCTATCATTAAGGAAATTAAAAGAAGCTACGACACTATTGGGTATTCGAAACCAAAGATAAAAAAATGAAGGAAGATGTGATAAAAAATATGAGTAGTGCTATAAAGTCAATTAAGAGATCTAGAGAGAAAGATGTTTCAATTGTACGTAGAGGAATACAGATGGAAATGGTTTCATCAAGTACTCAAGAGAATCGTTTGGTAACATCTATGGCACGAGCACTGGGAACCTCGCGAAAAACTTTGCACAAACATTGGAAATTTCGGCTGAAAATAGATGTAAATGATGAACTCGCTTGCTGGAGAGATATTTGTAGGAAACCATACAAAGATAGACTTGGAGAAAATGTTAAAAAAATAATATATGAATATTTAAAGAACAATTCACGTGTTTCACCAACTGCAAGGCATGTGATGCAAAGAAGAATAGCATGAAATCAGTACGAAGAACATGAAAAATATTTCTTGGAAACCACTCAAATAGAGTTATTCAACAAGTTCAAAGAAGAGAATCGTCAAATTCATGTTTCACTGAGTGCTTTTGTTCAACAAAAACCATGGTATGTAAAACCTATCACCGTACGCGACACTTGTTGTTGCCGTTATCATGTGGAATTTGAGTTATATTATGAAACATTCATTGATTTCAGTAGAACATTATGGAAGGATTCACCTCCTCCTTCCACTATCCGTGATTTCATATCTCAAATTCTATGTGAAAGAGAAAGCGATGAACTATTTTACAAAAAGAAATGTGTTGGTGGTAAAAAATGTGATGATTGTGGAAATTTGACTAAATTTCAAAACAAATATTGTATTGATATAAATGATCAATCATTGTCCAACATGAAAGTGAAATGGAAGAGATATGAATATATCAATACATCGATTCAAGGTGCAAATAGTGTTAAAAGAATTGAATTACTAGAAGACGAAATTTTTCTAATAGACTTTTTGAGAAAGTTTGAGGCAGAAATTTACAAATACACCAAGCATTCCCATAGAGCTCGATGGCAAGACTTGCAATTCAAAAAATCTCGTGAATTTTTTCCACCAGGGACCATTTTGTCGGTGATTGATTTTGCAGAAAACTACACATTTGTTCCACAAAAAGAAATTCAGAGTGAATACTATCACTCTGACCAAGTCTCCATGCTCGTCCATATTCTATATAGACATGTTGAACAAAATGTCGATCATATAGAAAGCACGAGTGAAAATCGACATATCATTAAAGAATATCACTTTTATATCAGTGACGATCGTACACATGATGCATGTTTTGTACAACATTGTTTTGGAAGAATTTATGATTCATTGAAAAATCGTGGAATAACATTCAATGAACATTGGATATGGTCAGACGGATGCGCAGGTCAATTCAAATCTGCACGATCATTATTTTGGTTGTGTTGTCTTCATAAGAAAACCTGCATTAAACATTGTTGGAATTTCTTTGAGACTAGCCATGGAAAAGGAGAACATGACGGTGCAGGAGCATGCATAAAACGAGCACTTCGAAGATATCAAATGAACCACTCTGCAAGCCGACTTGTGAATGCTGAAGAAGTTGTTCAATGGTGCATCGTTGCTCTAAGCCATGAGGCTAACCCATCAAGGGAAGTGCGAAGGTACGTTCAATTTAATTTATATTGGAAATCTAATTTTAAACATTGTACATTTATCATGCAATGATTATCTTTGATTGTATTTTGATATCATATTTACAAATTCTTCTTCTAATTTTCCATATAAAGTTTTTTCTGGCATATTGGAATCGAAGACGTAGATAGATCAATTGGAAGTGATGTTGAAACAATAAAAGGGACTTGAAAATTGCATTCAAGTCAAACAAAGTCGTCCAGAAATGTGTTTGCATTGGATAAAAGAAAATATTCTTGTTTTTGTGATGTTTGCATAGACAACACAAAATTCAATGACGTTTGTGAAAACAAAATGCATGTGAACGATTGGAAACATACAGAGATAAATACAAATGGAAAAATGTATGTTGCAATGTTTGAAGAAATGCAATCAGAGGAAACTACAATATCATCCGATGGTGATCGAGTTTTTGATCTTGTTAGAGAAGGTAACATTTGAATTACTTTCTAATGATTTAAAGATCTAGAAATAAATTTAAATATGTATAATTTTTTAAGTTTATTTTATTGTGCAGGAGATGTTTTTGTTGTAATTGCACCTATTGAAAATGATGAAAATGTGAAGTATTATTTTATGCATTGCACTGAATGAAAAATGAAATTATTACAAAACTATAATGATCACGGATTTCAATATGACAGAGGGTCTATTATACTGAAAGGTTATTTTTTCAGACAAACTCATCAAAGTGGAGACTTTGTTTACTTTGAAGACTATGAACCTGATTCCATAATTTGTCAATATAGTCACTTGGTGTGTGCAACACGCATAAAGTTGATAGAAGTTCAATCAAAGAAAAAATCGAAAATTAAGAGATGGAAAATGTCAAAATCCGATCATGAACGGATTATTGAAGATGGAATTCCATTAGAATTTTTTTGAGTGAATTGTCCAACAATTTATTCTCTTTGGATTAAATATGTTTTAGAACTTCTAGTACTCAACTAAAAATTGAGCTGCTTATGTTATTTGTGCAAGTGTTTGCACATGTACAAATTGTTTGGGTACAAGCACGTGCTCTAGTATCAACTGAAAGTAGCTTTTCTATACATGTGCATTGATGAAAAATGTTATATGTATTGGATATATATATATATATATATATATATATTCTAGAATGAAATTAATTTTTCTAGTTTTACTATGTGCATTGATGAAAAATTATTTACGTACTCAATATATATGTTCTAGAATGCAATTAACTGGAACTAGTTTTTCTATGTGCATTGATGAAAAAATAGTTGGATTTTCTGGTAAAAAGTATGGACACAATGTAAATAAATCATCTGCAGTATAGTTTTGTACGAAAATTCCTTTCAGACAAGAGACTCGGAGCACTTCTCTGACTTTTGGTGGGATTTGACCCACATCTCTATTCCTGATTGAAAATCTAGTACAAAATTTGTTTGTCCAATGGTCGGATATGTTCAATGTGCATTGATGAAAAATGTTACTTGTATTGGATCTAGATATGTTCTAGAATGCAATTAATTGTTCCAAATAGTTTTTCTATGTGCATTGATGAAAAACTGTTTTCTGGTAAAAAGTTTCCACAATGTAAATATTGTTTTTTGGCATGGTATTAATAATAATTTGGTCCATGGTATTTGACCCTTATACTTCATATATAATTAGATGTTTATTTATAATAGTATTTGATATATTTTTATTTATTTACCTTACCTCTTTATACCTCTTTTATATTTATTTATTTACCATACCTCTTTTATAAATATGTTATTTGGCCCATGGTATTTGCCCATGGTATTATTAATAATTTGTCCCATGGTATTTGGCCCATGGTATTATTAACAATTTGTCCCATAGCCTTCACCTAAATAAAACCTCTTTTTGAGTTTTTGTAAATATAAACTGGTTTATTGAGTAAATATAAAAATTAGTTTTATTTAATTACCATACCTCTAGTTTATTTATATTTATATTTATTTACCATACCTCTAGTAATATAAAAATAGGTTTTATTTATTTACCATACCTATGGTTTATTTATATTTTTACTTATTTACCATATTTTATTTATTTACCATATCTCTTTTTTTGAGTGTTAGTAAACCTCTTCATATTTTAAGTTTATATCGTTTAAATTTATTTTTAATGAATTTTTAATTGTTCATTTATATGTTGATGTAAGTTATTGTTCAAGCCGACATTTTTTTTGGCTTCCGACATACTTACACATCGGGGTCATACTGGGCTGTAGAATGCGCCTCTCGGCACAACAAGGTAGATAAAAAAATATTCTTCTTCATAGTCTGAAACTTTTAGCTGTAATATGCGCAGAGGCTTCACTGATATATAACCAACCTAGATCCATCTTAACTCCGAATCTATCAAGCGCCGAGCCTTCTCGGCGCTTGATAGATCCAGAGTTAAGATGGATCTATCTCTCTTTCCTCTTGTTGTGCTCTCTCCCCCTCTCTCTCCATCTTCCTTATCACTCCCTCCATCTCTCCACCTTTCTCTCTCTATGTCTTTCTTTTTACCTCCCTCTCTCTCCCCCTCCAAATCCATATCTCTTTCCTTCCCTCCCTTCACTCTCTCACATCCTCTCTCTTCCTTCTTCTCTCTCCCTTTCTATCCCACTTCTCTCTTTCTCTCTCTCTCTCTTTCTTTTCACCCTCCAACTCTGTTGCTATATCCCTCCCTCTCACCTTCTCTCCCCCCTTCTCTCCATATCTCCTTTGTCTCTTTATCTCACCCCAAACATACAAAATCTCTCTCCATCTCTCCCTTGTCACTCCCTCTCTCTCTTCACTTCTCACTCTCTATGTCTTTCTTTTCCCTCCCTATGTTCCCCTCCAACTCCATCTCTCTCTCCCTCCCTTTTTCCTCCTATCTCTCAAGTCCTCTCTTTCGTCCTTCCTCTCTCTCTCCCTTTCTCTCCTATCCCCCTCTCTCTCCCCCCATCACTCTCCTCCTCTCTCTCAAGTGATCTCTCTCTCTCTCTCTCTCTCTCTCTCTCTCTCTCTCTCTCTCTCTTCCTCTCTCTTCCTCTCTCCTTTTTCTCTTTATCTCACCCATAAACATACACACTCTCTCTCCATCTCTCCCTTGCACTCCTATCTCTCTCCACTTCTCACTCACCATGTATTTATTCTTCCCTCCTTCTCCCCTCAACCTCCATCTCTATCCCTCCATCTCTCGTCCTTCCTCTCTCTCCCTTTCTCTCCTACACCCCCCTCTCTCTCTCCACCCTCCAATCCTCTCGTTATCTTCCTCCCTCTCTCCTCTCCCCCGCCTTCCATCTTCATGTCTCCCTCTCCCTCTCTCTCTCTTCATTTCTCCTCTCCCCTCTATTTCCATTTATCTTCATCTCTTTGTCACTCCCCATCTCTCTACCTCTATCACTCTATGTCTTTTTTCTTCCCTCCCATATATATCTAGTGTTAATATATATCATGATATATTAATATATATTATAATATAACAAACTTAATACTGTATTAATTCAAAGTTATTAAAATTAATAATATTTATATTATAATATATTAATTTGAATATTAGATTTAATAATAATAGTTTTGATATTAATATTAGTGTTAATAATGATTTTTTTGCATGGCATTAATAATAATTTGGCTCATAGGCTTCACCTAAATAAAACCTATTTTGTAAGTGTTCCTAAATATAAAGAGAAGTATGGAGGAAATATAAAAAGAGGTCTTATTTTTTACCATACCTCTAGTTTATTTATATTTATATTTATTTACCATACCTTTTTTATTTACCATGGTATTTGGCCCATAGGCTTAGTATATACTTAGATGTTGATTTCTAATCATATTTGATATATTTTTATGTATTTACCATACCTTTTTTATAAATAGAGTATTTGACCCATAGTATTTAGCACATGGTATTAATAATAATTTGTACCATGGTATTTGGCCCATAGGTTTCACGTAAATAACACCTCTTTATTGACTTTTCTTAAATATAAAGAGGTTTATGGAGTAAATATAAAAAGAGGTTTTATTTATCTACCATACATCTAGTTTATTTATATTTATATTTATTTACCATACCTCTGGAGTAAGTATAAAAAGTTGTTTTATTTATATATTAGCTTTATTTATTTATCATACTTCTGGTTTATTTATATTTTTATTTATATACCATATCTATGGAGTAAATATAAAGAGAGGTTTTATTTGTTTACCATACCTCTAGTTTATTTATATACCATACCTATGGAGTAAGTATAAAGAGAGGTTTTATTTGTTTACCATACCTCCTATTTATTTGTATTTTTATTTATTTACCATATATCTTTTTTGAGTGTTCGTAAATATAATTTGGGTTAACTTAGGGTTAAGAGGTAGGGATAATTATTAAAAATATATTGATTACAATTGAGCCGACATTAAAAATTTTTACATATAATATTTCTTACATTACATCTAGCGCCTACACATCTCTTCCAAACCGGGTTGTAGAGTGCCTGATGACGCAATGTTAAAGGCAGAATGTAATCATATTTTATTTTAGCCTTTAACCAAAAAAAATCCCTTAGCTAAAATTATGCATGGGTCTGCTGAGTCTGGTGTTGCATGAGTCAAAGTATCTGTTTCTCATTATGCAAATCAAAGAACAAACGAAACGAAAAGATCACATTTCTCATTCTGCAAATCAAAGAACAAAGGCAACGAAGAGAGCACATGTGGGAGCTATAGCGTATAAGCCATGAGTAAACCCATTGATACACAAAATGATAAGTTTATTGTGCTTATCGTTGTTCTCATGGTAACTTGGGGTCTTCTCCTGTCAGCTTGTGAGTGATCCTTCTCATGGCGACCATTCTTAATATGCTTGTACCTCAACTTTGTTTATTCCAGGCCCTTCAAGGCTCAATCTACGAGTTCGGCCTAGCATTTGGAGTTTGTGCTTATCAATTAGTGGAGATTCTCTCATATTCCATAATTGTGCTACTTCTTCTTCTTTCCTCTCCAACGCCTGACAAGTACAGAAGAGTTATCGCCTAACTAGTACAGAAGAGTGACCACTACAGAAGAGTTATCACCTCTGTTGTTGGCGTTAATTTGGGTAGCAACAGGGAGAAGAGATTGCAAGGGGCTTTGGAGTACCTCCATGATGTTCTTCCCATAAGCTTACAAGTCGCACAAGCAGTGATGGGTTGAAAAATGTGGTGAATTTGTATCAACGTACATGCAGATATGGGACGTGGTTGTGGTTCTAGATATGGGACATGGTTGTTGTACTAGCATGGTGGTATGGTGTGAAGCGATTCAACAGGTATGAAGCCATCCTTCGAAGGATGTATGAAAATGCATCAACCCTTCAAACCACATTGCATCCCCTGACATTTCACTAGAATTTTATACTCTGAGACTAATGTTGGCATTAATCTAAAGTTTCTAAAAAATGAATGACATAAATAAATATAACCTATAGTTACAGTTTCACCACCTTGTGAAGAGGCAAAAACCACGAATTTGAATTAATCTTATGGCTCTGTATGCTCAACCAACCACGGGAACTAAATAAGTATAATGCTAAAGACATGCCTTCGATCGCTATAGTCCCATGCCCTGATGACAAGGACTAATAATCAGTGTTCCATGGGGACGCGTCCCCACACTTCCTTGCGCTTCGAGGACTTGGGGAAATTTCCCCACATCCCCAAAAAATGGAAACGTGAGGAAACTTGAAGGGGGGGAATTTCCTATGTTTCCCGAGTTTCCAAATAAAATCAAGGTCAAATAATTCAAAAAGAAAGTCAAATCCCTATTTGTTTAAATAAAATATTATAAATATACTATGAGTCGATGGAGGAGAAGGGTTTTTTAGGTTATTTCGTATTTGAAGGGATAAACAACATGATGGGATGTTGATCCAGAGGATAATGCATAGCTAGATATGGAGGAGGGAGTTGATGAGACACAGACGGGGTTGGTTGGTGTGCCACTTAGCATATTTGAGTATGCAAGTGATTCTGATTAAGATGGTGACATGGTTGATCTTGATTTATTCATGCAACAATTATATGCAAAGAATAGTGGAGCATTATCTTGAGAAATTATGCTCATTTGTCATTTGATGTTTTCTTATATTGTCTACTTTCTGTTTCAGACTTCAGTTGTAGACTTTAGTTTGCTTTGAATCTTGATATATGATATATTAGACTTGAATCTATAAAAAATTGAATTTTGATGTATCAAACTTGACTTTTATTTCAATATTCAATATTCACAGTTGAGACCTCAATGTGGTTTAAAATTTTATTTTCATTATACAATGTTACAATTACATGTATGATTGTATCATGTCTTTCGTTTTAAATTTGTTTCAACTATATGATTCATCAATTTATCCTTCATGATGTAAGTGTTATATAATGATAAAGACAAATTTTGAATTATAAAATTTCAATGATATATTTATAATTTTTTAGTATTTTACTATTTTTGTTAGGGTCCCTTGTGTTAAAGACCCCAACGTCCCCCCACGTTTCCTAAAAAATGGTGGTGAGATTTTGCATAGGCTGCTCTTGCATTTCCCCACTCCCTTGTCCCCACATCCCAAAAACTTGGTGGAACTATGCTAATAAGATGACATGGATTAATAAGACACAAATGGAAGCTACTTACAAAGAAGATCACATAGCTTAAATGGTTGTGAGAAAGATTTGAAAAGGAGAAAAAACTTTAGTTCAATAACATACCAGACATAATAAAGAATTGAGATAAATGAGTTTTGTAACATTCTATTATCATCTATTTCGTAGTCTCTTAAACATTTATTAGAATTTTTAAATAACTTTTTTTATTTTTTTCTAAATATGTCTACTCCTATTATTAATACATATCACATAAATATATTTGTCATCCGCCGGAATTGCTGTGCTAGCCAATTCCGGTGGGAAATAACAAATTCAAAACCTCAAGTGCCACCAGTGTCACGAGGTTTAAAGACAGGTCAACAATTCTAGTGGCCATGGCATGAATGGGAAGACGAGAAGGGAGACCGTGTCCACCACCTCTGTGGCAGCGCATGCGGTGGCGACAGGGCATGACTGAAGCGAAGCTGCAAGAATGCGAAGGAGGTGGAGAAGGAGGTCCGACTATGTGACAGAGAGCTGTTCGGCTTGAGGAAAGTTGCAGGGTCTTGGCAGGAGCACGAATGACGCAGGAGGAGGCAGAGTTGAAATTGAGAATGATAGAGAGGCCAAAGGAGAATGTCGAGGATGCAACTTCATGGTCCATATATGGTTGCGGGAGGAGTGAATGCGCAGAGGGAGGAATGAATGCACAAAGGACGTCATTAATGCATATCAGGGTTGAGAGGACGCTGCATACAAATCGAGGGTGGTGGAGTAAATATTACCCATGCCCCAGACTTTATTAACCGTTTTGTGGCCATGTGCCTCCTCGTGATGAGGACGGTTGCCCGACGTCAGCTTGGCTAGGTGGGTGCAGGCCAGCTCATGCATTAACACCTGCATCTGGGGTTATATATATATATATATATATATATATATATATATATATATATATATTAAAGTGTGAAAATTTAATATAGTTAAAATTGGTTTAGTTTTTCTTATTTAATTTAAAATGATATATTAATTTTTAAAATTGTGTTTTTTTTATAGTTAAAATCATTTTTGTTTGTTTGTAAATGAGTAATTTTTTTTTAGGTTGAAAAGATGTTATGAAATGACTTTGAAGCGTAAAAGGTTCCTTCTCAAGCTTAAATACTCTAGAACACTTGGAATACAAATATATCCATGAGGATACAAATATTATATTATAAAAGATATGAGATAGATAGATGATTGAATGTTACAAATGAGGCCTGCTTATATACCTACGCAAGTGCCTCTTCACGAAAGGTCATGTCTTATCAGACATGGCCTTTCAACCTAATTAATAATTAACTAATTTAATCACTAATTAACTATTTTATTCATTACATTGTCTTCCCCTCAAAAAGCTTTGTCCTCAAAGCTTGTCGACGAAAGGCCTCGATTTCTTTTCCTGCTACAAATCTCTTCTCGTCTCGGGGCAATCATCCTTGCCGATACAAGTTGATATGATTTTCTAAGAGATAAACAAAATTATCGCACGGAGAATGGATCAGACCATCCTAAATCAATCTTCTGTGGAATCTTACGATGACTGGAAACTTGTGATGATTCGTTAGTATTCTTCAGAATATCAGCTTGTTTCTATTTTGAATACATAGCTTGGTTGAGTTGTCTGCTCCTGTGATTTTGATGTCGATAGGGAACTTTTTTGGTTTGACTTTGCTTTTCTTTTAGCAAGGATTTTATTGAGTAAGTGACGGGACCTTCACTTAGCATGTTCTTCATCTAAATTGCAACATCGGCATTTGTTACTTCTGCAACTTTCTTGTCGTCCTCTTCAGTTGAGACATCTATTGGATCAAAATTCAATTTCTCTTCAACTTGAACTTCTATATTTGAAGATTTCAATGCTTCATTTTTTACAAGTTGTTGCACCTTGTTTTCCAACGACTTCTTGTCTTTCTTCAGTTTCTTAATTTGCATTAGCAATTTTTCGTTGTGGTCCTTAAGGCGAGCAACTTCTTCATTCTTGTTAGTGGTGATTTTGCTAACTTCCTTTTGCATATTTTGATTCGCTTTTTTACTTTATTGAGAAATTACTTTTGAAATTTCTTGAATGTCTTCAGGTGTCACTGAATTTGGCTTTAAGTTGACGTCCTGTAGTGCTTTTTTTTTCTTTTTGTAAGAGAATGTTAAAAACTTCTTTTTTGTATTAAGGACAAATGACCCTAGTGATTCCATCCAAAGCAAACCCAGAATTATATCACTATTGTTACAAAATAAGGTTTTAACGGTAAATTGGGAGACAAGGGAATAGTCCCCAATACTTAGGTGTAAATTTCCTATGTCATATTGTTTTTCATTTTTGCGAAATGAACTTGTTTCCGTTATATTTGATTCGGGGATCACTAATTTGTTAGCAAATTTAGTACTAACATAATTATTCTCTTGATTAAGATCCATAGATATAAGAACTTCCTTTCCCGCAAGTGACCCTTTGATTCTAATTAGCGCACAGACAAACATACTATAATTTTTAGGAAATCTTCCTTCTTTCCTTTCCGAATTAGATTCAATTTCCTTTTCATCAATGATTGATTCCATTTTGTCTGTTGAATTGATTTTTTAGGGTTTTTAAGGTAATCCTTCCTAACTTTCTCTTCTTCTTTTTAATGAAGTTATTATTCCTTCAATTTATTTTATTTTATTTTTTTAATAATTTAATTAACTATATATATATATATATATATATATATATATAGTTAATTAAATTATTAAAAAAATAAAATAAAATAAATTGAAGGAATAATAACTTCATTAAAAAGAAGAAGAGAAAATTAGGAAGGATTACCTTAAAAACCCTAAAAACTCAATTCAACAGACAAAATGGAATCAATCATTGATATATATATATATATATATATATATATATATAATTTTAACAATTGATTTTTTTTTTAACTCTTTTTTTTTTGAAAGGTTACAACCCTAGTGAAACGTGGCTATTCACATATATTCACCTATAAAATATATGTCCACTTATGTGTATTTGACTCAGTTAATGTTCTTCACGAAAAAGAAAACTTACCATTCACATAGAGATTTTTTATTCCTTTACTTCTTATTTTACCTTGCAAATACCATGGACAATTACCATGGGCTTTCAAAACCACGAACTTGTAAACCACTGAAAGAATAATCAAAATAACCTTACCTACTCTTCCTTATTTCTTTTTCCTTTTTAATTTTAAATTACCTTGGTATGTATGTATATATACTTCTTTATATATATCTCATTTTTTTTTCTTTTTTGTTTTTGTTTTGTTTTTTTTTTTTTAACTTATATATATATATATATATATATATATATATATATATATATATATATATATATATATATATATATATATATATATATATATATATATATATATATATATATATATATATATATATATATAGTTTTTTTTTGTATTTCTTCTTCTTTTTAAACTTTTTTGTTTTACTCTTCTTTTAATTTTAGTGACCAAAGGCCTCTGTGAAATCGGCGATGGATAAAATCCAGTTGGCAAATGCTTAGAGCTATGGCGACAAAAAATTGGCCAATTTCAATAACCAAGGGCACGGATCGAGAACGTAGCTGTTGCGACAGCGGCCAAAATGAAATTCCTCGATACCAAATGAAGCGCAAAAATTTCCTTCTCAAGCTTAAATACTCCAGAACACTTGGAATACAAATATTCCATGAGGATACAAATATTATATTATAAAAGATATGAGATTAGATAGATCATTGAATGTTACAAGTGAGGCCTGCTTATATACCTACGCAGGTGCCTCTTCACGAAAGGTCGTGTCTTATCATACATGACCTTTCAACATAATTACTAATTAACTAATTTAATCACTAATTAACTATTTTATTCATTACAAACTCATGTTAAGTTGCAAGATAAATTATGATTAAAATTATTTCATTTATTTTATTTTTTAATATTATTTAGGAGTAAAAATTGTACGAGTTATTGTTCTAAAAAAATTTTCCTTTTGCTCTTCAGAAAAGTTTTCTCAATTTCTATTTTTTATAAAATGATTAATCTAAATTTTAAATAAAAGCACTGTATTCTAATAATCACAATTTTTTTATAAAAACCTATATAAAATCCATGAAAATTTGAATATTTGTACAAAAACACCACCCTATTGGCATTTTAAGTGATAGTATGATTTGTCAATGTTTCTACAACTTTTAGTAGTTCATTTCACTAGAAAATGTGCTTATGATATATAAATTATTGTGAAAATTCCACTAGAATAATAATTCATCACAAGAGATGTTGCAATATTATGAAATATTTTATTATGCACTTTATTTCCTCATATCCCAAATTTATTATTACTAGTTTAATGCTCAAATTTTAGGGAAATAATTGAAATCTGAAAATGAAAGAACAAGTTTGACACACCAACCACACAAATGAACACATGTGACCTATGAAACCCAATATAGGAGGAAACCCAACTTTGTTTTATTTTCTCTAGTTATGAAATATTAGTACAAAGAAATGTGTAGTCACAACGGAGTCACCTTTGACATTAGGGCCTAAATTGTTGCGAGATAATCTTCTTCCTCTATTATGCTCTCAAATGCCACTCTTAGATGCTCACTCAACTATAGAAGAAGTACAATGTTAAAATAATGGAACCCTCTTTCTTCTTAGTGGCCTAACATAACCTAAGACTTGCCTAGGGTTGGGGTTTTTTCATGCTTCAACCCTGAATTGGTGTTGAGGTTTTAGAAATTCAAGATGAATATCCTAACGTGTGTGAGTAATATGGATTGATGTGGCATAAAATTGGTACCATAGTGTTCAACAGTGTAGGTCAACTTGAAAGAGACATGTCTTTTACATACAAACTCTAATCAAAGTGGTTTTTCCATCATTGGAAAGCTCTAAGTGTGCATAACAACATTAGAGGGGTTGCAAGCTATGTTTCCAAGTTTTTGACCCCCCAAAAATGTTATTTAATGCCTTGAAAGGATTTTGGAAAGTTCCAAACCCCTAATCTCTAAAGTGGGACCTACTTCTAAAATCATATCTATAAGGCAACACCTTCAACGTTTTCATGGAAAATTATATAATAAAACACTATTGAGCCACCTAATGTATGGAACATGTACAATATTTGGATAAAATTATCACATGTTAGTGGTTAACTTATTGCAAACAAAATAAAAAACACAAAATATCAAATTAAACAATGCTTCAGCTTTAGCATCATGATGATTAAATGGTTATACAGTCAATTGGTTCACATCAACCTTAAAGAAAAATGTTTGAGTATTTCCCTAACAAAAGCTTGATTGATGATTTAATCAAGTCCACACCATGTTGTAGTGAAATTTACCACCAGTTTGATATACTAGATGTTATACACCACTCTCAAAACACAAACAAAGTAGATCATATATATTTTCTATAAGGAAAATAAAAATTTATTCCAGGTTGTTGAAATCTCTAACCAATAATTTGCAAAGTACATTACATAGGGAGGTAGAAAATCATTAATATATTATTTCCAAAAACATTCTCAAAGAGGATACTCAAATTATACAACACGTAGCATTATATGTAATCAAACTTTTCTCCATTGTGCCTAGAAGTACATTCTGAAACATAGTATGAGGGAGATATGTAAATTAATATAACATTGGCATGGCATAGGTAAAAAATAAAAACAAGAAATATATATATATATATATATATATATATATATATATAATCTAGGTTAATATTTTAATAATAAACAAGTAAATACATATATAAAATATTGATGTGAATGAAATGGAATAATACCGGTGTAGGTCCTTTTTAATCTTTGGAAAATTAGGTTGAAGGGATAACTTCTAGGAAAGAATAAATGCTAACCTAGGGAGAAGGTAGAGGAAAATTTCCTCCCCTCGTTCAGTAAAAGATTTTGGAAAACCAAAACCTCCTAAAATGGGGAGGTCTGACCTAGATTGGATCACCATATTTTTTATCACACATCATGATACTTCTAGGGTCAAAAAATAAGTGAAATTAGCTTACAAGAGAAACAATACCAAGTTTGGAGAATTTTGAGGATATAAAGCTTCTAAGGCCACTTTGAGGCCTTCAATGACATTATTGGGGGTAAAATTTTGTTACTAAGTATTACCACCTGGCACAATTCTACATTTGAAGAAATTTCCAGTGGTGTAAGAATCATGTCAATTGGAGTTCAGATGCAAAAGTTATGCCTCCTGGAAGTTAATCTATCATGATTGACCACCATAGTTTGAGAAGATGCCACATCCTCCCCCATTACTCATGGAAAAGGGGATAGCCACATGATCCTTATGAAGAAGACTCTTGAAGGGGAGATTTGTAACTAATATTAAGGGTTGAATGGTCAAATTAACTATTAGTTGGCTATCGGGCTATGTTATAATTAGGCCACTAGGAGGAAAAGAGGTTCCATTCGATTCTAGTGCATTTTGTTCCATAGTAGAGCAAAGTATATAATAGTGGATAAAGTGGGGGTAGAATATATAGATTTTGTGTTTTGTAGTATTCCATGAGTCACATGTCTTACTCCTTTGTATTTTCATCATTCCCATTCATTGAAAGAAATAACACAACAACCTTACCTTCCAACTGTGTTTTCTTTAAAAGGAGTTTCCCATGTCATATCTGGCATTCATTGTGATTGGTGTATGGTTGTTTTTCACTATTCCCTATTCTTTGTAATATATCTATTGCACACATAAGCAAAGAAAATGGTACAATTAATAAATCCAAAAATCTAAGGAAAATTAAAACTCATAGTATAAATTTCATATTTTAGTTTACTTTTTCATTAGTCGAGTTGAATATCCACATTAGTTTATATATCAATGAACCAAAAATATTACATAGTGAATTTATGTAAGTGTATGGTTAAATGTTACATTATAAAAGCTTGAAATTCATTTCTTCTTTTCATGATTTCTTAAGAAAAATTAATCGAGTACATAATAAATAATCTATTGCTTCAAATAAATATTTATTTGAAATAGTTAAGATGTTGTATTTGGGTTTATTTGTTACTTGTTTTGGTAAACTATTTCTTGAATCATGTAATTATTCTTCCTTCTATGTTTGAAAGTATTCATAATCTGCACCTAGCTATCTAGAAATACATAAAACTATATGCAAATTAGAATATATAAATATGTAAATATAGATTTAATATAGTTAATCGATATTAGTATTAGGTCACATATTCTCACTTTTTGTCACATCCATAACCCTTTTATAGAGGCAACCGGACTGTTAGGTCCCTATAATATTAGCGTATCTGTAGGAATTTACAGGGTAAGTTTCGTAGATCAAGAACCAAAGGTCACCACTCACAAACAGATGACAAATCAGTACACCAGTGTAATCACGTGGTTAAAACCCTCAAAGAGGGAAACAGTGCACGCCCTGAGCCAACGCAGCCACTTCAGGGAATTTATTAATATAAAAAGAAAAGTTACATGGGTGGAAATGTGAAGCTAGGTTACACTTTTGTGAGAATCGGGGGCCGAAATTTTTTTCGGCAATAGTTCGGCCAAACATTTTATAAAGTTCGGCCGAACTCGTGATTCTGTTTAGATTGAAGGCACATTGACGGCACAGGCAAACAAAAATTTTTCCGGAGATGGGAAAACCAGCAACAAAAGTTCGGCCGAACTTTTACTTTTAAAATAGTTCGGCCAAACTAGTTTCTATAAATAAATTTCCCGCGAAGTTGGTTTGTTTATCAGTTTCATTATTCATGCGAATTTCTGTCACTATCGCTGCTGCTCTATTCGCGCGTTTTCACTCCTCTCGTTAGCGCTGTTGCTCCTCCTGTCCGCGTTGTTGCTCCTTTCGTCGGCGCTGTTGCTCCTTTCGTCGGGTATGTTCGAACTTACCTTTTAGAAAATAGTATTTTTCAAATTATGTAAGTAAAGATATAGGTGTCACTAGACCTATATATGCATCCAAGACCTTGTCACTATTTCTTAGTTGACCTCCAACACTAATATTTTCTATAACAATCTGCAGTGTCTTGCACCAACACTAGAGAGCTCAATCTCTAGGTCAATCTTTCTTGGTTACTAGTTTATATCAAGGTCACTCGAGACCCTTTCTCTTCACATGTATTTGAAAAATTCTTCACTGGGATATACTGCCTTTTTTATGTATTGAGATCAGGAAGGTAAATCACAGATTTAACTTCCTTCCTTTCTCCCATCACAATAATTTAGTCATTTGATGCCTTGACTTCGCATACACTTCAGAATACATGATACTGAGAAATTATTTGGCATATCTCACACTTCATTAACCCCGCACTGGTTCAGACTTGTAGTCCACATTCAAACCGAACTGATCCTTTAGTTCTGTTATAGATCTATCCACATATTTATAAATACCTCTTTCTATATTCCAAACTTTATACCCTAGCTGAAATCACATATATCTGCATCTTCTTCAGAATAGTCCATAGATTTGTTTCAGGCATTTATAATCTTCCTTAGACTATCCGCAATCTGATTCACACTATACACAATCTGCTTCATACTATACTATCCGCAATCTGCTTCAAAGATGACCGAACAATAGATCCACACTATTTTCAAACTCTTTAAACTTCACACTGAAAGCCCATCAACATATTCGTACTGAATCTTACAAGAATCTGTAAACTGTTTTCAGAGATTGCCGAGTTATTCCTTATCAAAAGAGCCACAGACAAGGTATATAAATATAGATAGAATTACTTCCTTTTAGGCCGACCAACACTTTGGCATGTAGGCTGACTTGTAACACATCATAATAGCTCGATTTTTCAACGTTGATGTAGAGCTGAAATAAACCATTGGTTCATGTTTTCTTTGACTAGGTCTTGGAACATTTCTTAGAATAGATGCTTCATATACATATGACACATATTACATTTATATCTAGAAGACAAAAACCTAGTTAGACATCAAGAAGAAGTCTACTAACCTATAACAAGCTCTTGCTCATAAAATCCATGAGGCAAGTAAAAAATACATTTTATTATCTTTGTCTTCTACTTTACATAAATTCATAATGACATAGATTTAGCAAGAGATGTTAATATGGATTTAAGTTACTGTAAATGAAATTTATAAATGTATATTTTTTTTTGGTTCATTTACAAATATTTTTTTTGAAAGTTAATATTATTTAAACTTTTATAGTATGAGTAACTCTTGTCTTATATTTGACTAATTTTTGATATAATTGAAATTCAAAAACAGATGATTTTCTCCAAGTTTTAATTGTTTATAATATGATTGTTTGAGCAACTCTTTCTCTAGGATATAAGGAGGCTCAAAGATTTTTTTCTTGTATATTTGAAGCTCTCCATTATTATAGAAAAGGATTTTTTGCTTGTATATTTTTATGCTCTTTTTCATAGTAATGTCATATAGTGTATGAAGTTTTAAATTGTTTTTATTATTTTTATTATGTGTTGGATGTGATTTTGATTGAAAATGTTTCTTTTTTATTTATTAATTAAAAAAAATTATTAGAAAAATTATTGCTTTAAGCCTTAGAATTTATAATCAAAATTAGAAAATGTATTTTTATCTAAACTATTTATGAAAAGTTTAATATTGTTTGATCTTCTCTACCATGTCCTTTTTACATATATCTAGAATAATATTATTTGTATAGTTTCTGGTTTTTTGTAACATTTTACTACCATAATCAAAATCTATAGAAATAATAATCTAACATTATAATATCTTGAAATGGAGCTAGCCAACTCAAATATAGTATTGCAAATCCCTAGCTAAGTTAGATGAGGAGGCTATGTATTACTTAGTATTGTATCCATATTGGGGCTGCAAGTTCTATGGTTTCAAAAGAACACTTGCAAACAATTTGTTTTCCATATGACCTATCTTTTTCTCTTTTAAATTTCATTCTTTTAGCCATCATGGATTTGAGAAAAATACATCTTAACAGGCCAATAAAAAGCCTTAACAATTAATTAAACATGAACAACTATTAAATATGGGTACCAAGCAGCATCAAAATAGACAACTAAATCACCAAAGCTAGTAGTGATAAATAATAAACATTCTAGGATACTTCAAAATTCCATGTAAATAATTTTTTACCTAAAATCACTAAAATTATATATGCGTGTATAATTTTTGTCAGACGAGGAGGTAACTTCGCAAAACTGAAGATGCATTAGATGGATATTGTGTGTGTACTTATACATGGAGGTGAGACTCTTGGGATTCACTTCCCAATGCCTTTTGGACTTCCTTATTTACTAAATTACAATAAAATACAATTGCACCCAATCCCTTAGGATTAGGTGTCAACATTCCCCCCTTTAATTTGAAGCGATTTTGGTGAGTCCAAGCATCATTCTGAACTTTTCAAACTTTTCTCTTCCAAGCGCTTTGGTGAAGATGTATGTGGACTTCTCATTTGTTGAAAAATTATGTAGATGGATAGTTTTGGCCTCGACATGATGTCAAATCAGATGGTATTTTGTATTGATCTGCTTTGTTCGATCATATAACTTCAGGTTCTTGGCCAAATTTATTGCAGAAGTGTTGTTGATCATGAATGGTGTTGAATTCATTTGTTTCATCTGCAAATATTCTAGGATTTTTGTGAGCCACAAAATTTCCTTGGTTGCTTCAACTACTACCACTTATTTTTCCTCAGTTGTGGAACCTGTCCTGAAACAAATTTGATACCAGAAACCCGTGACTGGCCTCCATTTTACATTTTTGGACTACCTGTTTCTTGATTCTCTAGAAATGACCAGCATTTTTTCTTTCCATTTGTTTCCCTCCATTTTACATTTTAGGACTACCTGTTTCTTGATTCTCTAGAAATGAACAACATTTTTTCTTTCCATTTGCTACAGGTTTCTGGCCTTTGAGAAACAATTATCAGAAAAGTTCTATTAAGTTGTGCAATATTTTCTTGGACAATAATTGTCCATGTCATTTTAGCACTGTAACATGTTCTAGCTAATATACGACCTCTTATTGAAACAATACCAGTGAAAATTCAAGACACCCAAGGAAGCTAATTCGAACTTGGTAACTATGTTGAAAACTACTTAAAAATTTTAATCTTGCGCTTTTTTAAATATTCAAATCACTTTACATGTTATGGAATCAATATGGTCACATAAATGGTTAGATTTTATGCTCGGACATAAATATTTTATGGTCTGACATGATTGAAAACTACTCAAAATCTTAAAAATATTAATTTGACGCCTTTTTAAATATTCAAATCATGTTAGGGGCTCAATATGGTCTGATATAAATGGTTAGATTTTATGCTCCAAAATAAATATTTTATGGTCTGACATGATTGAAAACTACTCAAAATCTTTAAAAAATTACCCATACTCTTTTTTAAATATTCAAATCATTGTCTCACACGCCAATGGTTAGATTTTATGCTCTGACATAAATATTTTATGGTCTGACATGTTAGGCTTTATGGTGTCCTTGAAATTTCAAAGAGTTGCTTAATTGGGATTGTATTCAACTTGTATTCAACTTCCTCAGGTCCCTTGAATAGCTTCCTTGGGTGTCTTGAAGCTTGTTGCCACCTTTTCCAGGGTGTCTTGAAGCCTGTTGTCACATTCTTCCAAAACCTGTTGCCACCTTTTCCAGGTCGTTTCCCCTTCCCAGACTTCTTGGAAATTGAATGAATTTTGGTTGCTTTAGAAAAGCTCTCTCAGTCTGTTCTGCCATGGCTACAGGAAATCGAGACTCCCGCCGCGGTTGCTCCCGCTTCTACCAGAGAAAGAAGATTTTCTTGAACTTTCATAGGTCTTTCCTAATGTCTATCTGCTGATGTATAACATATTTTGCTATATCTCTATCGTTTCCACTTTTTCTATAGGGATGTATGGTTTTCTGCTCATGATGGGATGTGGTTAAAACCCCCCGTAATATGTTTCCCACTGTATTCTTTGCCTCTCTTTCTTAGATAGGTAAAGTATACTGCTGGATGATATGTCTCGTTTTTCTCGCTGTATAGCTAAGAATATGTCTATATGCATATGAAATGATTAATATACATCAGCGTTTTTTTCTGCCTGAAAAAAAGGTTTCTAGGTCTGGGTTTCTGACTGAATCTATATGGACATTTATGTCTAGTTAAATACCCTTCTGTTTGCAATATTGATTTATCTTTTAAGATTTTGCATTTGTGTGTTGTATGCATCAAAGATTTCTATTCCCAGTTTTTCTATGCACATCAATTCAACTGCACAAACAATTATCTAATTTAATATTATTGTCTGCTAAGTTAGTTTATGTTTGAAAAATGTGCAGTGTTGTATGTAGCAAAATATTCTATTACAGGTTTTGTTCTACATATGCATTCAGGTGTTTTGAGATATCCTTGTGTGTTAGGTTATTTATGTTTTTAAATTTTGCAATGATATGTTGTAATATTTTTATTACAGTTTTTGGTTTGCATGTTCATTTTGGCTGCAGAAATATTCTCTCCATCATAATATCATTGTGTTTGATATCGTGATTTATGTTTTAAATTTTGCACTCACATGTTTTATCATTTTGTAGCAAAGTATTTTTATGCCTGCTATATTAGGCTCTCTCTTTTCATTGAGCTGTGTGTATGGTATGGGTTAATTTAGACCATTTTCAACCACAATAGTGTTCTCTGTCATTACTGCAGAAATAAAAAGCACATGTTAGACATTTCATTACTGCAAAAATAAAAAGCACATGTTAGAAATTATCATATTCACATAGGCAAAAAAGGGTTTTCCTTTAATTTTACATATTAAAATGTCTTTGAAAAGTTATTTCTATTTAAAATAAAAAGGTGAAATATTAGTTTCAACAATTACTAGAACGAATAGATGGTAAGGCCCACAACAAAAACTACAAAAGCAATGCAATATAACCAATCAACCTACATCAACAAAACATATGGTATTGAATGAGCTTTTGGACTCTTTAGATGTAAATGTACCCCGTCGCAATGTATCTTATATAGAACTTTAATCCATGTGCTTAACCTTAACATTGACACAAATGGAATACACTTTTACTCACTACTTTATGATAGAAAAATATGTGGATGAGTATTGCCCACATATCCGAAGTCAAAAGGGATAGATTGAAAAGGGATGCTCCGGTCATGTCTGTAAAAGATAAATTAAAGAAGCACGACATATTAGTAATGCAAATTAGATATCCGTGTACCAATTATATTCATATAACACAAAAAATAGATGATTCAATACAAATGTCACATACTAGTCATATTTACTTAAATTATATATCTAGCATTACATTAAGCTATAGGAGATAAATAAAAAAATCATTTGAATGTAAGTTAAACATGTGTAATAATTATGTCCTTTAGTTCAATAAATAGATAATAATTTGCAAATGTCATATCTAAGCTATATTTCATCTAAGTAGCTTTCAATTTAAACTTATATCTAATGTTAAATTATATAAAGGAATAACAGTAATCCAAACTTCAAAATAATATTTAGAGTTAGTATAAAATGTGACATAATTTTCGTGCGTGGAAAAAAATAGTTACCGAGAGTTCAAAACTCATGCATTTGAATACAAAGTGGGTATACGAATGAGCAAGTATATTTTTTCTAGAAATGGGGAAGTGAAGGTTGATAAGGAGCCACACAAAATTGCAAATTCATACCTTAACAAAATTGGTCTAGATCCTCTTAAAGAAAATGTGTCATATAATCAACTTTCATCGAAATATATGATATTTAACTCAACACAATTTTATGGAAAATAGTATACCATTTTTTACATTTCACATAATATATATAGAAAAATATTACTTAAGTATTTTTATAAATATTCAACTACCCATCAAGAGATGGCCAAGTTATTGAGACAGGGCATCATCACAATAAAAAACCAAGTACAAATTGTAGTAATCCTAGAATCATGCTTTACATAAGGTAAAATTGGGGAACTCATGACTTACTATAGATAAAAAACATTTACCCTTACCAAAAAATATATGATAAAAATTGACAAACTACATAAGCTTAAGCTTAAGGGGATATAATCCTTCGTGCCTTCCATATAGATAATGAAAATGATTGTTCCAAGTCTCATGTTGCTTCTCATGTTACTTTATAAACCTTGATTGGAAAGAAAAATAGGAGGGCAGAAATGTAAGAAATATAAAACATAATGAAACACAATGTAAGAAATAGAGAACATAATGAAACACACACATACATATCTCTAGAAAATCAACACAATTATTTTCCTAGTGCCACATGTAAAGTGATTTGAATATTTAAAAAAGCGCAAGATTAAATTTTTTAAGTAGTTTTCAACATAGTTACCAAGTTCGAATTAGTTTCCTTGGGTGTCTTGAATTTTCACTGGTATTGTTTCAATAAGAGGTCGTATATTAGCTGGAACATGTTACAGTGCTAAAATGACACAGACAATTATTGTCCAAGAAAATATTGCACAACTTAATAGACCTTTTCTGATAATTGTTTCTCAAAGGCCAGAAACCTGCAGCAAATGGAAAGAAAAAATGCTGGTCATTTCTAGAGAATCAAGAAATAGGTAGTCCTAAAATGTAAAATGGAGGGCAGCAAATGGAAAGAAAAAATGCTAGTCATTTCTAGAGAATCAAGAAATAGGTAGTCCTAAAATGTAAAATGGAGGGCAGCAAATGGAAAGAAAAAATGCTGGTCATTTCTAGATAATCAAGAAATAGGTAGTCCAAAAATGTAAAATGGAGGTCATTTACGGGTTTCTGGTATCAAATTTGTTTCGGGACAGGTTCCACAACCGAGGCAGAATAGGTGGCAGTAGTTGAAGCAACAAAGGAAATTGTGTGGCTCACAAAAATCCTAGAATATTTGCAGATGAAACAAATGAATTCAACACCATTCATGATCGACAACAATTATGCAATAAAGTTGGCCAAGAACCCGAAGTTCCATGATCAAACAAACCAGATCAATACAAAATACCATCTGATTTGACATCATGTTGAGGCCAAAACTATCCATCTACATCATTGTTCCACAAATGAGAAGTCCGCATACATCTTCACCAAAGCGCTTGGAAGAAGAAAGTTTGAAAAGTTAAAAACGATGCTTGGACTCACCAACATCCCTTCAAATTAAAGGGGGGAATGTTGACACCTAATCCTAAGGGATTGGGTGCAATTGTATTTTATTGTAATTTAGTAAATAAGGAAGTCCAAGAGACATTGGGAAGTGAATCCCAAGAGTATCACCTCCATGTATAAGTACACACACAATATCCATCTAATGCATCTTCAGTTTTTCGGAGTTACTTCCTCGTCGAACAAAAATTATACACACATATATAATTTTAGTGATTTTAGGTAAAAAATTATTTACATGGAATTTTGAAGTATCCTAGAATGTTTATTTTTTATCACTACTACCTTTGGTGATTTAGTTGTTTGTTTTGATGCTGCTTGGTTACCCATATTTAATAGTTGTTCATGTTTAATTCATTGTTAAAGCTTTTTATTGGCCTGTTAGGATGTATTTTTCTCAAATCCATAATGGCTAAAAGAATGAAATTTAAAAGAGAAAAAGAGGTCATATGGAAAACAAATTGTTTGCAAGTGTTCTTTTGAACCCATAGAACTTGCAACCCCAATATGGATACAATACTAAGTAATACATAGCCTCCTCATCTAACTTAGCGAGGGATTTGCAATACTATATTTGAGTTGGCTAGCTCCATTTCAAGATATTATAATGTTAAATTATTATTTCTATAGATTTTGATTATGGTAGTAAAATGTTACAAAAAACCGGAAACTACAAATAATATTATTCTAGATATATGTAAAAAGGACATGGTAGAGAAGATCAAACAATATTAAACTTTTCATAAATATTTTAGATAAAAATACATTTTCTAATTTTGATTGTAAATTCTAAGGCTTAAAGCAATAATTTTTCTAATAATTTTTTTTAATTAATAAATAAAAAAGAAACATTTTCAATCAAAATCACATCCAACACATAATAAAAATAATAATAAAAAAATAAAACTTCATACACTATATGACATTACTATGACAAAGAGCATAAAAATATACAAGAAAAAAATCATTTTCAATAATAATGAAGGGCTTCAAATATACAAGAAAAATATATTTGAGCCTCCTTGTATCCCAAAGAAAGAGTTGCTCAAACAATCATATTTTAAACAATTAAAACTTGGAGAAAATCATCTGTTTTTGAATTTCAATTATATAAAAAATTAGTCAAATATAAGACAAGAGTTACTCATACTATAAAAGTTTAAATAATATTAACTTTCAAAAAAAATATTTGTAAATGAACCAAAAAAATATATATTTATAAATTTCATTTACAGTAACTTAAATCCATATTAACATCTCTTGATAAATCTATGTCATTATGAATTTATGTAAAGTAGAAGACAAAGATAATAAAATGTATTTTTTACTTGCCTCATGGATTTCATGAGCAAGAGCTTGTTATAGGTTAGTATAATTCTTCTTGATGTCTAACTAAGTTTTTGTCTTCTAGATATAAATGTAATATGTGTCATATGTATATGAAGCATCTATTCTAAGAAATGTTCCAAGACCTAGTCAAAGAAAACATGCACCAATGGTTTATTTCAGCTCTACATCAACGTTGAAAAATCGAGCTATTATGATGTGTTACAAGTCAGCCTACATGCCAAAGTGTTGGTCAGCCTAAAAGGAAGTAATTCTATCTATATTTATATACCTTGTCTGTGGCTCTTTTGATAAGGAATAACTCGGCAATCTCTGAAAACAGTTTACAGATTCTTGTAAGATTTAGTACGAATATGTTGATGGGCTTTCAGTGTGAAGTTTAAAGAGTTTGAAAATAGTGTGGATCTATTGTTTGGTCATCTTTGAAGCAGATTGCAGATAGTATAGTATGAAGCAGATTGCGTATAGTGTGAAGCAGATTGCGGATAGTCAAAGGAAGATTACAAATGCCTGAAAAAAATCTGTGGACTGTTCTGAAGAAGATGCAGATATATGTGATTTCAGCTAGGGTATAAAGTTTGGAATATAGAAAGAGGTATTTATAAATATGTGGATAGATCTATAACAGAACTAAAGGATCAGTTCGGTTTGAATGTGGACTACAAGTCTGAACTAGTGCAGGGTTAATGAAGTGTGAGATATGTCAAATAATTTCTCAGTATCATGTATTCTGAAGTGTATGCGAAGTCAAGGCATCAAATGACTAAATTATTGTGATGGGAGAAAGGAAGGAAGTTAAATCTGTGATTTAACTTCCTGATCTCAATACATAAAAGAGGCAGTATATCCTAGTGAAGAATTTTTCAAATACATGTGAAGAGAAAGGGTCTCGAGTGACCTTGATATAAACTAGTAACCAAGAAAGATTGACCTAGAGATTGAGCTCTCTAGTGTTGGTGCAAGACACTGCAGATTGTTATAGAAAATATTAGTGTTGGAGGTCAACTAAGAAACAGTGACAAGGTCTTGGATGCATATATAGATCTAGTGACACCTATATCTTTACTTACATAATTTGAAAAATACTATTTTCTAAAAGGTAAGGTCGAACATACCCGACGAAAGGAGCAACAGCGTCGACGAAAGGAGCAACAACGTGGACAGGAGGAGCAACAGCGCTGACGGGAGGAGTGAAAACACGCGAATAGAGTAGCAGCGACAGTGACAGAAATTCGCGTGAATAATGAAACTGATAAACAAACCAAATTCGTGGGCGATTTATTTATAGAAACTAGTTCGGCCGAACTATTTTAAAAGTAAAAGTTCGGCCGAACTTTTGTTGGAAGTTCGGTCGAACTTTTGTTGTTGGTTTTCCCATCTCCGGAAAAAAAATTGTTTGCTTGTGCCGTCAATGTGCCTTCAATCTAAACAGAATCACGAGTTCGGCCGAACTTTATAAAATGTTTGGCCGAACTATTGCCGAAAAAAAATTTCGGCCCCCGATTCTCACAAAAGTGTACCCTAGCTTCACGTTTCCACCCATGTAACTTTTCTTTTTATATTAATAAATTCCCTGAAGTGGTTGCGTTGGCTCAGGGCATGCACTGTTTCCCTCTTTGAGGGTTTTAACCACGTGATTACACTGGTGTACTGATTTGTCATCTGTTTGTGAGCGGTGACCTTTGGTTCTTGATCTACGAAACTTACCCTATAAATTCCTATAGATACGCTAATATTATAGGGACCTAACAGTCCGGTTGCCTCTATAAAAGGGTTATGGATGTGACAAAAAGTGAGAATATGTGACCTAATACTAATATCGATTAACTATATTAAATCTATATTTACATATTTATATATTCTAATTTTCATATAGTTTTATGTATTTCTAGATAGCTAGGTGCAGATTATGAATACTTTCAAACATAGAAGGAAGAATAATTACATGATTCAAGAAATAGTTTACCAAAACAAGTAACAAATAAACCCAAATACAACATCTTAACTATTTCAAATAAATATTTATTTGAAGCAATAGATTATTTATTATGTACTCGATTAATTTTTCTTAAGAAATCATGAAAAGAAGAAATGAATTTCAAGCTTTTATAATGTAACATTTAACCATACACTTACAAAAATTCACTATGTAATATTTTTGGTTCATTGATATATAAACTAATGTGGATATTCAACTCGACTAATGAAAAAGTAAACTAAAATATGAAATTTATACTATGAGTTTTAATTTTCCTTAGATTTTTGGATTTATTAATTGTACCATTTTCTTTGCTTATGTGTGCAATAGATATATTACAAAGAATAGGGAATAGTGAAAAACAACCATACACCAATCACAATGAATGCCAGATATGACGTGGGAAACTCCTTTTAAAGAAAACACAGTTGGAAGGTAAGGTTGTTGTGTTATTTCTTTCAATGAATGGGAATGATGAAAATACAAAGGAGTAAGACATGTGACTCATGGAATACTACAAAACACAAACTCTATATATTCTACCCCCACTCTATCCACTATTATATACTTTGCTCTACTATGGAACAAAATGCACTAGAATAGAATGGAACCTCTTTTCCTCCTAGTGGCCTAATTATAACATAGCCCGATAGCCAACTAATAGTTAATTTGACCATTCAACCCTTAATATTAGTTACAACTCTCCCCTTCAAGAGTCTTCTTCATAAGGACCATGTGGCTATCCCCTTTTCCATGAGTAATGGGGGAGGATGTGGCATCTTCTCAAACTATGGTGGTCAATCATGATAGATTAACTTCCAGGAGGCATAACTTTTGCATCTGAACTCCAATTGACATGATTCTTACACCACTGGAAAGTTCTTCGAATGTAGAATTGTGCCAGGTGGTAATACTTAGTAACAAAATTTTACCCCCAATAATGTCATTGAAGGCCTCAAAGTGGCCTTAGAAGCTTTATATCCTCAAAATTCTCCAAACTTGGTATTGTTTCTCTTGTAAGCTAATTTCGCTTATTTTTTGACCCTAGAAGTATCATGATGTGTGATAAAAAATATGGTGATCCAATCTAGGTCAGACCTCCCCATTTTAGGAGGTTTTGGTTTTCCAAAATCTTTTACTGAATGAGGGGAGGAAATTTTCCTCTACCTTCTCCCTAGGTTAGCATTTATTCTTTCCTAGAAGTTATCCCTTCAACCTAATTTTCCAAAGATTAAAAAGGACCTACACCGGTATTATTCCATTTCATTCACATCAATATTTTATATATGTATTTACTTGTTTATTATTAAAATATTAACCTAGATTATATATATATATATATATATATATATATTTCTTGTTTTAATTTTTTACCTATGCCATGCCAATGTTATATTAATTTACATATCTCCCTCATACTATGTTTCAGAATGTACTTCTAGGCACAATGGAGAAAATTTTGATTACATATAATGCTACGTGTTGTATAATTTAAGTATCCTCTTTGAGAATGTTTTTGGAAATAATATATTAATGATTTACTACCTCCCTATGTAATGTACTTTGCAAATTATTGGTTAGAGATTTCAACAACCTAGAATAAATTTTTATTTTCCTTATAGAAAATATATATGATCTACTTTGTTTGTGTTTTGAGAGTGGTGTATAACATCTAGTATATCAAACTGGTGGTAAATTTCACTACAACATGGTGTGGACTTGATTAAATCATCAATCAAGCTTTTGTTAGGGAAATACTCAAACATTTTTCTTTAAGGTTGATGTGAACCAATTGACTGTATAACCATTTAATCATCATGATGCTAAAGTTGAAGCATTGTTTAATTTGATATTTTGTGTTTTTTATTTTGTTTGCAATAAGTTAACCACTAACATGTGATAATTTTATCCAAATATTGTACATGTTCCATACATTAGGTGGCTCAATAGTGTTTTATTATATAATTTTCCATGAAAACGTTGAAGGTGTTGCCTTATAGATATCATTTTAGAAGTAGGTCCCACTTTAGAGATTAGGGGTTTGGAACTTTCCAAAATCCTTTCAAGGCATTAAATAACATTTTTGGGGGGTCAAAAACTTGGAAACATAGCTTGCAACCCCTCTAATGTTGTTATGCACACTTAGAGCTTTCCAATGATGGAAAAACCACTTTGATTAGAGTTTGTATATAAAAGACATGTCTCTTTCAAGTTGACCTACACTGTTGAACACTATGGTACCAATTTTATGCCACATCAATCCATATTACTCACACACGTTAGGATATTCATCTTGAATTTCTAAAACCTCAACACCAATTCAGGGTTGAAGCATGAAAAAACCCCAACCCTAGGCAAGTCTTAGGTTATGTTAGGCCACTAAGAAGAAAGAGGGTTCCATTATTTTAACATTGTACTTCTTCTATAGTTGAGTGAGCATCTAAGAGTGGCATTTGAGAGCATAATAGAGGAAGAAGATTATCTCGCAACAATTTAGGCCCTAATGTCAAAGGTGACTCCGTTGTGACTACACATTTCTTTGTACTAATATTTCATAACTAGAGAAAATAAAACAAAGTTGGGTTTCCTCCTATATTGGGTTTCATAGGTCACATGTGTTCATTTGTGTGGTTGGTGTGTCAAACTTGTTCTTTCATTTTCAGATTTCAATTATTTCCCTAAAATTTGAGCATTAAACTAGTAATAATAAATTTGGGATATGAGGAAATAAAGTGCATAATAAAATATTTCATAATATTGCAACATCTCTTGTGATGAATTATTATTCTAGTGGAATTTTCACAATAATTTATATATCATAAGCACATTTTCTAGTGAAATGAACTACTAAAAGTTGTAGAAACATTGACAAATCATACTATCACTTAAAATGCCAATAGGGTGGTGTTTTTGTACAAATATTCAAATTTTCATGGATTTTATATAGGTTTTTATAAAAAAATTGTGATTATTAGAATACAGTGCTTTTATTTAAAATTTAGATTAATCATTTTATAAAAAATAGAAATTGAGAAAACTTTTCTGAAGAGCAAAAGGAAAACTTTTTTAGAACAATAACTCCTACAATTTTTACTCCTAAATAATATTAAAAAATAAAATAAATGAAATAATTTTAATCATAATTTATCTTGCAACTTAACATGAGTTTGTAATGAATAAAATAGTTAAATAGTGATTAAATTAGTTAATTATTAATTAGGTTGAAAGGCCATGTCTGATAAGACATGACCTTTCGTGAAGAGGCACCTGCGTAGGTATATAAGTAGGCCTCATTTGTAACATTCAATCATCTATCTATCTCATATCTTTTATAATATAATATTTGTATCCTCATGGATATCTTTGTATTCCAAGTGTTCTGGAGTATTTAAGCTTGAGAAGGAAATTTGTATGCTTCATTTGGTATCAGAGGAGTCGATCTTTTGGCTGCTCATCATTGCACAGAGCTACGTTCCTTGATCCAGGCCCTTGGCCATTGAAATTCGTCAACGTTGTTGCCGTCATAGTCGAAGCATTTTGCTACAATCTAGATTTTATCCATCGCTGATTTCGTCAGAGGCCTTTGGTCACTAAAATTAAAAGAAGAGTAAAACAAAAAAAGTTTAAAAAGAAGAAGAAAGACAAAAAAAACTATTAATATATATATATATATATATATATATATATATATATATATATATATAAGTTAAAAAAACAAAAAAACAAAACAAAAAGAAAAAAAGAAAAAAAAATGAGATATATATAAAGAAGTATATATACATACATACCAAGGCAATTTAAAATTAAAAAGGAAAAAGAAATAAGGAAGAGTAGGTAAGGTTATTTTGATTATTCTTTCAATGGTTTACAAGTTCGTGGTTTTGAAAGCCCATGGTAATTGCCCATGGTATTTGCAAGGTAAAATAAGAAGTAAAGGAATAAAAAATCTCTATGTGAATGGTAAGTTTACTTTTACGTGAAGAACATTAACTGAGTCAAATACACATAAGTGGAAATATATTTTATAGGTGAATATATGTGAATAGCCACGTTTCACTAGGGTTGTAACCTTTCAACCAAAAAAAGAGTTAAAAAAAAAATCAATTGTTAAAATTATATATATATATATATATATTCATCAATGATTGATTCCATTTTTTCTGTTGAATTGAGTTTTTAGGGTTTTTAAGGTAATCCTTCCTAACTTTCTCTTCTTCTCTTTAATGAAGTTATTATTCCTTCAATTTATTTTATTTTATTTTTTTAATAATTTAATTAACTTATAAATGAACAATAACTTACATCAACATATAAATGAACAATTAAAAATTCATTAAAAATAAATTTAAACGATATAAACTTAAAATATGAAGAGGTTTACTAACACTCAAAAAAAGAGATATGGTAAATAAATAAAATATGGTAAATAAGTAAAAATATAAATAAACCATAGGTATGGTAAATAAATAAAACCTATTTTTATATTACTAGAGGTATGGTAAATAAATATAAATATAAATAAACTAGAGGTATGGTAATTAAATAAAACTAATTTTTATATTTACTCAATAAACCAGTTTATATTTACAAAAACTCAAAAAGAGGTTTTATTTAGGTGAAGCCTATGGGACAAATTGTTAATAATACCATGGGCCAAATATCATGGGACAAATTATTAATAATACCATGGGCAAATACCATGGGCCAAATAACATATTTATAAAAGAGGTATGGTAAATAAATAAATATAAGAGGTATAAAGAGGTAAGGTAAATAAATAAAAATATATCAAATACTATTATAAATAAACATCTAATTATATATGAAGTATAAGGGTCAAATACCATGGACCAAATTATTATTAATACCATGCCAAAAAAACATTATTAACCCTAAAATTAATATTAAAATATTAATATTATTAAATTTAATATGTTTAGATTAATACAATATTAAATTTATTATATTGTAATATATATTAATATATCATGATATATGATAGAGGTGGAGAAATAGGGGGAGTGACAAGGGAGACATGGAGATAAATTGAAGGAGAGGGGAGAAGAGGAATGAAGAGACAAAGAGGGAGAAGAGTGAGAGAGTTAGAGATGGGTAAGAGAGGGAGAGGGAGACATAAAGATGGAGGTGGGAGAGAGATAATGAGAGAGGGAGAGAGGATTGGAGGGTAGAGAGTGAGAAAGAGAGAAAGGGGGAAGGGAGAGGGAGGTAGGAGAGAAAGGATGAGAGGAGGAGGAGGGGAGAAGGAGGGATAGAGAGATGGAGTTGGAGGCGGAGCGAGGAAAGGAAGAAGAAATACATAGAGATGGAGTGGCAAGGGAGAGATGGAGAGAGAGTGTGTATGGTTATGGGTGAGATAAAGATACATGGGAGTGATGGAGACAAGGGGGGAGAGAAGGAGAAAGGGGGAGTGATGGAGACAAGGGGGGAGAGAAGGATAAAGGGAGAGAAATAGTAATATAGTTGGAGAGTGAGATAGAGTGATGGGGGAAGAAAGAGGATTGGAGAACACAGAGAGAGGGAAAGAAAGAGAGCTGGGGGGTCAATTAGGATGTGAGAGAGGAATGATGAGAGAGAGAGGAAGAGAGTGATGGGGGAAGAGATGATTGTAGGAGAGAGAGAGAGAGAGATGGGCGAAGAGAAAGGGAAGTAGGAGATAAAGGGAGAGAGAGGAAGGAAAAGAGAGGGGACTTGAAAGAGAGGAGGAGAGAGGGAGGGATATAAATATTGATTTGGAGGGGGACAGAAGGATGGATTGAGATATGGAGAGAGAGAGAGAGATGGGGGAAGAGAAAGGGAGGTAGGAGAGAAAGGGAGAGAGAGGAAGGAAAAGAGAGGGGACTTGAAAGAGAGGAGGATAGAGGGGAGGGATAGAAATATGGATTTGGAGGTATAGAGGGAGAGATTGAGAGATGGATCTGGATGAGGAGAGAAGGAGGGAAGAAGAAATACATAGAGAGTGAGTAGTGGAGAAAGGGTGGGACTAACAAGGGAGAGATGAAGAGGGAGTGTGTATGTTTTGGGGTGAGATAAAGAGAAAAATAAGGGTATATGGAGAGAAGGGGGGAGAGAAGGAGAGAGAGAGGCATATGGTAACAAAGTTGGAAGGTGAACATAGAGAGAGGGGGGGGGAGAGAAAGGAAGAGAGAGAGTGAAGAGAGGAAGGGAAAGAGATATGAAGATGGAGAGGGAGAGAGGGGGAGGTAAGAATAAGGACATAGAGGGTGAAAGATGGAGAGAGAGAGAGAGGGAGTGATAAAGAAGATGGAGAGAGAGGAAGAAAGGGTAGCAAGAAGGAAGAGAGATAGAAGCGAGAGAGAGGGAGGGAAGGGGAAAAGAGAGAGAGAGAGAGAGAGAGAGAGGAGGAGGAGGAGGAGGAGGAGGAGGAGGGAGTGATAGATAGATAGATAGATAGATTGGAGAAAGAGAGTTTATGTTTTGGAGTTGATATAGAGAGATAGAGTGAGATATAGATATAGATGTAAGGTGAAGAGAAAAAAGATACATAGAGAGGAGGAGGTAGGGACAAGGAAATTGATAGATATGGAGTGAGAGAGTGTGTGTGTTTGGTGGGGTACAATAAAGAGAAAAAGAAGGAGAGATGGAGGGATATATAGATATATATGGGGGAGAGAGGGAAGAAGGTTTCTTGCAGTAGATGCATTGATTTGAGTGTAGATGGTGATTTCTAATCCTATTTGATTTCTTGCACTAGATGAATTGACTTTGGTGTAGATGTTGATGTCTAATGATATTTGATTACTTACACTAGATGGATTGATTTTAATGTAGATGATTTCTAATCCTATTTGATTTCTTGCACTAAATGCATTAATTTCAGTGTAGATGATGATTTCTAATCCTATTTGATTGATTTCACTAGATGCATTAATTTTAACGTAGATTTTGATTTTTGGTTGTATTTGATTTCTTGCACTAGATGAATTGATTTCAATGTAGATTATTTTTAATCCTATTTGATTGCTTGCATTGAATGCATTGATTTCAGTGTAGATGGTGATTTCTAATCCTATTTGATTTCTTTCACTAAATGCCTAGACTTCAGTGTAGATGGTGATTTCTAATCTTATTTGATTGCTTGCACTAGATGCATTAATTTCAATGTAGACTTTGATTTCTAATTATATTTGATTGCTTACACTAAATGCATTGATTTAAATGTAGATTATTTAACTAAATGCATTGATTTAAATGTAGATGATTTATAATCCTATTTGATTTATTGCACTAAATGAATTTATTTTAGTGTAGATAGTGATTTCTAATCCTGTTTGATTGTTTGCACTAGATGCATTGATTTCAGTGTAGATGTTGGTTTTAAATCCTATTTTCCTACTTGAACTAGACTCATTTGTTTGAGTGTATATGTTGATTTCTAATCATATTTGATTACTTGCATTAGATGCATTGATTTTAGTGTAGATGTTGATTTCTAATTTGATGTAATTGGATGTATGATGGTACATTAATTTTAAAGTCATTGGATTAATAATGTGTCTTTAATGATTTCAGTGTAAGCCCAAAAAATTATTGGCAATGCACATTGAATTTTGTGTTATAGTAATTCAACCTATTAATATTGGAGAGCAAAAGAGGCAAGGTATGATGTTTATGAAAATATGACAAAACTAACATGGGTGAAAATAAGAATAGTAGAAGAAAACAGTTTGAAATCGATCACAATGAAGACTATTCGTAATTGACTGCATTCTTATTATTCACAATTTCTATCATTCAATATTATTACATTGTCATTTTTCATTCAAAATTTTATTTCATCATTAAAGTTATTTTACAGTGTTTATCATCAAATTTAAAATTAAAATGACTCAATAAATCTCAGAGATATTTAACATACTTAAAATGTTTATGTTAATATTAGATGTATTTAGATATTATTGATAAAATTAAGCATATTTTCCTCATATTATTGATAGATTTTCCTTGGTCACACATGACTGAACCCAGCCTAGATCCATCTTAACTCCGGATCTATCAAGCGCCGAGAGGGATCAAATATCTCGAGGTGAAAATCTTTCCTCAAGTTTTGTACTCAAAAAAGAGGTTTTCACCTTGAGAGATTTGATCCCTCTCGGCACTTGATAGATCCAAAGTTAAAGATGGATCTAAGCTGGTATAACCCCAATCTGACATCACTTGACCAAAGAACTGCAATGGCTTCTCAATGCACCGACGCGGCAGTTCCCCATCAACAAACCCTTGTTAATGAAAAAGCCTAGCAACAATTTGTTGAGGAATGAGCGGCATTTTTAGACAACCGACAGGATAAGGGGATCTCTTCTTCTTTGACGTGTTCGTCGTTCAAGGTACTGAAATTCTAGTAAACTGGGTTGAATTACCTCGACTAAACTGTAAATTCGAGCCAGTGCTGAAAGTTGGAGAATCACCAGAAGTTAGAGGCAACTAGACAGAAAATGGCGATCCATAAGCTCCAAAAAGCTTGTTTTTTCGCAAAGCATTTCCCTTATAAAGAACTACGTATTCCGCAAAGATGAGATGAGCTAATTGAATCGTCAATCCTTGTCAATCAATACTTCTGACACCTAGAAACATGCAAAGGCAGCCTGGCAACCTATCTTTTAATTTGATTTTACTTTATTTATTATTATTATTATTATTTTTTCTAACATTCTCATTAGTAACAAAGATCTACTTGGAGGGAAGATCTACATTTCAAATTCTGCGATCTCCACCAATGTGGCATCACTATTCGCATGAGAATAAACAAATGCCTCTTCGAGTATTTCCAGTCTCCACCTTTGATTGTTTGTTACTTTATTTCTCTTCACAATTGTGTATGTGTGCATTCATTCCCAATATGGATCGTATCACTGATTTGATTTTAATCATGATGTATCACACCATTAATGTTTCCAAATATTATTGCTGGTAGAGTCCCAACAGACTAGAGACTGACGATCAAATTTAAAACAAACTTGAAGTATTCATGTTTATGCTCGGTGTTTGAAGGTGGATGCCATTTCAGATCATTTCTGGTTACCTCAATCGCGGCTTGGAGGAGTTGATCTGTTCGTGAAATGGGGCTTTGCAAACGCTGATCTAAAGAGGTTGTTTTGAGAGTTGCGTTTGGCCTGGGAATTTGTACCGGGGTTCACGTTCAAGTTCAGGGTAAAGAATGAGTAAAAGGGAGCTTCTAACGATTCATCCGACTGAGCTTAAATTCAGTGTAAGTGTTAAAATATTCAGTTTTGATTGATTTTTGTGAAAACAGTAAGTAGTCCTCATATTAGATCAAACAAAATGATTCAGTTAACTATTGTGCAGATAGATTACATTGTATCTCTTTGTGACAGAGCTACATAGATTTCCAAGGTTCAGTGTTGGATTTCATGAAGTTATAGATAATTATATATAATTATATATCTGTCTTTTATTTATAATTTTTCTTCAACAGATATTTCCAAGAAATGAATTCATTATGATCTAGTTGCTAGTGGGTGAAAAATGCTAACGAATGGTAATAAGCGTAAGTCTGACATCATGCCTTTTCAAACTCAACATAGTACTGAGTGCCATTTATCTGTATACAATTTGTCGTTGGTTTGGGGTTCATATTTTGTATTAGAATTTTCTTCAACAGATTTTTCCAAGAAATGAATCCATTGTGATCTAGTTGCTAGTGGGTGAAAAATGCTAACGAATGGTAATAAGCGTAAGTCTGACATCATGCCCTTTCAAACTCAACATGGTCCCAATGCCATTTACCTGTATACAATTTGTCGTTGGTTTGGGGTTCATATTCTGTATTAGAATGGCAGCAGACGCATTAGAATCAATCTGTTGACTATCGGTCAGCAAATGCTACTAACAAGTAGATGAAAGGCACTCTTTATGCAAGTTCACTAAGTCTGAGCATTGGTTTGGAAAACATTGGATTGCAGGGAGAGTGCAACAAAATTTTTAGCAAATGCTACTAACAAGTAGATGAAAGGCACTCTTTATGCAAGTTCACTAAGTCTGAGCATTGGTTTGGAAAACATAGGATTGCAGGGAGAGTGCAACAAATTTTTTAGCAAATGCTACTAACAAGTAGATGAAAGGCACTCTTTATGCAAGTTCACTAAGTCTAAGTCCTCTTTCCCTTTAATGGTATGAGATTATTGTATTGTTTCTATAGATCTTACTACGTGTATGTTCTAGCCTGTACATATATAATTAGAGTAGAATTAGATGCATAACAACTACTGGGTAAAGGTAGAACACGTATAAGGTTAGAAAGGAGAAGCACTATCTAGTATCAACAGTTTAAAAGGTTTACATTCTAATGCATTGTATGCTCTTCAATTCATCTCCAAAACAAATTTTGAAGGCATATTCAAGATGAAAACTGCACTTATTTTTCCATGTTTTTCAACATTTTGGATTGGACACATCATGGCACGTGCTTAGTATGTGTAAAATAACATGCTTCCAGGAATAAGAAATGGTCCCTTCATAGCTACATTATCAGACAAATTACATGATCAGATGCTTCTAACTGAAAGGTGTCTTTATCTTGCATTTTTCCACATTCTTCTCTACCTGCCCTTGCCATTTGGCCCTACTATCTTTATCAGTTTCACAGTAGTCCAACAATTGCTTTTGTGATAGGTTCTCACCTTCGTCATATTCTTGGCGGTTTTGGAAATTCCTTGCAGAAGGAAAAACCATATTTGTCAGTTCCATGTTTTCTTCCACTTAGAGCTTCTCTTGTATGTAATCCACCACTGCCTTTGCATCATCTCTCTCCTTCATTATCTCTTTGTTGTCCTCCTCATCAACTCCTTCATGGCCGGGTTCCAAATCCTAAGACGCACCACTGTCTATCACTGTCAAATTGGCAGCACAATCATATCAGGCAATTTGCTCTGCCTTTGACTTCTAGTCCTCTGCAGCAACTTTATTAGCAGTTTTAACACCCTGTCACATTTTCTCAATCTGTTACAATGGTGTTCCCAATGATGCCAATTGGGTTCATTTTACCCAAACACTATCAGCAGGCTCAAGTTGTATGATGCTGAGGCTGCCATTAATTGTGACAATGTTTTGTAGCATTTATCTGAGCCTCTGAATCAACCAAGGAGTAGTATTCTTGGTACTTATTGGCAGCTGAGCTTCAAGCACCGAATCCATCCTCTGTGAATGAGTTATATTCAGTGTTCTGATGCTTTCAAATCTGACTATTATGTTAGCATCTTCAGTTGCAGCATTGGGCTTGTCCATGGCTATAGTTTATGTTTCCCAATCCATTTATCAACAGAGTTTTCAAAGTTTAGAGAAGATAAAGTACAAACGGATCTTTTGGTCCTAGTTTCTGCTCCAAGTTCTATAAGTATATTGCATGACTTTCCATTAGAAATTTCAAGGGATGATTGATTTGTTATAGCAGGATTTGCTTCAAGAATGCCTTTGTAAACTATTTCCTAGCATTAAACTCGTCCTTCTGGAGCCAACTTTGATGATAGGCACAATTAAATCAGATCAGTTTCCTGGATCAATAATAAAGCATCATCAGATATTGCACCACACAGCTTCTGACGAACAGCTATTATGTCTATCAGCAATGAAACACCCTATTCCATAATCTTCAGTTTTTTTATGCATCTGTCAGTCTTCTTCATATAACTTGTCTATCTGTTCTTCTTGTTCATCTCTCTGATTATTTCATCATCTAAATCATGGTTGCTATTGGCATTTGTGGAAGAATATTTAATCTCACTGACATCCTTTGCAAGTAGATACCTTTCCCTGGTCTCTCTATATACTACAATGGAAAGCTGTGTCCCCATTAAGCTCTGAAAATCCTCATCATTGACAGAACACTTCATGAATTATGAAATCCCTCTCATGACTATTATATTACTTTATGAACTAAGCTATCTTCTATACTATCATCACCAACAAATTTCTCTATATCATAAGAAAGGGATGCTCGAATTAGAAACATACCTGGACTGTACGAGGATCTGTTGTCGGAGGTGCTAAGAGCATCCAGGTCATTAAGAAGTGGATCATTATTTGAAAACTCTTCAGAACACTTTCCAACACTGGATGCAAGAATGGTAAATCATATCTTTAAGTCTTGTCCTTTTTAATTTTATCAACAGCTTTGGCTAGCTTGCAAATAGAAAACGAGCCACACTGAGGAATGGGAGGCAGAGAATTTAGGAGACATGGAGGGCTTGGCTCTCCAATCCATCTTCCAGGGCCTTCAAAGAATTGCCTTTGATTATAAATTGAGGGGTCTGGTTTGCTCGGAACAGAGTCATTTTCCAGGAGAAACCTTCAACTCCTGATCTCATAGCTGCTAACGTTTTTACAAATTTGGAACACTTTCCCAGGAAAAGGGCACTGCCCCTCCCAGGTTGGTTATTCCTGAAAATCCTGATCCTCTTTTGCCTTGGGATTTTTTTGATGGAGCATCTAGCAATTCAAGGCAGATGTGTGGTGGGGGTTTCATCCTTTTCCTTTCAAAATCTTATTCGTTTGACATAAAAATGGGGTTTAAATCAAGGTCAAATAACAAAGCCAAAATATTGGCCTTCAAAAATCTAAAGAAATCTACTGGTTTTTGCATTAGCAAAAGGATGCACCTAAATATAAGTATTCAGGAACCCAATGATTGTCATCAACTGGTTAAAATTCCACTCAAGCATGCAGGAACATCATCTTACAGCCCTTTACAAAGGAAGAAAATTGATTAAATCAACCTTTTAACTTATTCTGAAGTTCCCATATCTACAGGGAAAGGAATTCAGATGCTGATGGTCTCTCAAAAGATGATTTGCAAATGGCAGAGGGTTCATGGGAGATTGTTGAACATCATAATGGTTCTTCCTCTACTGCTTTCAATCATAGGCCATACAGGGATATCCTTGCTGGGGCAGCTAGTCACTAATCCTGTAGTAATTGGCCTGTCTCAATATTCGTTGGAAAGAAGCTGCAATACTTTTGTTGGACTGGGGCATATTCTTGGCATTACAGATTTTCCAGAAATCTCTCCAAGATGCAATTTGTGGTTGGGGATTTCAATGCAATGCAAATCCCTGTAGCCTTTGGGGCAAAACAGCATATAAGGATGCAAGCCTCAGGAAATGTGCTATGGAGACAAATACAATCTGGCGTCATTTCTGTCACACTAACAATAGTATGGGGTATGTCAACATTGACTGTATCTGCAACTTGTCCGATAATTTCTAACATACCTGGAAGATTACTTGGTTTGGGTGGTGGATTTACTATGGGAGTTTTGTTTTGTGGAGTTGGATACTGTATCACAGATTTATTGTGCATCTGCAATGTTCATAATGCTCTACTTATTTACAATCTCAATGGTGGAATATCCTTTTCTCCATATGTTTCCTTTTTCCATATGCATTCTACTTAATGCACGTTAAGCTTCCTTGCTGGTGTTTGGGGACAATATTCAGTTAACATGTGGCACATTTGCTTGTTTGAAATTCAATTATCATCTTTATTCTATCAGGAGTGATACTGGCAAGTGCATTTCCCAAGCCCGCTCAAGGCAGGGACTTGCTGCCTTGCAGCCTTCCTTGTTTACCTTAGTTTCAAGGGTTGTTATAGTCAACGATATACATTAATCAGAAAGGTTGCAGTAACCAACTGTGCAGACAGCCAACCTATATAGGCCAGTAATAGCTTTTGAAATCATCTTTACATTGGAATACTGACTCACTTTTCAGCTTCATCAGTATTGATTATGAGATTAATACATATCAAATAAAAATAAAATTGATATTTCTAAACATCAAATTATTCTTGAATCTTATCAGAACTCATTAGCCCAATTGGCCTTGTTCATATCAAAATTCCTTGGCCCAATTCGCCTCACTACCAACTCTAGGCATGCTACTCTGCCTCTTGGCAAACACATCTACTTTGAAGTTAGCCCCGCACATTTGCCCCTTACTATCAACACGAGGCATTGGCATGAGCTTATTGAGAGGATGTTCAAAACTCTGCAAGCCACCTGATGTAGAGAAAAAACAACCTGCAGGGGCAAATGCAATATCAGTATAAATAAGAAGCAAAAATTAGATTACTATGCGTGATGTGTGAAACAGCCACAGAATAGACAAGCTCTAATTTAGCAGTCCAATATTACCTCGGGGAAAAGGAGCAAAAGATTTTCCACACCCTTCTTTAAGGACATGTGGATCATCGGATAGGACAAGGCAACCATCAGCTGCAGTGCCCCAAAAGAAAGGCACTGAACCGTCGGCATCCTGGAAATAAAAAATAGTTTCCAAGTCAAAATGCCAGGAAATCCACAATTTCTAAGGAACCATTTTGTTCAAATAAATACTCAGTGCAGCATTTTGGGGGTTATGGAAATCTGATGTATGAACAGATTCTCTGGAAAAAAGATGTTAATTGCCCATTTGATTCTGAATAATTATTTTCCCCTTACCTCTCTAGCCAAATAAAAGAGAACAAATCTATTGGCAAATAACTCATGCTTAAATATTGTAAGCAAAATAAGAATGTTGCAGGGCCTGGGAAAATTTCTTCAAAACATTTGCAAAGGAATACAAACCATCATGTAAAAATTTTAAATGTGTTTAGCAGAGAGGTATTTTCACAAGCCAAACTCCTATATCATGTCCCATACATTAAAATAGTAAGTCAAAAGTTATCTTCCCACAGTCAAGTCCAGATCCCCGAACTTTGAGGTTCCCAGTAAAGCAAAAATTCAGGTTGAACGTTTGGGATCTGATTTGAGTCAGTATGCTAACTTGAATAACTGACGTTACAATATTGCTGCATCAAGTTCAGTAGAAGAAATTCGATCACCCTTCTTATATTTACAGTTATAATAATGAGGCCTATATCTTAACAATGGCTTTAAGAAGAACCATAACGTAGATATTCCTTATATTACAGGGTTTCTCTAGGATGGTCAACTCTGCTATGTGCGTCAACTATGATCAATCAGGTAAATAGTTCTAGCTTTTGGGACAACCACTTGTAGCTATATGCATGTGTTATGGATAGCCATTTTTAATGATGTAACAGCTTCTTTCATCTGGGACGCGAATGAAAGTCATGAATTTGGCAGGTCCATCTTGTAAATTTTCCACAATAGTAACTGTCTTACAACAGAAAAAGATGTAGTATATATTTATTAAAAGAGTTACAGGCATTTATTTCTAAATCTAGTTAAAAAAATGTTCTATTATCTACTTCATTTCAGAGTATATTCACATTTAAAAGGATCTCAGGGTCAGCAGATCCACCTGTCTATGCTAGTGAAATGTTATATCTGTGGATTAAATAAAAGAGGCAGGGCCTTATTTTTTCATCCCTGTCAATTGCACGGTCAGGAAATATGATTCCGATGAAAAGAGTACTAAAATTCAAGAGGTGGATAAGAAAAAATATTGGGAAGCCTCAAATTTATGTTATTATAGAGGGAAATGTAGCAGGAAGGATAGAGGGAAATGTGCATTGTAGCATGTCAGAAAAGAAAAAATTAAGGGTTAATGTTAGATATTTCAATGGAAAATCCCAAAACCCCCCAACAAAAAAAAGAAATGGAGGGATGAGAATGACAAGCATACCACTGCAGTGAAGAAAGTTTGGGAGGTGGAGTCGTAAAGAACGAAGGCAAACTTTCCAGAGAGATCTCTGACGACCTGATCTGCAGGGTAGGGGCCCCGATCTCTGAGAGTCCGATACGCTTCTATGACAATAGCCACTTCATTTGCACTTTTGTTCAGACCATATCGTTGCCTCAACACCGCTATGTTATCCAAGATGCCCTCGAATATGCAGAATATGTCATCTACAACTCCGAACGATCTGCAAAATTCAAGAATCACCAACTATAAGAAGATATTTAGAAAAGAAGGGATTAAAGAAAGGAAGCCAGAAGAGAAAAGATGCCTGGGTGTGAAGAGAGGCTGGCGCGAGTGAGTGTAGGCCATGGCACCGACATCCCCAAGGTTAATGCAGACGGTTCCAGAATTGGCAGAGACGAAAGATTTAACCAAATCGATGCCATTTTTCCTCTGGTCAGCCTCAACATGGGGGCTCGTCAATTCCTCAGGGCCTTGTGCCACGGATCTCTTCAAAACTGTCAGCATTTTTGTCAGAAACAAATTTAAACCAAACTACCTGGTCGGAGAAGAAAAATACAAACTAAGAGCTAAATTTTACAGAGAAGATAAGACAGAGAACAGCACTGTGCTTGCTTCTAACGGAGACGACGGACGTTCAGTTGAACGGATGGATATATGAATACGTTTATGAGCGAGGGCGGATGTGATATACTAATAATTCGCCCATTCATGGATCAGGTGTAGGATAACCACGCCACCTCAGCGTGGGAATATATATGCACTGCCAATCTGGTCTAGTCAGCTTGACACTAACATTGGATAATGGATAATAAGTGCACGATTTTATAGGATGTTTGTCCCCATCTCGTCAGCCACATTTCATTTTCAACTACCAATAAGTTCGAACGATGAAAGATATATACATAATCCACGGTTGAACAAGAATTTTGATGAATTTTGTTGAGGAGTTATTAAAATTTTCTTCGAAAATTATTTTTGTTAGAGAAATTTTCGAAGATTTTTTTTTTTAATTAACCTAACTTGAGGATATAAAATATATATAATTTTTTTAGGAATTTTCGAAGATTTTTTTTTTAATTAATTTAACTTAAGGATATAAATATATATTACTTTTTTGAGAAATTGTAATTGATGATGATGACGGTGATTAACGTCTATTGAGACTAATCTTTGGTTTATTGGACCTAAAGAAAAGAGTTATTTAGTTTGATTTAAGATTTTATTCCTATGTTCAAAAAGCTTGGAGAGAAGCCTCTAGGGTTCACTATAATTTTGACATCTTAAAAAGCTAGGAAGGTCAGTATTGCAACAAAGATTATGAAATTGAGATCTAATGTGGTTGTATGCCAGGCACTCTAAGAGGAAGTGATTTTCATCCTCGACGTTCATATTCTCACAGAGATGGCAGATCCTTTCCATCCACGGTGTTTTAGGAACTATCCAACGACCTGTTTCACTATGGAGCTCATGAGAGTTCGTTCTAATCTTGGCTATATTAATTTTCTTCTTTGAGCTAGTTAAAACAGATAGATACTTTTGATCTTCTAGGGTGGGGTTGATGACCTCCTTATAATATCTTAATTTTCTTTTAGTTGCTAGATCTTTCTCACACCACATTTTTTCTTTGAACTTAGAAGTAACAATTTTTTTAATGTTATTAATGTTTTGCAATGCAACATTCTCGTTGATCTCCCAATGGTTTAACCAAGCCCTGGTGTCTTTATACCAACCTCGTTTAAGCCTTAGGTGGTTTTGGATGGAATTTAAAGCTAGCTTAGGAAGTCTATGGTCTCCTATGCTATTGAGCTTGTGCTTGTACAACAGAAGCCTAGTCATAGCTAGGCTCTCGATAGGGGAAAGACCCACTTCTATGAGGAGAATAGGATAGGGTGTATTAAAAAAAAACATGCTAAAGAATAATATATATAATGTTTACGGGAGCTATGAATTAATTGTTGGATGTTAATTTAATGTTTACCACAACTATAAATTAGTTGTTAGAGTTAATTTGGATTTGTTATTATTATTTAAATGAAATTTACCTGCTTATAAAATATAAAAAGTATAAAATATTGTTTAACAAAGTAGTAAAATCATTAATTTTGGATAAAGAGTTTTAATGGACATGTCTTTAGAATATATCAAAAATCTTAAAGAATGTCAAACAAAATATACATCCAAGTTTATGAAACAAATCCTTAATTTTAGATAATTTTTTATTGTAATTTGATGAAATATAATTTTTATCAACATTTGACACTTTTACTAATACCAAATCTATATCTTTCCATTACAATCACTCCAAACTTACATATATAAATCATAATATCTCAATATAGTATTTCAACTTAGAAACTTATTCATGTTTTACATCTAATTTAATCATAAATCTCATATTGGAAATCTAAAATTTCTTCTATTACTCTTAATCCCCTATCAACAATTCCCCAAAGACCTCAATAATAAGCTACCATACATTAATTTATAAACTCAAAAAAAGTCTATAATTACATCCATATTGTAATTACATCCATATTGTAGAGTACTAAATTGTTAAAATTACATTAAATATTTAATGCATTATGAAAAAGAAAAAAAAATCATCGAAAATATGACAATTTTTTACATGTAAAGTTTAGAATAAAAAAAAAACATGATTATGAAATATTTTAATTTCAAACATTAACATTTATGTAAATTCAAATATCAAATAGATTTTGTAATTGTTGATGATGATTTCAAGTATTTATTTGTTCTTTACAATGTGATGTGATGATAATGAGGACTAGGAGAATGATTAGGTAGCTGCACATTTCCATGTTTGTTGATACACTGAAGCTAGAATTTTCTTGTAATTTTTTCTCTAAAATTAAAATGCTTAATTGTGAGGACAACACGCTCACTTTTAGTGGCAATGTTCATGGTCATATTTTGAATGGTTTCACTAGATCAAGCCTATAAAGTCATTAATCCTCTAATTTTCGGTCTCTCATTTGCAATGAAAACAACCAATAGCTACATGAAAAGGAAAAATATGTTAAGTACTTGACTCAACTCCTCTCATGGTGTAGTAGGGGTGGCAAAGATTTGTTATGTAAAGTTTATTTTCTTATCGTAATTGTAAGTGCTTTATTCACTAGTGTTGACAAAACTTTTGGTGAATTTGTCCATCCATAGCAATCTACTTCCATAACCCTTCTTATCAACTTTGGGATCTAGTATAAACCTTTGTTCTTCCAAAAATCTAATTACAAATCCCAAGAATTTGGTAATTATAATGCCAAGGAAAATTTCTTTTTGCAAATTTGTGGTGGGAATTTTTCCTTCCATGCCCATTGTAGTGAATACTTTGATCTGTTTATCCTATACTAGAAGATGCTCTCTGTGAAAAAAAACAAAGAAGAAGTTGTATGTTGAGGTGGATGAAGAAGACATCAACTCTCATAGATTTTTCCCTTATTTTGTTTTCTCAATTAGGGTCCCTTGATCCAATTGCTAAGAGTCAAAGCCTTTTAGAAAATTACTATAGAGAAATTGTTGCTAAGAGAAATGCGTTCTTGAAAAACAAAAAATTGAGCAATAATAACTTGCATCAAGTTGAGAGAAATTTGGATTCCATACCCTTATCCCCAAGTTGCCATGAAAGCTAGAATTTAATATTGTTAGTTACCCTAGGATGAAACTATATCTTCCCTACTTTAGAGGGTAGTGATTTGAGTGTAGAAATGGTGTTGTTAGTGTCCACATTAAAGGCATGAGTGATGTTGTTGGAGGTGGAAATGGACAATGTGCTTGTCGAATAAGATAGGCCCATGCTAACAACTTCCCCTTCTTATTCATTGCTTTTTATATCATCATATTCTCATTTAACAATCTATTAAAATAATTTAGTAAATATTGTGACATATTCATTGTTGATACAAACCAAACCTACATATTAAAAAAAAAAAACAAAACAACTATGATCTGAGTAGTGGTCCTATCATTAAATTTTTTCAAAAATATTATAAGTAAAAAATTTCAAAAAACTAATTTAATAAAAGACATATAACATATAAGTGTAATTACCATACAAACAATATAACACAACTACTATTCTATACTAAACTATTTAGATGACTAAACTTAACAAAAATACCTCAACAAAATCATAACATATTATATTATATTATATTATATAATATAATATATATAAAAAGGAAGTATACACGATGGTGTTCCGCTATTTAAAAAAAAACAAAACTCATTGCACTATGTACTATGTGGGTTGGTTGCACAAGGAATGCTATAAAGCATGGTAAATGGTGTCTAACCTGGAGAGCACATTTAATATAGGTTCATCTTATGTTATGTTAGTACAATTTTAATTTTATTTTAATGTTAAGAAAGTTTGTTAGTGGGTAAAGGTGATGTTTCCTCTTACTAAATTTTAAATATTTTTGTGTAATAGTTTTTTTTTAATATTTGTTTTTTGAAAATTTACTATAATTTAATTATCAAATTAGTAGTGGGATAATTATTATTATCTATTTTTCATTAATGTTGGTTGACTCATCATTGTTATTTAAGGAAATTCATGTCACTTGTAATTATTTGTTGGTGATTTGTAAGGAGTCCATAAGAGGGCAGGGTTTCACTTCTACTAAATGCTTATGGGTATTGGGCCATTAACATATTTCCTTATATCTAAGGAAGACTAACTCTGAATATAAGCAGCGTTATAGCATTATCTTATGAATAGTATTTTCTTTATGAAAAATAATTAGTAAAAATTTTATTTCAATTTGATATAATTTTTATCATAAATTTTATTTTAATTTTTATTTCAATTTGATATAATTTTTATTTATTATTAAGTAATTTATTTATTACTAAGTAATATAATAAATGTAATTTTATTTTTAATAGAAATTTGGTTTTTTTTAGAAATTTGGGAATGATAGTGTTAACGTAAAGATGGGTTATAAGTGGGAAATATGTGAGAATGGTACATATATTAATATTGAAGTTTCTCTATGAGGAAAACATTATGTAATGAAAGTTTTAGTAGTTTTTAGTATTACAAGGATTATTTAAAAAAAATATTTGTTATAAATAGTAGAGTTTTAGTGGATACTCATTATAATTAATGTTTTTTATAACCGCAAGTTTTTATAGAGGTTTTTTTTAGTGTGTTTCAAATATTAAGGTGTATTAGAGCATGTTATGTATTTTGAAAGCATTTATTCGTATCATATATTTTAAAAGCGTTTAAGCATTTTATATTTTGAAAGTGCCAATGCATTATCTTTTATTGAACATCAACATGTATATCTTGATGTATTGTGAAGTCTTCATTATTATAACTGTAACATTAATGAAAATGATAATGGTATTGTTGCATTGTTATTTTAGTTTGGAGTATCAATACTCTTATTACAACTATTAGCATTGGTGTATTTATGCATTATTTTGCACTCGTTCATAATAATCATTAAAACACATTGGTATATAAATATGAACACAATGAGCAGAATGAACTGATATGATATGTTTCAATGATGAATTTTCTTGCCTTATGAGTATGCAAATGCAACATCTTATTTTCTTAACACAATTTCAATAATTTATGGGAAATTCAAATAATCTCTATATAATATTGATTTCTATATTTTAATTTAATGTGTTTAGATAATTATTGTGCGGGCACACACACACACACACACACACGGGGTTATTACACCTCGATTTATTGCAATAATGTAAAACATTGCAACGTAATATTTTACAACACCAGATACTACATTAGAGTAAGAAAATCATTTTATTATAGATGAATAAGTTACTCTTCATCATACAAAATGAGAAAACATAAAATTCCAGGATAATCTAAGTGTTAAAAAATAATTTGTATAATTATCGATAACTTGTCATCATACCAAATGGGACAATATTGTCAAAATTGAATAAAATGTCTTACTTTTATACTCAAACATTTTGAAATATAAAAGTTGTAACATTTGATTATATTGATCATCAATCATCTCTTGAACTAATGTCACTACTCAAGCTACTTACATGCCTTTGTTCTTCATTACTTGTAATGGATATTGTACTTGGGTTATTTGCAATGTTTTATTGAGTAGCTTGATTTTGTTCTACATGTTTTTGTTTCATGTACACTCATAGAAATAAATTGTAATGAGTATGTTTACATTTATAGAAAAATATATATCTTGCATAAAAAAAAAAGTACCATGATAATGCGTGATTCATACACAATACATCTTCCATGAAGATTCCATGCCATCTCTCTACATATTTTCTCATGGCTCCACTCCATACTTCATTTCCTATGAGTTCTATGCACCACAACAAAGCATATATATAATTAAAATTTTCTTGTTCTTCCATTGATTGTAAAAAAGGGAAGTAAAACAGCATAGCCACATACAAATTGTTCAATTCACCCTCAATACCCAAACATATACTCACAACCCATGCATAATCCAATGTCAATCAAATGTTTGCATGGCTCTTGTTTATGCATTAGAACCTAATGGAAAACATACATAGACAATTGTAAATTAATTATACAAACATCACAATAAAATGAAATGTTATGTAAGGAAAAGGAAAGTATTCAAAAAAATACAATGATACCTTTTATGCTTTTGTTTTACATAAATTTACTCGATGGAGAAGGGATTTTTTTCACATAGATCCATCCTTAAGACCTATTAGATGATGGACAAACCAAGCAAGAAAATCTTCTAGATCTAATGCAAATTACTCCTTTCACGTAATTGAAAAGACGTATAATGGCACACATTGTTACCCTCGCATCTTGATGGAACCTAAAGATCCTTATCCTACTTAGAGAACACACTCTAGCTCCCTAGTGTTATCACCTACCCACATTCATGAACATACATGGACACATTATTTTCCTCCAAGAAAGGAAAGCTAGTATGAAAAAGACCTAATCACAATAAAATCATTATGATCTCATTAAAATATATCATATAGAGAGGAAAAATCAATTGATATTCCATTTAAATGAAGAGCACAATAACAAATTATACCTTTGGTGACAGGTTCTCTCCTTTGATCCCTTGACCTTCTTCCTCCCTTAGCTTACTCATAGACTAGGTTCATCTATGAAACATGGAAGGACTTATTGGTGTAAATCTTCTAGCATAACAAGGTATTATAATAATTTTTTCCTCCCCTCCACCTATGAGAGAGTCTAATTATACAGGTCATTCCTAGATTTGGGAGGATGCATCTAGATACTTGGGGATGATAGAAGTTAGGAACTTCCGCAATTATTGGCCCCAATTCAACTCATGGAATCCTAGGTCAAACTAATCATCTTGGTAATGCTCAATTCTAGAAACTTAGGGCTCCATTGCTTCCTAAAAGAAGACATCCTATGTAATTTTGTGGATGAGTAACATGATGCACATTAGCATGGAGTGATGGTATGCATGAAGACATAAGCCTGGGGGAAATGGGTTTTGTAGACATGCACAAACAAGGGTGGAACTGAATGCATTCAAGATATAAAATAAATTAAGTTGAGCTAAGAATTATTTGACTATAATGGAGTGGAAAATGGACTTATAACATATGCCTGCTAATGCATGAGGTGAGAAGAGAAATTGATGGACAAAATGCATTACAACTAGGTATCAAAATGTAGGGAAGAGGTCAGGAATCAAGGAACTAGATTGGAGAAACTCTAAAAACCAAGTCTCAATCATTAAAATATCATCCCCAAGGTAGGCATACCCATGCTTGGCATAAAGAATCACTGAACATGGCCACCAAAACTATACATTTTGGATACATGACATGAAATGCCAGCACATGGCCATGAAGAAATACACAATGGTTTTTTGTTATAAATCAAAATAGCATATCCACCAATATATGTAATGTGGATCTATGTCATAGCATACATTAGTAGGACTATGGAAACATAGAAGAGAAGTTCCCTAGAGTATCCCTCAAATTACATGATATGGTACAAACTCCAAGACATCTTAGGAGGGTGACATATAAGAGAGATATGTCCCCATTTAAGAGTTTCTACAGGGGTTGCAAGTAAGCTGACAAGATTCTATTCCCGAGGTGAGGTGGCATGTAAGGGGGCCCACATGACCCGTTTGTGTGGAAGGGGAATTTTCACCCTTTCATGTTAATATGTGTGTTTGTGCATGTCTGTGTCTATGCGCGCACGTTCGTACGTTTAGTAAGATATGAAAAATGGAGCATACATATATAACATGACACCTATATGAGCGGGTCAACAGCTTCTATGTGAGCGATGACATGGATAGCCATGTGGGCATCATGTGGGGTCCATGTGGTTTCCACATGGTAGTCTATAATGACCAATCAAAGTTTAAGAAACCAATTTTTGAAGGCTCATATCGTTGATCCCAAAATCCAATTAAGGTAAGCTTCATATTTTTGGAAAGGTCTCGATGAGACAAACACAACAATATCATCCATTTTAGGCCTTAAGAAAGTCGAAAAATAAAATTAGATTGCATTTCTATAACTAGACCTTGGAGGTTGGGTCAACCTAGTAACTATCTCCTTCTACCCTTAGTTGGGGCTAGAGACAATAGGGGGTATGTTAACTTAGTTTTTTTATCTTAATGAAATCCTTGGTTATCTTTGAAAATATATATGTTATTTCCAACAATATTAATATTAACATAAATAATTTACATCCATTTTTATTAAAACAATTGTAGGTAGCACTATTTATATGTGGAAGGTATTTTCAATGCACTTGTTTTTGTCATAAGGTGCATTTTACAACCTAGTAAGAGGGACATGTGTAATTCCTTTTGTGCTCAACCTCAAGTTGACATGTGTTCCTTAAAAATAAAAATAAAATATACTCTAAATAAAAAATCAATGTTGTCTATAAGAAAAACATAGGTGAATATACATAATTCGTTAGATTTAATTAAAAACATTATAAAATATTAATATTCCCACTTTCACTATGCTCACTTGGTTATTTTTTAATAGTACAACCAATATGTAGACATGGTAAAAATATTTCATTTTCACTCTTAGAGACATAAATAAAATATTTCGATGTTTCTATTTTATATCAGTTCTATAGAGATAAAGTAATTAAAATTAAAAGTATTCATATTAATCCTGGATCTATCAAGCGCTGAGAGGTATCAAATCTCTCAAGGTGAAAACCTATTTTTTGAGTGCAAAACTTGAGGAAAGGTTTGCACCTTGATATATTTGATCCCTTTGTGGCACTTGATAGATCTAGGGTTAAGATGGATCTATGATGGTTTGAGTCATGCGCAACCATGGAAAATTTGTTGAAGATCTAATTATTTTGATCATTTTAAATATGCTAAATATGTCTAAGATTTATTTGTTCATTATAATTTTAAATTTGCTCAGCTACCTCAGGTTGTTGAGATGATAAAGACTATTAATAACTTGAATGATGAAAAATTATGAAATAAATATTTTGAATGCAAAGTGATAATGCAATAGTGTTGAATGATAGAAAATGTGAATAATAAGAATGCATTCAATAACAAATAGCCTTCATTTTGATCATTCTCAAACCAATTTATTCTAGTTTTCTCATTAACATCCTTGTTAGTTTTTCCATATTTTCATATGGATCATATAAAAACGGAAATTGAAATCATAGAGCATTCAAATATTTAACTCAAGCTATTGTAGTAAATTTCAAACATTGTCTCTCTTGCTCTCCAATATTAATAGTAGTTTTCTCCAAATTCAGTCAATGTGACTTATGGAGTGTTAAACCCCAAGTAAGTTTTAATGATCGTTCTTTTCTATTACCATGTTTGAATTCAAAGCGACTAATAATGTTGAATCATGGAAAATGGGAATAATAATGTAGCCAATTAAAAATAGTTTACAATTTCAAGAAGAAAATATTTTAGGAAGTACCTCATTACCACCGTGCTCTACCTCCTCCATTGTTGAACCCCCTGCGCTCTCTTCCCTCGGCCTCCCTTCATGGCCCTTCCAGAGTCTGATCCAAGAGGGATGTCCTCTAAATGTACTATTTCTTTTCTTCTCCCTAACCATGCACCTTCCTCTGTTTCCTCCCTTCCTGATGAGGTTGCTCTGACCTTCACATCTCTCATCTCCTCCATCAATCCTCCCATAAATCACCTAATTGTTTCAAATTTTGTCAAGAAGCTTGAAGACATTCCTAAAATCGTCCTTCATCCAACTCTTCCTCAAAGAGTTTCTATTTCTTTATATGAAAGGGGTCTGGTGGGTCAGTTTATTGGTCTTTGGTCATCCCCCAAAATATTCAAAATTGGGTGGAATGAAACTGGTCTCATTCCACCCAAGGAAAAATCGCCATCCAATTCTATGAAAGAGGCTTCTTCACTTTCCATTTCAAATCCAAAGAATGTAGAGACTTGTTATCAAAAAATGGACCTTAATTCATGGCATAAGGGGTTTATATCTAAATAGATGGACACTTAATTTCGATCCCGAGTTGGATGTCCCAAGTGCGGTTCCGGTCTGGGTTTGAATTCCTCATCTCCCTCTGCATTGTTGGGGAGATGACTTAGTGAAAGGAATATGAAATGTTGTTGGGAAATATATAGATCTAAGTGAACCCAAAGAAAACATGCACACATGTGCCAAGATATGTGTGGAATTCGATCTTGAAAAAGGACTCTCAGAAGGACTAAAAATCAAGGTGGATAGCTGGACACACATTCAACAATTGGAGTACGAGAAAATTCCATTCAAATGCAAGGTATGTCACGAATGTGATAATTTTGAAAATAGGTGCTCAAAGAATGAAGTAGAAGAAACTAATGATCCAAAAGATCCCCAGTGGGAAAAAGTAAAAAAAAATTAAAAAAAATCTAGAAATAAACCCTTCAAATCGTCAACCCAAACCCAATCGGTTGTCCCCCCCCCATCCTCTCCTCCCCGCTCGAATGAGGTCAGTCCCTACTCTCCTCTTTTTCCCTCTGACTCCAATCCTTTTGCTGCTCTTATTCCTCCTCCCCCTTCTTTGGACTCCCTTGATATTCCTCTGCTACCTATGGTTCCTCCTCCTTCTCCTCCTCCTTCTCCTTATGCCCCCTCATATTAACCCTTGTTTTCTATCCCCACTTTCTCTTCCCCCTCGTCGAGCCCTCTCCCCTACTCCTTTGACCGCATTCTCACAAGAAACCAATCTAAGGAATCTCTCCAATAATTTGATTTCTATATGAAGTCAGGAAGAAAAACAAATAAAGAATTAAGAGATGAAGAAGTGATGAAGGAAATGACATTGGGAACCCAACAACCAATGGAAACTTTCATTGGGAAAAATGCAGGAAAAAAAAAACAACAAAAAACACAAGGGAAAGATCCCTCAAACACTAAGCCAAAGTAAATAATGAATTTAGTATCCTAGAACTGTAGAGGCCTCGACCATTTATCGAAGCTCAATGTTGTGAAAGACCTAATTAAAACATAAAAATGAGACCTCCTCTTAATTTAGGAAACCAAAAATACGGAGCAAGAAATGACTCAAAATATTTAAAAATAAAAAAAATGATGAAGGAACATCCATTTCAATAATAGGAGCTTCAAGAGGCATTAGCACTTGGTGAGATAAGGAAAAATAGGTTATGATCTCCCATTACAAAGAACTACATTGGTTAAAAGTTGATTTGTGAAACTCAATTTCTGGAATGCAAATCAGTCTCTTCAATATTTAGGCTCCAACACACTTCAAAGATAAGAGCAGTGTTGGAATTCGTTAGTAGAAAAATTAAATATGGGCTCGTGTCATCACATAATTATTTGGGGGGATCTAAATCTCATCCTCAATGCAAATGAAAAAAAAAGGTGGATTATTCTTGGCTGACCCCTTCAGAAGAAAACTAGAAAATATTATAGAGGTGAATAAATTAATGGACATCATCCAAAAAAATGGGAAATACACATGGAGCAACAAAAGGATTGGTTTTGGAAACATAAAGGAATGCCTTGACAAGTTCCTTCTTCAAGATTGTCTCCCTGCAGAATTTAATTCAATCTCCTCAAAACTTATCCCATCAGTTGCCTTAGACCACAAACCAATTTCATTAAAATTAGGAGAGGGATAAAACCTCGGACCACGCCCATTCAAGTATAATCCTCTCTGGAGTAACCAAGAAGAAGTTAGAAATATGATTGCATATGTATGGAAGAAAAGCATCAACGGTTCACTAGGCTTCATATGGGAAACAAGATTAAAAATGTAAGAAATTGTATAAAGAAGTGGGTCAAATAAAACTACAAATAACCTTGGGAAAAGAAGCTAGAGTTATAGGAACAACTAGAAAAACTACAGAAAAAATGGAAGAAGGGGAGGAAACAAAAGAAAATGAATTAAAAGAGAAAGCTATCCACTAGGATATTTACAAAAACAATAGAGAAGAGGAAGAAACTTGCAAACTCAAATCCATAAATATTTGGATTCAAGCAAGAGATCAAAATACTATTGTTTTCACAATACCACAAAGTTGAAAAAGATCAAAAACCACATAGACTCAATAAAGGGAGTAGAAGAAAGAGAAATCACTGGACAAGAGGAGTTAAAAAAGGAACCACATAAGCATTATAAAAAAAATGTTGTCAGAAGAATTGGAAACTCCAAACTCTAAAGATTTCATTAAACACGTCCCCAACAAGGTTTCTGAAGAAGAAAATTCAGAAATTTTGAAAGAAGTTGGTGAAGAGGATACCTTGAATTTCATTTGGTGGTTTCATCTTGACAAGGCCCCAGGGCCTAATGGTTTCTCTTTCTCTTTCTACAGATCCTTCTGGTTTCTTATTAAAAAATATCTGCTAAAGATGGTCATATGGGCTTTCATGGAAAAGAATATAGGAGGTTTCATCAACTCCACCTATCTGGCCTTAATTCCAAAAGTGTTGAAACCAACCTCCTTTCATCATTTTCATCCTATCTCTCTCTCTAACTCCTACAAAATTATAACAAAAATATTAGCCAACAAGATAAATCCTTTTATTCATGGATTGATTTCGGCAAATCAAGGTGGATTTATTCCTAGAAGACAAATCAATGACAATTTTCTAGTGGTTCAAGAAGCTCTACATTCACGTTTACTCAAAAGAGATCAATGTTTCATCTCAAAATTAGGATGGCCAATTCATTCGATAGAGTGAATATATCCTTCCTTTCATCGGTGCTCCTAAAATTTGGTTTTTCCAATGACTTCACTGATCTTATTAAAGCTTGTATCAATGGGCTGTTGATTTCCCCTCTAATCAACGGAAGAACAAGCCTCTTTTTTCAAAGTTCTAGAGGGTTAAGACAGGGATGTCCACTCTCGGGCCCTTTTCTATATATTATAATGGTTGAATTTGTCAACTACAATTTAGAATACCATAGAATAATTGGTACTATTACAGGTATTTCCTTCAATAATGGCATCAAAAGAATGAATCCATTATGGGAATTTTGAGGTATAAAATGGTCCTCTTAAAAAAATTATAAAATTATAGTGGAAATAATAAAATAAGATTTGATTACATCATCAAATTTTAGAAGGAAAAAAACAAAGGTATTATGTAAAAGGGTAAAATGTAAGGAGCCTTTCTAACCAACCCCATGATGAAACCCTTACAAAGGTATTACAGACACATAAACATTCAAATCACATCAAGTTAAGTTTCGTTATATTATTCCTTACACTTGATCTATCTATTTATATCATTCTAGCGCATAGCTACTATGGTCTCAAACCATGGTTTGAGGCCCACAATTTACCCTTATACCCTTTTACATCAAAATAGAGTATTTGACCCACCCTAAATCCCCTTGACTCATTCGCGTAGCGTGCATATACAGAAATTGTACAAAAATATACAAAAAAGTGTACCCCATGGGACCACGATCCAACAGGAATCTAACACAAACATGTGACTTGTCCCAAGTCACTGAGGCGACTGCTCCTTGAGCTTGTCTTGGAGCGCGCTGACATAATATTTAAGAGGGAACACCATTTCCAAACTCTTTGCAGCAGCTCCCTGCGCTTGCAGAACCAACTTCTCTGTGGTGGAACCTTTAGTGGCCAGCTCGATACTTCGCTGCATGTGTTGAATAGCCTTCAAGGTAGTGTCCAATGTCTATGAAAGCTGAAGAGCCTCCTCGTCCCATGGCTGCATGCGTGCCTTCAACAAATTTTCTTTACGACAGAGGTCCTCGATCTCTGTTTGAGTGATTCAACCCTCCCGTAGGCGGGCGAGGCGCTATGGAAGAACTAGGGTAGGTGCCACTTTCTGGATCTCAACAAACAATTGCTCTTTCTGGTGCTACTCATTGCGAAACAGTTGTATAATAGAGTCATTATGAACAGACATCCATATGCCCATATCCGCATCTAAAAGATTGTCACACTGTGTAACTGTGACAGAAGCACTACCTGTGGCTTTTTTTACTTCGGCTGCCCTTTTTACACGGACTTAAGGGGAGTTTCTGGCTGAAACTTCATTTGTAAATCAACGATTTTATGTTAGAATTCTGCATGGATGGTCTGCACTTCGGTGCACGAGGCTTTCAAGGTGGCATCTAGTCCTTCCAATTTTTGTTCTGGTGCAGCGGTGGCCAGGACTGTTGGAACCTCACTACAAACTTGGTGGATTTTCGGTTCAAGCACAACGCGCTAGACTTCCACTGCGTTGTAGGCTTACTTTGTTACTTGTTGTTTCTGTTGTGCCTCTGTATCCTACTTCTTTGACTCGAAAATAGATGTGTGAGAAATGACCTCACAAAACAGAAGTTCATCGGCAATTATCTCGTGCATCAGGTGGAACTTTCCTGCAGGTAAAACAGAAAAGTTAATATTAATATCACCTACACCTCTGAACTGGGCGCACCAACTGGCGTCCACATGGATGGATGGTGTGGATATTTTCACAATACGAGCATCCTTGGTCGCTGGTAATTCTATGTCCAACGACTGCGCTCCGCTAGTGACATGTGCACTTGTCTAGGTCTGACTTGCCTGAGCAGCGTTCACTTGAATTAGGCTCACTTGCATTTTTAGTTCCTGAATCCCAAGCTGCACCACTTCAAGCGCAAAATTATATTGCACTTCCATATCTGTCTATCAATCCTCTATCGCAGACGTAACTGTGTTAGAAATCTCATTTAAATCATCCTCAGTCAACGTCAAGACCTCCTCTTTAGCATCTTTAGAGCCCTTCCTCTTCTTCCTTGATCCACCCATGGCTTGAGAACCACTCTAATTCGTGCCTTTAGAATTCTGCACTTCTACTTGCTCCATTGTATCTTTTGGCGCAGTACCATTTTTCTCTGGCTCAGTGTATTTCTCCAAGTCGATAGTCTCGTCGGTGGTGGTCGGCATGGATTATTTCTCTGTAGTTTTTTCATTCGTCTTCTATGTGGTTTTCTCTAGCTGAGTCCTAGTGTGCGACTTTGTCAGTGTTTTAGTGATAGATCTGGATGCACTAGGCTCCAACCACGTTGATGGCCATTCTTCAGTAATTCAGACCAGATCATCTTCCGTAACTAAATATGGTAACTCGTACCAAACTCCCTCCACAGCTCCTTTTGTGCAAACGTACATATTGTTGAACGTGGCCTTGAAATCAACTATCTTGTATTGTTATCATAATGTTGGAGACAACTTGGTTTAGACTGCATGGAATGATAGAGTGAGGCATGGAAAAGTACCTAGAAAATCATATTTTCCTTAATGCATGTGGGGTCCGATGAGTTCCAAAATGTATCATATTGCGTGGCCTCGCACATTTGTGGTTTGATCTCAAGAAATTGGATTTCTTTAGAGGTCTTCCACCCAAACAATGCAATCAACAACAACAACCAAGCATAATGAAATTTCTTTCCTTCTTCCTATGCTTTGCGCACATTTTCTAGAAACTTCTTGCACAAATAATGGGACCAGTTGTAAATTACACCTTTCTCACACTGACCTGCGAGAAAAATCACATGCGTGGGAACCTCCTTCAGCATACATTTTCACATCACTTGCAGGCCAAGACGAGCATGCAAAATTGAACAGCGGGATCATTAATCTCGCTCACCGAAAATCCTCTGCTTTTCTGCGAGACTTGGTAGTTAGTTTTAATTTGTTATGAGACGGATTTTTCTTGCGCTTTTCCTCCAAAATACGCAATTGGGTCTGCACCTTTAGTAGGTAAACCAGTGATCATATGGATCAACGCAGCATCAATTGGAATGCGCTCTACTAACCATAGTGCATCATCATGCACTAGCGCGAGCAATTTCTGGACACATATGTTGTTTATTGGGTTGCGCCCAAAGTGAGGGATTTGCAATAGATTCAACATGCCTGCCTTATCCACACCCAACACCCATATCTTAGGCTCTATGCACATGATTCACCGTTCATACTTGAGATGATCGAGGTAAAGTTCTGATGCGAGTTTCGGAAAATTTTTCACATACTCAATGTCCCAATCCTCCATTCTAAGCTTTGGTACTTTGAAAAACATGTCCCCTTCCATCGAGACATTTTCAAGGATCAACGACATTTGGATGCTTTCTCGCACCTTGTCAAGGTCTTTGCGAACACTAACAGTCGATTTGCACGGTGCGACATAGGTTGAAAACTGCGATAATGGGGCCATTTTGCCCACATCCTCCTCTTCCTCCATAATTTTTTCTGGGAGCTCTGTTATTTGCCTCTTCAAACAGTTAGATACAAAGGAGAGCGGTATTGGAGTCTTCTCTCTTAAGGATTTCCTTGTACTAGATGTATACCCCTTCTTGGACTTCGTGGGTGCAGGTGTTTCAACCATTAGCACAAGAGGGACCTCTGGTGCAACAGGGCCATCTTCAGGTCATGTAGCTATCATACTGGGCATAATTACCTAACCCAACCCTCTACAGTGAAACTCTTCCTTGAATATCGGATCCAAACCAGACATAGAAAAAGAATATGCAAAATAAATCAAGGAGGTCACAACAAATAATTCACTCAGAAATAAAAGGGAACTATTACAACCCCATAGGTCATATTTATACTTGTGGTGCGTCTTCAATGGTTCCTTCTACATTAATGTGTCTCCATAAATGATAAAACGGTCCCACATCTGGAAAAATCTCTTCATTAAGTGCAACCTAGACGCTCTCATAAATGGTAATAAAGTTGTCCTTTCTATATTTATAGTTCCAACGGCTAGTTTTTAGCACCTCTGCAACCCAGTCATCCTCCTTACACAGCTACCACATGTGCGTCACACCTCCTTGTGCATATACTTCTGAACTAACAACAACCAGTTGTAGATCGTCCCCCCCTGTTGAGAATTTGGAGGGCTAGAGGTTAATACAAATTCTCTTCTTGATAATTAATTGTGACCTTACTTGTGATACTTATGTCTTCTTCTTCTTTTAGTTTAGTTAGTCTTTCATCAAGTCAATTATCAAAATGCAAAAGACACAAAAGTTAGGCTCCTAAAGCCAGGGAAAAGACTCTCCCTCTTGGAGAGGAAAACTCGCAAACAATTCTTCTTATAGATCTTCAAATGACAAGTACCATGACCCAAACTTAGACCCTTGACCTAGATATGCTTCCAAGACCTTGATTCATCTTCTTCAACCTTGAATCTTCTCTTCACCAAATTTCTTAGTTCTGCATTAGCATTGGAGACCTTTATCTTCACCTTGCATATGCTTGTAGTTGAATTGCTTGAACAGTAGGAAGGTAAATCATAGATTCACCTTCCTCACAATTACTGCCTCTTCTCCTTATGATTACTGTCTCAACCTCCGTTAATTCTATCTTGTTATCGCATCCATTAACAATGTATATCAACAAATTATTCGTATACTAATCTTCTTAAGTCTGCTCCTTAAAATTTAGAGATATCTGCACTGTACCTTGTTATCCTTGACTATCCACAAAATGTCCTTGAATTATCCACACTGTAATATTTCCTTCTATCCGCACTATATCCTGTTATATATCCACATTGTATCCTTGTAGATGTCCATTGCAGGTTCATGTACATTTGCACTTCTTGACTTAGATAGATCCACAACGTTCCTGAGATTTGATCTGTAAATCTTCCTGAATTGAATTTAATCCACAATTATTTTTGAGATTGATTCGTATTAGCTTCAGTGTTATCCACAATCCTTGTTGTGTCAAATGATCTGTAGTCTAGGTTTATATATAGTGAACTATTCTCACCTTTTAGGCCAACCATCCAAATGTGATTTAGGCCGACTTTACCACAACATGTAGGCCGACATGACTTGTAATTTCTTCAACATTTCAAGAGGTGTTTCTTCAGAAATGTTGAAGGTTGTATTCACTATATTATGGAGCTTGCCTTCAACATTATATGAGGGTTGTTGAAAGCTTATTCACAAGGTGTTTGGAGCATAAACATCTAAACAGAATCCTTCATGAATATGACACCTAATTATATTTATTCCTAGAATATATAAACCTGATAGACATTAAGAAGAAGTCTATCTACATAGTAAAATATTGCTCATGAAACCAATGAAGCACGTACACCAAAAATACATTTTATTATCTTTGACATCTTCTTTACATAATTACATAGTCAACATGAAGACCGACCTAGTTACACTTTTCAACACTCCCTCTTACCTAGGGAGGTATTCATATAGGTACATGGTTAATTTCAAACTGAAGAATCTCATAAGAAGAATCGAATTGGTAATCGCATTTGTATAGCATCATATCAACCAACACTTTCCTAGTGCAAGGCCTTGACTAACAGCCCCATATCTCAATGGGACAATGGGCTACAATGCTGGTGAGACACATGACTTATAGACACCATCATCAATATCTCTCCAAGGTACATACTCCACCCGAGTGTTCCCAAAGTATGACCTTCTTAGACTATTCTTCTCTTGGGTAGCTAGCCCTCAAATAATATCGGTCCCTGAATACTCTTATCTTGAATGCCCTAGCACATTCTCAAAGAGTATCGAATTCCATATGTTTACCCAATCCTCCATTTTGTCTTCCCAAGTGAAGACTGGAATGATGTGTCTATCTCTCCCTCTCAACCAGGGAGGACCTATTCCACAAGGGAATGTACTCATTCCTATACAAGGAATGTACCTAAGCTCATTATTAGGAATTACCAAGTTTCTTCCAAGTAAGAAACTTATCATCAGGTTCCCTCTTAACCAGGGACCTCCAGCAGCAATGGTGGGACACCCAGCTACTCATGAAGAATTCTTGTCCTCGATATCATGGATTTTGATATTGAGGAATATTCAACTCTTAGCTTCATAGGGCACAAATCATCCATCACTTTCATCCCTGAGTCATGTTAGCTATCAGAAAGTGATTCATAAGAATTCCTTATCTGGTCCATTATTATGCAATGCTTCTTTCCTTCGAATCATCTCCAAGGATCATACATCCTTTCTCATGATTAGCAACCCTGCAAAAAATTCATCCAAATAAACATATACATATGAAAATTTATAACAAAAGTTACGTTAGTGATGATCTTTCACCGTGACATCTTCATGTAGGCATCGACATCCTTCATGTAGATTGACACATCTCCTAATTATACGTTTTTCCAAGGGTCTTCTTCTTTACCATACTTCTGTCAGAGTCTACATATCTTTCCAAAAGATCTCCTAGTCACATCTTCTTGGCCTCTGGATGATAACTGCCTCTTGACATGGCTGCATTTCATGATATCTTCCTCTCTGCACATTCATCATTCCCAGGATCTTACAAATTTTCAATTTCATGTTTATGTACAACCACCTCATATTCTATGAGGACATATTATGTTGATTTCATCTGTCAGTGCACTGAGAGATCCTCCTTCATAGATCATACATCTAAATATGGAAGTCTATTACTTGCAACCATATGACATGACTTAACAACATCCAATATCAACATATATGTCTGCATATATCATATATATTTCCCTGATTCATCATGTAGCAATTTCTCTAGAATGAAGAGCTTCATTCCTTTGGCCTGCTCCATCAATATGTCATCACATCCCATAATTCTATCTCCATGATGACGCTTGATCTGATGATTGCTTTACTTTAGTAGAGAGATTTTCCAGAAGTTGTTTCACCGAGAGATCCTTCCATGCTTCTATCGAGATGCTTCTTAATGTACATTTATTTCTATCATACAATTTTACAACCAATCATAGATCACTTAAAGAAAAAGAATATCTCAATCATAATAGATATCTCTCACTTCCTCCTCCTTAGATATTTTAGCATCGGGTTCTTCTCTTTCATTAGTGACATGGGATTATTCATTTTTCCTATTTTCCTTTCAAGATTTAGGAAAATCCCTTTTATAATTCCCAAGTTCATTATATCCAAAGCATCGTACGTTTTCCATATTTCTTCTTTTATTCCGAGGGCCAAAATTTTCGAATCTTCCTTTCTTCTTGTATGAGGCAGCAAAGGCATGATTCTCTTCACTTAGTCCTGTATCAGCTTTGGCCTTTAGTCTTGTTTACTCTATTTTACATAGAGACCATAAATCATGGAACGAGGTGGCTTCTTTCTTCTCGTATAGAATAGAAGTGAATTTTCCCCATTCCTTTGGAAGAGCATTCAAAACCACTGTAGTCATCTCAGTGTCAGACATCACTTCTCCTAGTTCCTGCAGTTGATCTCTTATTTCGTAAATCCTCATGAAGTATGGAGTGATTCCTTCTTCCCTTGATAATTTCATTTTGTATAGTTCTTGTCTCAAAGATATTTCTTCTCTAGCGGTACTCACAGAGAATAGCTCCACCAATATCTCATATATTTGTTTTGCAGTCTTTAGTTTTGATACATAGGGAATGGGAGAGTCTTTGATGGATTCTATGGGAATCCTCTGGGTTCTAATTTCTCCCTTCATGTACTTGGCATGGGCTAGAGAATATTCTTTTTGGGGTTGAACAATAGATCCTTCGATATAGTCCATTACTTCTTCTTCAATCAAGTTCAAGCTTGTTCTTTTCTTCCATGCACTAAAGTTTGATGACCCAACCAGTTTGTTGCTTTCTTTACAATAAGGCATCTTGTAGCTTCCTTGATGATGATTGAGAATGAAGTCAAGGGTTTCATTTCTTAAAAGTTGGTGTACTTGAACCCTTGGTTATAGAGAATATCTTCAGAAGTTGAGGTTCTCTTCAAACAATGTCTCGAGTGAAAATATTTGATGGAAAAGCTTATTTTCTTGAATTAGTTGATATTTTGAATGAGATAGGAGATCTCACTTGAAGTAGCTAGATAGTATTCCTGGCAAACCAATTTGACTTTCCAACCAAAACTCTGATCTTCACTTGTTTGAGTGTCTTTGTTGACAAGCAGCCCTTGTATTCAATACCTTAGCTCTGATAACATATTGAGAATTTGGAGGGTTGGAGGTTAATACAAATTCTCTTCTTGATAATTAATTGTGACCTTACTTGTGATACTTATTTCTTATTATTCTTTTAGTTTAGTTAATCTTTCATCAATTTAATTATCAAAATGCACAAGACACAAAAGTTAGGCTCCTAGAGCCACGAAAAACCTCTCCCTCTTGGAGAGGAAAAGCCACAAAGACTTCTTCTTATAGATCTTCAAATGACAAGTACCATGAACCAGACTTAGAACCTTGACCTAGATATGCTTCCAAGACCTTGATTCAACTTCTTCAACCTTGAATATTCTCTTCACCAAATTTCTTAGTTCTGCATCAGCACTGGAGACCTTGATCTTCACCTTGTATATGCTTATAGTTGAATTGATTGAATAGTAGGAAGGTAAATCATAGATTTAGATTTACCTTCCTCACTATTACTACCTCTTCTCCTTATGATCATTGTCTCAACCTTTGCTAATTATATCTTGTTATCATAGCCCTTAACAATGTATATCAACAACTTATTCATATACTAATGTTCTTAAGTTTGCTCAAAATTTAGAGATATCTGCACTGTACCTTGTTATCCTTAACTATCCGCAAACTATCCTTGAATTATCTGCACTATAATCTTTCCTTCTATCCACACTGTATCCTGGTATATATCTACATTGTCTCCTTATAGATGTCCACTAGAGGTTCATGTACATTCACACTTCTTGACTTAGATAGATCTGCAATTTTCCTGAGATTTTATATGCAAATCTTCCTGAATTTAATCCGCAATTCTTTCTAAGATTGATCCGTATTAGCTTCAGTGTTATCTGAAATATTTTTTGTGTCAAATGATCCGCAGTCTAGGTTTATATATAGTGAATTGTTCTCACCTTTTAGGATGACCATCCAAATGTGATTTAGGTAGACTTTACCACAACATGTAGGCTGACATGACTTGTAATTTCTTCAAAATTTCAAGAGGTGTTTCTTCAGCAACGTTGAACGTTGTCTTCATTGTATTATGGAGCTTGTCTTCAACATTATATGAGGGTTGTTGAGAGATTCTTCACAAGGTATTTGGAGCACAAACATCTAAAATAAATCCTTCATGAATATGACACCTAATTATATTTATTCCCAGAAGACATAAACCTAATAGACATCAAGAAGAAGTCTATCTACATAATAAAATCTTGCTCATGAAACCCATGAAGCAAGTACACCAAAAATACATTTTATTATCTTTGAAATATTATTTACATAATTACATAGTCAACATGAAGACCGACATAGTTACACTTTTCAGCGCCCCCCCCAATGCAGGCTTATTGATCAAGTAGTTTAAAGAAAAGCGTGTAGTTTCTGTTTCTTCCCTCCATAAATGCAAACTCTTCTGGTAGTCCTTGTCCCAACGGAATGTCGCATCCTTTCTGAGTAATTTAGTCATGGGCGCAATTATCAACACATAGCTCTGAATTCTCTTCTAATAGTATCTAATGAGGCCCATAAGGGAGAACACCTCTTTGACATTCTCAGGGGGAGCGATTGAGGGTCCAGTAACTATGCGCTATCCCCAGGATTCCACAACTGCCAAATTTCTACAGTTCATAATCTCCTTCCTTTGCGCATTTCATACTAGTGTAGCGCACTCGATTACAAGCTTTGTTGTATCAAAGATGACTTCTTGAATATTATGCAAAGCTTGGCCAATATTATCAAATCCACTCTCAAAACTGAATGTTAGGATACAACTATTTGTCACTGTAGACCATTCATTAGTGCCTCGACCCAGCTCTATCTCTAGATACCATTCAGTAGGTACCTTCCCCAATGTGTGAATAAACATGTGGACCCATTCAGGTCTTGGTTCTACGCCCCATACCTGATTCCATCTAGCCAAATTTCTACGTGATTCATCCCTTCCAGAGTATAACTCTTCCATTCTGCTGACTAGACATTCAAATCGCAACCTCATCACGTCTGCACATTCCTCCTAGTTACCCATGTTTTCCTTATGAGTTTCCAACCATCTTGCTGGAGTAGCGTGCAATCCAAGATACAAAGCATGGAATCTCTATCCTTCTGGCATAGTCCTTTCAATCTCCGCTATAAACATGTTTATATCTGTTAAACCATCATAATGCGGTAATTTGTGTACCTCAGATGTTATACATCGAAAATTCCTGGTCACACAATTATAGCGCAACGCAGATACTTCATGCAACTAGTTCTGCCAGTTTTTTAATTCCTCATCAAAATCTAAGAAACAATAATTTTCCTTATCCCAATTAAGATTTCCATATGTTTTTTGGTTAATCCAATCTTCGTCGCATAAATTATCTTATATATTTGATCAATATCATCATTAGCGCGCATAGGCTCTGTGTATCTTTATCCGTCTACAGGGTCTACAGGAATGATGAGCCTAACTCTATTGCTTTCAAATTCCATTATTCTACTTTTCAGGTTTATGAAACCATCAATATCAATAGCCCAGTCCAACCCTAGCAGTGCAGGATATCATCTAAAATTTGTATAACTTCAAAGATTTTCAGTACCTTAACACCCTCAATAATGACTACTAATTGCGGCAACCTCCCTAATGTAATGATCTTCTGTTGATTTTCTGTGCACAGTTGAATGGTAGACCACTCTAGCTTGGGTTCTCCCATGCACTGCCAATTTTGGTTAGGTAGAACATTCAGATCCGATCCCAGATCTAGAATAACCTAGTCCATTCCATAAGCACCAATATGTGGGGTCATACATATCTCTCTACCCATTCTCTTCTTATTCTTATATATTTTGTTTATATCTCACAGCTCTACCATCGCATGTTTCTTTTGCGCGCAATTATCTATCAGAGCCTGAAGGTTCTCTACTGCCTTTTTGTTGCGCAATAACTTGATGCACACTTGAAGAAACAGTTTGATCTCTTCATCTCCTCCTGCTTATTTCATTGGTATACCTAATGTTGATGCACTTCCCTCTAAAAAATCTTTCTGTGTGTCAACAAACTTCTCCTTTGCATGATGTAGATCAAATCCTTATTTGTTCTCAGGTGCCTTACGGATCCATACGTTAGTATCCGATTGCTTTCCCTTATCTTCATTAGCGGCTATACCACTCCTAGTGACTACATTCACACTGGGATCTTCTTCAGGAATTTTTTCTCTAACCATATGAAGATTATGTGTTGGAGTCTGCATCTTCTTCTCCTAAATTTTAGAAATCAAGACAGGACAATATTTTATCACATGATCAATTTGTCTACACTAACTACATGATTTTTGCGTTGGATTTGGGCAATCGTTGGATTTGGGTAGGCTCGACCTGCATCCTATATATTTAAGCTTTATCCAACATCATATCATAAGTGTGACAATGCTGCTCATCATGTCCTAGTGACAAATATAATATGCAAAACAATTGCTTGAACTCAGGTTGATACTTTCCGATCCTTGGGCAGGAATCTGTGTCATGTAATCAAGCGATTTGATAGATTGTGCACCATACGGGACTCTTCAATGGACTAGGACCTCCAACGATCATATAATTGAAGAAAGGACATTGATCCTTATGGTGCCCAAAAACTTTACATTTTATGCACCAAACCTCTGCGCAAACCTCCTTGACCTTGTCTTTGCGTAGGCTTTGAATCTATAAATGCATGGCTTCCAAATGATTCTGAATATGTTGAGTTCCAAGTGCAACAAGTGTTGGGGTAGCTTCTAGTTTCATTGCAACCTCCATAGCCTTAGCCTTTGTGGAAATAATTTTCTAACCTAAGGGTTGGTGTAGATGCGAGAAAAACATAACAATAAACAATTCCTTATGTTTAGTATCATCGATGAAAAATCCATTATCCCTGATAGTGCGCTTCAGCCTCTAATCTACCTCCCACATAGATTCATTAATTGCTTGGTGAATTTCTTTCATTTATTTAACCAACTGCACATATGAATTAGGCTTCTTAAAATGTTCTTTTAGGTCATCTTTTATTTGGTCCAAGGTAGCATTGGGGTTTTCTTGAATATATCTGATATACCAATCTAATGTGTGATATTGGAAGGCAGTGGCTAGTTGCAGTTTCTTAATATCATTATTATTAACCTGTTGAGCCTGCCATACGACCTTAGTTACAAATCAAAAGTGCTAATTATCTTCGTTTCCAGTGCCTTTGAAATTAGGTAACTTCATTGATGTGGCCATATCTGTGCATGGGGGAGGTGGAGATGGATTTCTCGGTGGAGTGGGTTTTTTGTGATATGAGTATAGAAGTGGAGTGGATGGAGTTAGAAAAAGGATCAAGAGTTTTTGGTGTGATGAACCTTATTCTTTAGAGTCACTAGAGCTACTAACTTATGGTTCACCCTCACTATCATATCTAGGCTTCAAAGTGCTATAAATAAAATTTTCTGGATTTTTGCCGTAAACTTTTCCACTGTGTGTAGTTGTGCCTCTTCGCGACATTCAAGCAATATGTTCACATAGAGAGCCCTGTTCACATAATAGAATTTTCAACAGAAAATTCAAAGAACACAAGAAATTATCTCTAGGACCTTTGAAAAATCTTCTTTCTGCTTTAGAATATGACAAAAATTGATCAATGGTGAATTCTGTCACAAATCCTCCCAAGAGGTAATTGATCTAGTGATCTATTGTGTGGGTGATCTTATTGTCTAGCTTTTCTAATTGCTGGATCAATTCAGGATTCCACTCAGTGAATGTGTCACCCATCATGTAGGTATTGAATTCAGTCAATCACGAAAACCTCACCTGCAGCTCAGTTGCAAAGGATTAAAAGAAAATTTCATGAACTTCAGTATATATGTGTTTCTATACCCAATTTTTGTCAGATAGCTTAGTACTTTGATTCTATTGGAGTGAAAATTCAAGGATATTTCTATCCAAATAATCTTGTAATTATTTCCGCAAAGGGTACCACAACATCAAATCTCCCTCAAAATGATCCCGATCTTGACAACAGAACCATTTTTTGGCTTAAGGGGTACTGACCTAGGTTCATATTTTATCGCACAACCAACAAACCCTCCAATTACTGGCCCTTCGGCAATGACCTTCTTCGCAGATCAAAGTCTCACCCGAAGTAGTATGGGGGGGTGCTGGAACCTAGGTTTCTGAACCCTAAGGAAGAAAATAATGAAGTGGCCCTAAGTAGATTGATTGCATATTTATATCGATGATAAACAAATGTCTGCAATATAGAATAAAAATTTATCAGATCACAACACAAAATTACAAATCACTTCATTGCAAATTTATCATAACAAAACTAGATCCATATATAAACAGTGCGTAATCACTTAAGTAGATTAATCAACCATAAATATAACTTCATACATAAATAACGGATGTCTTCGCACAGTTACAAGTACTCATAACAGAAGTAAAGCGAACTGAGACAAAACAGTAAATAAATAACACAACGAGATAACACAATTCTTTCCGCCAAAATCAATCCTTGTATTAATTTAGATCACTTTAGTACATCATACTTTACCCTTAAATTTTATCCTTACACTTTACCCTTCTGTTCACACAGCCAGTGGAGTCCGCACACAGTCAGGACTAGGTCTCCGCACACAGAGCCAGCAAGAGCCTTTCTACCCAACCCAGACTGAAACCCTTACAAAGGTATTATAAACACATAAACATTCATATCACATCAAGTTAACTTTTGTTCTAATTCTTCCTTAGACTCGATCTATCTATTTATATCATTCTAGCACGCAGATACTATGGTCTCAAACCATGGTTTGAGGCCCACAATTTACCCTTAAAATGTTTTACATCAAAATAGGGACTTTGACCCAACCCAAAGCCCCTTAACTCATTCGTGCAGCGTGCATATACAAAACTTGTACAAAAATATACCAAAAGTGTACCCCAGGGGACCTTAATCCAACAGGCCCCCAACACAAACATGTGACTTGTCCTGAGTCACCGAGGCATTTACTCCATTATCTTGGTTTGGAACATGCCGAAAAAATATTTAAGAGGGAGCACCATTTCCAAACTTTGCGTAGAAGCCCCCTGCTCTTGCAAAACAAACTTCTTCGTGGTGGACCCTTTAGTGGCCAGCTCGATAATTCACTATGTATGTTGAATAATGTTCAAGGTAGTGTCCAATGTATGTGAAATATGAAGAGCCTCCTCAGCCCATGGCTACATGTGTGCCTCCATAAAACACTCTTTACGATGTAGGTCCTTGATCTCTGTTTCAATGATTTGACCCTCCTGTAGGAAGGCGAGGCATTGTGGAAGAACTAAGGTAGGCGCCACTATCTAGATCTCAACAAATTGTTGCTCTTTCTGGTGCAGCTCTTTGCACAACTACTGTATAATGGGGGAATTCTGAATGGATGTCCATATGCCCATAGCCTCATATAAAATATTGTCACACTATGTAACTACGACAACAATACTATTAGTGGCTTGTTTTACTTTAGCTGCCCTTTTTGCGTAGACTTTAGGGGGATTTTTTGGCTGCAACTTCATTTGGAGATCAATGATTTGATGTTTGAATTCTACACGGATGGTATACACTTTTGCGCACGAGGATTTCAAGGCAGTAGTCAGTCCTTCCAATTTTTCTTCTGGGGCAGTGGTGGCCAAGACTGCTGGAACTTCACTACAAAATTGGTGGATTTTCGCTTCAAGCGCAACGCGCAGGGCTTCGGTTGTGCATAAATCTTCCTCTACTACTTGTTAATTTTGTTGTGCCTCTGTAGCCCGCTTCTTTGAATTGACAAGAGACGTGTGAGCAACGACCTCACGAAACTAAAGTTCATTGCCAATCATCGTGTGCATCAGGTGCAACTTTCCGCAGGTAAAACAGACAAGTTAATATTAATATCACCTACACCTCTGAACTAGGTGTGCCAACTAGAATCCACATGGATGGTTGGTGTAGGGATTTGCACAAGACGAGAATTCTCAGTCACAGGTAAGGCTATGTCCAACAGGTGCACGATAGTGACTTGTGCACTTGTCTGGGTCTGTCTCACCTGAAAAACGCTAGCTTGAATCAGGCTCGCTTGCATTTTTAGTTCCTGAATCCCAACTTGCACCACTTAAAGCACAGACTTATACTTCACTTCCATATCCGTCCAATGATCCTCTATTGCAGACGTCACTATGTAAGCAATATCATTAAATCATCCTTAGTTCATGTCAAGACCTCCTCTCCAGAATCTTTAGAGCCCTTCCTCTTCTTCCTTGATCCACCCTCGACATGATAACCATGCTTCATGCCTTTAAACATTTTCAATTCTACCTGCTCCACTATATATTTTTGCGCAGTACCATTTTTGTTTGGTTCAATGTATTTCTCCAAGTTGATAGTCTCGCCGATGGTGGTCAACGTGGATTCTTTCTCTATAGGTTTCTTAGTTGTCTTCTCTGTGGTTTTCTCTAGCTGAGTACCAGTGCACGAATTTGTCGGTGATTTAGTGATAGATGTGGATGCACCAGGCTCCAACCACGCTGGTGGCCGTTTTGCAGTAACTCCGACCAGATCATCTTCTGTAACTAAATATGGTAACTTGTACCAAACTCCCTTCACAACACCTTTTGCGTGGATGTGCATATTGTGGAACAATTAGCTATCATCTTGTATTGTTCGTATAATGTCGGAGGCAACCTTGGCTTAGACTACACGACCTGATAGAGTGAGGTGTCTAAAAGTACTCATAAAATTGTATTTTCCTTAACGCCCATGGGGTCTGATGAGTTCCAAATTATAGCATATCGTGCGACCTCACACATTTGTGGTTCGATCTCAAGAAACGGGGTTTCCTCAGGGGTCTTCAACTAATCAATGCATTCAACAACAACAACCAAGCCTAATGAAATTTCTTGCCTTCTTCCCGTGCTTTGCACACATTTTCCAGAAATTCCTTACACAAATAATGGGACTAATTGTAAATTACACCTTTCTCGCATTGACCAGTGAGAGAAATCACGTGCGCGGGCACCTCCTTCGGTCTACATTTGTGCATCGCCTTGCAGACCAAGATGAGCGTGCCGAATTGAATAACAGGATCATTAATCTCACTCACCATAAATCCTCTTCATTTCTGTGAGACTTGGTACTTAGTTTTGATTTGTTCTGCGACGGATTTTTCTTGTTCTTTTCCTCCAAAATACACAATTATGTCTACGCCTTTAGCAGGAAAATCAATGATCCTATGGATCAATGAAACATCAATTAGAATGCGCTATCCCAACCATAGTGCATCATCATGCACTAGCACGAGAAATTTCCAAACATAAATGTCGTTTATTGGGATGCGCCCAAAGTGAGGGATCTACAATAGATTCAACATGCCTGCCTTGTGTAGACCCATCACCCATATCTTTCACTCTACTGGACATGGTTAAGGTAAAGTTCTAGCGCGAGTTCCAATATTTTTTACACTTCCGCAATGTCCTAATCCTCCATTCTGAGCTGCAGTACTTTAGAAAACATGTCCCCTTCCATTGGGAAATTTTCAGGGATCAACGACATTCAGATTCTTGCCCACACCTTGTCAAGGTATTTGGGAACCCTAACTATTGGTTTGTGCGGTGCAACATAGGTCGACAACTGCGAGAATGGGGTCACTTCAACCACATCCTCCTCTTCCTCCTTAATTGTTTCTAGGAGATTTGTTATTGGCCTCTTTAGACGCTCAACCACAATGGATCGTGAATTTGGAGTCTTCTCTCTCGGGGATTTTCTTGTACTAGATGTCTACCCCTTCTTAGACTCTGTGGGCGCAGGTGTTTCAACCATTAGTGCAACGGGGACCTCTGGCGCAACATGGTCATCTCCAGGTCGTGTAGCTATCATACTGGGCAGAATTACATGACCCAACCCTCTATGGTGCAACTCTTCCTCGAATCCCGGATCCATACCAGATATAGACAAAGAGTATGCAACAAAATTCAAGGAGCTCAAGACAAATAATTCACTCAGAAAGAAAAGGGAACTATTACAACCCCATAGGTCATATTTATACTTGTGGCGCATCTTCAACGGTTCCTTCTGCATTAATTTGTCTCCCTAAATGAAAAAACGGTCCCAAATCTGGAAAAATCACTTCAATAAATGAAACCTAGATGCTCTCATAAATGGTAATAAAGCTGTCTTTTCCAGATTCATTGTTCCAACGACTAGTTTTTGGCACCTCTGCGACACAGTCATCCTCCTCGCGCAACTACCATATGCACGTCACACCTCTCTATGCATATACTCTTGAACTAACAACAACCACCTGTAGAACGATACCCCAACATAGGCTTATTGATTAGGTATTTTAAAGCAAAGCGAGAAGTGTCTGTCTCTTCCCTTAATAACTGCAAACTCTTCTGGAAGTCCTCATCCCAACGGAATTTCACATCCTTTCTGAGTTATTTAGTCATGGGTGCAATTATCAACACATAGGTCTGAATGATCTTCCGATAGTATCCAACGAGGCCCAATAGGGAGCGCACATGTTTGACATTATCAGAGGGAGTGATCGAGGGTCTAGTAACTGTGCGTTGTCTCTGGGATTCCACAACTGCCAAATTTCTGAATTTCATAGTCTCCTTCCTCTGTGCATCCCATGCTAGTGGAGCACACTCGATTGTAGGATTTTTTGTATCAAATATGACTTCTTGAATTTTATATTGGCCAATCTTATCAAATCCACTCTCAAAGCTAAATTTTAGGATATACCTCTCTGTCAGCACAGACCATTCACTAGTGCCTCGATGCAGCTCTATCTCTAGATACCATTCAGTAGGTACCTTTCCTAATGTGTGAATAAACATGTGGACCCATTCAGGTCTTGGTTCTACGCCCCATACCTGATTCCATCTAGCCAAATATCCGTGCAGGTCATCCCTTCCAGAGTAGACCTCTTCCATTTTAATGACTGGACATTCAAATTGCAACCTCATCATGCGCACACATTCCTCCTAGTTACCCATTTTTTCCTTATGAGTTTCCCACCATCTTGCTAGTGTAGCGCATAATCTGAGATTCAAAGCATGGAATCTCCATCCTTCAAGAACAATCCTTTCAAGCTCCCCTATAAACATTATTATATCAATTAAACCATCATAATGCGGTTCCAGTTCTAGTTTCAGTTTTGAGCTCTAGCTCCATTCCAATTTTTAGTTTTCAGTTTTTTTAAAGCTCTAGTTCTATTCCAGTTTTCATTCTTCAGCAACCATGAAATATAAATTCATCTTATCATTATAGAAATATGTTAGGATATATACGCTAAATGTTATAGGAGGTCTAGGCAGTCTTGATGTAAAATATGCATCAAGATTCATGTTCCTCTCCTCCATTTTGTTTCCTTCAACATACCTGTACTTGGAACCTATGCTGCCCTTTTTGAATATAATATAAAATAACTGATTTTGTTATAAAAAAAAATCATGTAAGTGAGCATTTTATTTAAGACGAAAATTAAAGTATTTTATTTATGGTTAAGTTATTGTAACACATAAATCAATGCACGACATCAATAATTTGTTTGTCCTTACATTGAAATCAATGCACAATATGAATCTAATTACTTTGAAATTAATGTACATCATAAATCTAGTTACATCAAATCATAAATCAATATTTACATTGTAATTAATGCATCTAGAGAAAGTTTTCAAATAGAATTAGAAAGCAACATCTACACTGAAATCAATGCATCTGGTGTAGACAATCAAATAGCATTTGAAATCAACATCTATAATGAAATCAATGCATCTAGTGTAAACAATCAAATATGATTAGAAATCAACATCTACACTTAAATCAATGCATCTAGTGTAAGCAATCAAATAGGATTAGAAATGAACATCTACATTAAAATCAATGCATCTAGTGCAAGTAATCAAATAAAATTAGAAATCAACAACTACAATGAAATAAATGCATTCGGTGCAATCAATCAAATAGGATTAGGAATCAATATCTACATTGAAATAAATCCATCTATTTTAGTGAATAACATTGTATCTCCCCCTCTCCCCCCTCCCCACCTCTCTCTCTCTCTCATATATATCTATATCTCCCTCCATGAATCCTTCTTTTTCTCTCTATCTCACCTCCCAAACGCACACAAACTCTCTATCCATATCTATCTATCTCTAACTCCCTCCCTTTCTTTGTCTCTCTCTTCTTCCCTCTCTCCCCCCTTCATCTATATAGTTATCTCCCTCTGGCTCATTTACTTTGTATCTTTATCTCACCCCCAAACACACACACTCTCTTTCCATATCTATTTATCTCTCTCTCTCTCTCGTCCCCGTCTATCGCTATATTTCTACTTCTCTCTCTCTCTTCCCTCTCTCTCTCCTTTACCACTCAATATCTCTATATCTCCCTTCTCACTCTCCATCTCTCTCTCTCTCCATGCCTTTCTTCTTCCCTTGATCCATGTGGCTCCAGATTGTTATGAAACCAGCTCCAAAAATAGAAGAAAAGAGAGATCAATGCCTTAGAAATCAACCACTTCGAGGGGGAAACCTCCAATACATTACATAAATGAACAATTATTGGATCATACAAATGAACAAAACCTCCTTCTATATATAGGAGTCTATGGGCCCACAATATAATCCTAGCCGACCTAACAATAACAATGTAAGGGCACAATAATAACAATATTGGGGTTACAAGGGTATAACAATAACAATAAGGGGGCTACACTAATAAAAATAAGGGACTAAACTAGTAATATAGGAACCTAACATGCCCATATCCTTCAAAAATGTGTTGTCCTCAGTGCTTGAGTAGCTCTGGGTGCTTCTGTATAAAATTCTCATCCTCCCATGTAGAATCTTCAGTGGGTAAGTTCTTTCACTTGATGAGATACTCTGAAATTGATCGATTTCGTAGCTATCGAGCTGTTGTTTCCGTGACCACTTCAGGTTCCAATATGATTTTTCCTTCCTCAAAAAGTTCTGGAAATATTGTTTGAACTGGAATATTTTCACCTATAACCTTGTTTAAGCATGAAACATGGAAAACTGGATGCACTCGCGAAGAAGCAGGAAGCTCCAATTTGTATGCCATAGTACCAATATTTTGCAACACCTTGTAAGGACCATAGTACTTTGGCGATAATTTATTATCCTTCTTAGCTTGCTTGAGGGACATTTGTTTGTCTGGTTATAGTCGTAAAAATACCCAGTCTCTTACATCAAAACTTCTCTCACTACGATGTTGATTTGCCTATTGTTTCATTCGATTTTGTGCCAAATTTAGGTTATCCTTTAAGAGTTGGAGAACTTCTTGTTGATGCTCAATGTGATATTCCACTGCTTGAACCTTAAAATTTTCTCTTAAAGATGATGTGATGGTGATCCAAATGGAAGATGACATCAACCCATGGTATTCATCTACCCATGTTATCCATCCACCCATGGAATTTACCCATGGTATTGTAAATGGCATCGACCCACGGTATTCATCCACCCATGATATTTATTCGCTCATGGTATTGTAAGTGACCCATGGTATGTATCCACCCATGGTATTCATCCACACATGGGATTTACCCATGGTATTATAAGCGGTATCTACCCATGGTATTGGCCTATGGTATCTACACATGGTATTGTAACTCAAAAAAGGCTATAAATAACAAGCCTCAGTTTGTAAAAGGAAAAATTGTCTGCCACAATGTAGTTTCTAAAGTTATTCTCTGTTTTAATAAAACAAGTTTCTTTGTGGTTTTATTTTCTTTGTGTTCTCTCTTTTTTTAGCATTCTAATTTTGTAGATATTTTCAGATCCATTTCAATTTTTTTAAGATCTTGGGGGCCTCCCCCCAAGATATATATCATTGGTATCAGATTCAGGTTATGCCTCCATGGGAATGAGGGTTTGAAACATATTTCAGTTTCAATGTTTTGCAGCAATCTTCAGCAAAATCCATGAATTTTTTTGGGCGGCGAGTTTTCAGATCAGATTTGAAGCTTTTGGTGAAAAATTTGCAAAATAAAAAGACCAAATATGGATTCCTTGTGAAAAAATACTCAAATTAAAAAAAAAAAATCGGCCAAATTGGAGTTCGGATGAGGGAGATATTGCTGATTCAAAATCAACAATGTTGAAGCAATTTTTCTGATGACAATTCATGGACGGCGGCTATCCTGTCATTTTTTACAACTTTTAGAGAAAAATTTAGAGAAATCGATATAGATCTGATTGAAAAATCACCCAAGTTCAAAAAAAAATCGGTCGAATCGGAGTCTGGATGTGGGAGTTATCGTTGATTTAAAATCAACTATTTTTTTAAAAATTTTGTGACGACGAGACAGTTCCAGCACGAATCTGAGAGTCTAGAGTCTCCAGATAGTGGTTTAAAACACATGAATAGATGCATAATGATCATTCCTTTTCCAAAAATAGGTTATAATAAATATTCTAAGTTATATTGACCGAGTTATGCTCATTTTAAATCTTGAGCAGCATTCGGAGCGGGTTCCCTTTGGAGACGTGCCCTCCCACCCCACTTTAGTAGGCACCTACTTCACATTCATCAGTTTCAACATAGCAGCATTCGGCTTGGGTTATTTGGAGAAGTGCCCTCCCACCCCAAGCTATGTAGGCACCTGCTACTTCATCAACAATCAGCATCACGGTTATGGGTCAACCGCACAAAGTCATTTTCATCGAAGTCCATTTGCTAGGCCACACATTGTTAGTCACACAGTTGGTCACAAGCATTACAGGGTATCTCTATCCTCGGATCTTCGTTTGTCATGGTTTTGGTTTATCCACAAACCGACACTTCATCGAAGTCCATTTGCTAGGCCGCACACTGTCAATATCACAGTTGTTCATAAGAATTACAAAGTATCTCTATCCTCGGATCTTCGTTCATCACAGTTATGGGTTAACTACACAAAAACATTCTCTTCAGTGGCTCTTCATATTCAAAAAAGGCTTCTCAGGAGGGAACTTCACGCAATGGGGACCATTGCTTCTTAAGGAGGGAGGAATGATCCAAATGGAAAATGGCATCAACCCATGGTATTCATCTACCCATGTTATCCATCCACCCATGGTATTGTAAATGGCATCGACCCATGGTATTCATCCACCCATGATATTTATTCGCTCATGGTATTGTAAGTGACCCATGGTATGTATCCACCCATGGTATTCATCCACACATGGGATTTACCCATGGTATTGTAAGTGGTATCTACCCATGGTATTGGCCCATGGTATCCACCTATGGTATTCTATCTCAAAAAAGGGCTATAAATAACAAGCCTCACTTTGTAAAAGGACAGATTGTCCGCCACAATGTAGCTTCTAAAGTTGTTCTCTGTTTTAATAAAACAAGTTTCTTTGTGGTTTTATTTTCTTTGTGTTCTCTCTTTTTCTGGCATTCTAATTTTGTAGATCTTTTCAGATCCATTTCAAATTTTTTAAGATCTTGGGGGCCTCCCCCCAAGATCCAGATCATATGGATGGTGGATGATATCCATAAAGTGCCATAAATGGGGTCATTTTTGTTGCAGTATGGAAGGAAGTGTTATACCACCATTCAACAAGAGACAACCACTTGACCCATTGTGTTTGTTTATCAGATACAAAACAACGAAGATATCCTTCCAAACATTTTTTCACTATCTCATTTTGACCATCGAATTGAGGATGATAAGATGAGCTATGAACTAATTGAGTACCCAAAGAAGAAAATAAATCCGTCCAAAAATTTCTAGTAAAATGGGATCTCTGTCACTCACAATAATCTTTGGGTTTCCATGTATATTTTGAATTTCGTCCATAAATGTAGTAACAACTGTATTTTCTTTAAATGGATGAGATAATGCACAAAAGTGTGCATAATTGGTAAGTCTATCAACTACCACCATGATGACACTCTTTCCTTCAGAATTAGGTAAACCTGTGATAAAATCCATTAAAATATCCTCCCAACGTTGACTTGGAATGGATAAAGGCTGTAGAAGACCCGGGGTCTTAATTGTCTCAACTTTATTTTTCTAGAAAACAAAACATTCCGCCACAAAATTTTGAATATCATATTTAAGGCCATCCCAAAAAAAATTGTTTCTTCACCTTGTGGTAAGTTTTTAAAAATCCTGAGTATCCTCCTAAAGGAGAAGTGTGCAATTCCAAAGCGATATTTGTACCATAAGGAATCATTTTTTCAACGAAATTTATCAGATGTACTAGGATCTTGTTGCAAATTTTTAATGAGTGTCCAGAATTCTTCGTCCTTCATCCATTCATCCCTTGATTTGGTTATCCAATCTGGTTGGATAATAGAAATGGCACAAAGCAATGCTTCCACCTCTTCATTCATTCTTGAGAGTGCATCTGCAACAACATTTAGCTTCCATTTTTTGTATTTTAAGACTATCATGATCAATTTTTACCTTGAAGTGTCTTCCCATTAGGTAAGGTCGCCATTTCTTTAGTGCACGTAGTATTGCTAACATTTCCTTCTCATAAATATTTTTCTGTAAATACTTTCCTTTGATTGGACGACTTTCAAAAGCAATGGGTCTTCCTTCTTGCATTAAAACAACACCAATTCCATTTCTTGAGGCATCACATTCCACAATAAAGGTTTTTGTGAAGTTTGGCATAGCTAAGACTGGTGCTAGGCACATTTCCTCTTTAAGATGTTCAAATGCCTTAGTTTCTTCAGGAGTCCATGAAAAAACATCTTTCTTAAATAATGTTGTTAGAGGTGCTACTATTCTCCCATAATTATTAACAAACTTGCGATAATACCCTGTTAACATGAGAAATCCTCACAACTTCTTTATGGTTGTGGGGACTTTCCATTCCTTAATGGATTTAATTTTGTTGGGGTCTACCTTAACACCCTCATGAGATACAATATGATGCATATATTCCACCTCTTGTACTCCAAAGAAACATTTGGATGTTTTTGCATATAATTGTTTCTCCTACAATAGTTTGAGCACCCTTTCAACATGTTGAACATGCTCCTTCCAAGACCTGCTGTAGATTAGTATATCTTCAAAAAATACTAGCACAAATTTTCTAAGGAAGGGTTTGAAAATGGAATTCATCAACCCTTGAAATGTAGAAGGTGCATTGGTAAGGCCAAAAGGCATGACCAAAAATTCATAATGACCCTCATGAGTTCGAAATGATGTTTTCAGAATATCTTCAGTCTTCATTCTAAATTGATGTTATCCCGAACGAAGATCCAACTTGGTAAAATAAATTGCTCCACGTAATTCATCCAATAATTCATCAATCACTGGAATGGGGAATTTATCTTTAATGGTGAGCTTATTGAGCTCCCTATAATCCAGACGCATGCGCCATGATCAATCCTTCTTGTGCACCAATACTAATAGAGCAGAGAAAGAACTTTGACTAGGTTGAATTATACCAGCCTCTAACATTTCTACAATCATACGTTCAATTTCGATCTTTTGGACATAAGGATATATATAAGGCCTGATGTTTGGAGGAACACTTCTTGGAATCAAATTAATAGCATGATCATGATCACGAATAGGTGGGAGTCCTTTGGGAGTTTCAAACACCTTGGAATGATTGTCCAATACTTTTTGGAGATCCGCAGAAATAGATGATTTTGATGTTGGAACTTCTAGTGAGCATAATTGTGCAATTGCGCCTCGTTGTTATTTCTTCAAAAGCTTTGTCATGACATTAGAGCTTATTTTCTTTCTCAGCTTCCCTGCGATACCCCGTAAAAGCTACCATCCCCAAAGATTGTAACCATTGTACTCCTAGTACAACATCAACACCTCCTATAGGAATGGAAAGCATTGGACTATTCAATACATATTCCCCCATGGTTAGATTGATATTATGGCATTTTTTAGAGCAATTTATAGTTCCTCCATTTTCAACCATCACTTGACATTCTGGTCCTGGGTACAGGAAACAAGTCAATTCCTTGGCTACCTTACAATGAATAAAATTATGGGTACTACCTGCATCAATCAACACTATTACCTTTGTCTTCTTGATATGTCCTTCTATCTTGAGATTTTGAGGAGTGGTAATTCCTGCCAATGAATTACACGATATGGGAAGACTCATTTCTTCCTCTTCTAGGGTTGGTTCTTGCTGTATATCCTCTTCTTTTGAAGATTCTTGTTCATTTTCTTCTTCCTCTTCACAATCTATGTAAAATAATTTCTTCTTAGCACACTTATGACCTTTAGTGTATTTTCTATCACAACTGTAGCAAAGCCCTTTGCTCTTTTTTCTTCCAATTGTTGTGGTTTCAACCTTGTAGGTTGTGGAAGTCTAGGAGTAGCAACACTTCCATCTTTATAAATGTGAGTGGTAGGCTTCCTTGTTGCTATAATTTTACATTCAATTTTTCTTGCCAACCTGAATGCCTTTTTTGATGAATCAAGTTACCAAACATGAACTTCATGTTGGATGTTATCCTTTAAAGTCCCTATGAAGACATCAATCCCGTGTTCCTCTAGAATAATAGTTACCCTTTTATTCAATTTTTGGAAGTCCTCAACGTGCTAAACCATTGAACCCTTTTGTTTGAGATCTATCAATTGGCTAAATAAGGTGTTGCTTTTTGTATCCTCAGAATGTGCTATCATTTCCTCCGTAAAAATTTACCAAGTGACAATTTTTTTACGGGATCAAAGCCATCAATACCATACAAATGTATTTTGTTCTAAATGTAAAGTTGCAATGCATAACTTTTGTGTGTTTTGCACATTATTGAGATCAAAATATTGCTCCATTTGTAGTATCCATGTTACGGGATCCTTGCCACCAAAATTCCTCATATCCATCTTTGGAATATGGTGGTTCTTCCATCCAACATTAGAGTTTATGACATCACGATTAACATTTATTTTGTTCTCATCTAGAGTTCCTCTACTATCTTTTCTCCATTAGGAAACATTTCTTTTATCAAATTTTCCAAACCTTCGATGTCTACTTTTAGATCATTCTTCATGTTTTCCATGTTGTCTTTGATTTTTCATCGATCTTAGCTTCCATGTCATCCATCTTAGCTTCCATGCCCACTTCCATGCCATCCATATTAGCTTCCAAACCATTCATCTTAGCTTCCACGCCTTTCTTCAAACCATCCATATTAGTTTCCATGCCTTTCTTCAAAAGTTCCATTTCATTTTTTGTTGCTCTTTGCTATAGTGAAATTTGGTGCACTTGCTCTTGTAATTTTGATATCTCATGTTGTGTTTATTCGTCTTCATGAGTCATAGTAAAGCCTTATGAAGGCTTAATGGGTGTTGAATTATTTTTAGGGTGGGATTTTAGAACCCAATATTGATATCTATTCTTCAATATGCCCTTGGAATAAATTCAAACTAATTTTTTTCAAACGAGACTTATGTAATTCGAAAAAAATCCACACATTTTTCTTTCTTTTGAGGAGCTCGATATTGAAACTGAATTATCTCTGTGATTTCAGATCTTGAATATATGAAATTTGGCCCTGAAGTAGCCCTATGAATCTTCTTTTGAATTCCATAGGTCTGACCTGATTTGGATTCTTCAAGGCAAAGTTATGCCCAGTCTCCCACAATGACCTTATTATGGACTTGTTCGATAGAGAAAAATTGTATGACTTGCCATGTGTCAATGTTTCCTCCTTCAAATTTTAAATTGATATACCAAAAACTAAATTCCGTGCACTTGCGGACACTTTTTATAGAATCCCAATCCGATGCTTAGAGAGAGAGTTATGATGTTTTTCCCATTGTCACCTCTTTAATATGAAATTCGGGATCCTGAAACAATCCTAACTTCCACAGATCATATCTCTAAAACTATTGCGAACCAAGATTTGAAATGTTTACAGGAGGTTCCTCCAGATTTTGGCTTGTCACTGTAAAAATTTCAGCTTCTGAAACTTTGTATACGAAAAGTTATAGCAAAGATTCCACGATGACCTATTTTAGTTGAAATTCGGGAGCCTGAAAAAAACCTAACTTCCCTAGATTATATCTCTAAAATATTGCGAAACAAGATCTGAAATTTTTACAGGAGGCTCATCAAGATTTCAACTTCGTGCTATACAAATTTTAGCTTCTGAACCTTCTTATAAAATAATTTATTGCGAAAATGCCATGATGACTTGTTTGGAGCAACGGAACCCTAGGATCGAAAGCTCTGATACCAAATGTTATGAAACCAACTCCAAAAATAGAAGAAAAGAGAGATCAATGCCTTATAAATAAAAAAATTCGAGGGGGAAACCTCCAATACATTACATAAATGAACAATTCTTGGATGATACAAATGACCAAAACCTTCTTCTATATATAGGAGTCCATGGGCCCACAATATAATCCTAACCGACCTAACAATAACAATGTAAGGTCACAATAATAACAATATTGGGGTTACAGGGGTATAAAAATAACAATAAGGGGGCTACAATAATATAGTAAGGGACTAAACTACTAATATAGGGACCTAACATAGACACACTCAAAAGTCCAAGAGGGCTCACAATAGGTCAAAATTAAAAGTGGTCATATTATTCTCAAACCAAGACCAGATCGAAGTGCTCATCGCCTTGATTCCAATGATGTGAATGACACTCCCATCCAAGTTCGTATAAAGGACATAAGGTTGGTACAAGTTTTGGTCAAAGTGGGCATGTGGGCCAGGATTAATGGTCCTAAAAACTGACCGAGTTCGAGGTATGGAACTTGGCTCCTGAAAGTAGGCAAAATTGTTGGCTACTTAATTTTCCCAATAACCCTTTTTTTCGAATTAGTTAAAAAAGACTAATTTTTTATAAAAAAAATAAAAAAAATATTAAATATGGGGGGCAGTTAGGGCCCGCTAGACCTGCCCACCCCACTGGTCACTGTTCGTTGTATTATAAATTCAAAATTGGGTGGTGGGTCATTACCCCCGCCACACCCCTCGTTGCTATTACAACACATATTACCTGGTGGCTATTTAAAAATGTGTTAGGCGGGTTTCCCACCAGCGGACCCAACCCCACATTCCAACAGAGCCAAGTGTTTACATATGATGGAGTTGGTAGGGATTGAACCCGCCCGACCCATGTGGCCGACCCCAACAAATGACTCTATAATAAGTGTTAACCAAAAAACACGCCATAACCTTTGTAACGGTTACCACTCCTTAACCGCGTGCCTTTTTTAGATGTTGATAACTATGCCATCCACAAAAACATGAAATAAGATAAAATAAAGTTTAAATTCCAGATCTTTTGGGTGGCCTGGGGTTGGAACCCGGGTGGCACCCAGCCAAACTTGGGCATCCACCAATGACTCAAGTGGCCTTTATTGGTTAGTCTGCAACCCAAATTATTTAAAATCCATACAATTAATTCGACCACCAGGAACGAAGGCGGATTGAAGAGCGCAATGCAGCAGACTTGGAGCTTGGAAAAACCTTTACCGGTGGAACTTTTCCCAGGGGAGGGCGTGGAACCTTGCTGTATATGCCCGAACGATTCATTGGGAGGTAAAATTTCACGTTATCAGAATGTTTTCAAAGTTATAGTCATTTTTCCAGAATTTCGTAGGGAGTGTGATGGCGAGGTCAGATTTTCCATCTAAGCAACATAATTGTAGGTGCTCGGCAATGAGGAATCTTTGAAGAATATTAAGGAATCTAAAATTTCTTGAAGGCACAGATTTTGACGGTGTCATAATTGGACGAGTTGACAGTAAATTTTACACTAGTCGTCGCCATGAATTCAGTGGTTGAGTCAGTTTTAGTAGTTGAGCTTTTCATTTTTCGTACATCACTAGAAGTTGAGGTACATGATGTAGTCATGTTATGTTTCCTTTTTTTATTGCTTAGATGATGTATTATTCTTTAGATCCTTGTTTGACACTATATTGAGGGATGCTTGTTGCCACATTACTGTGAGAATTTATTAGCTTGTGACGCTGAAGGAAGACCCATTTTGAGTGAGAGTTCCTGTAGGATGAACGTCTCGTGGAGAGAAATGCCACTCATGTTGATGGTATTTTTCCTTGTTATGACAAAGAATATTCCATGTACATCATCATCATTAGAAACAATTAATGAAGAAATTGCCACTATCTTGACACTAGGCCCGTAGACTTAACCCACACTGGGTGAAATCCATTATCAAATGTGTTGTGTTCTTGATTTTTTGATCATCATTATGTTTCCTCTTGTTTAAGAATGCATACATGGTTCTTTATGCTCTTTTAAATGAAATTATATTAACATAATAGAAGCAAAAGTTATTGGATAATTTCGGGTAATTGAAGAGATCCGGATCAAGTTTCGTATGAGAGCAGTCTTCTCATTGATGTGAATTGTGAGTGTGAATGATTGAATATGCAAGAGTAGAGGATGAAAAAGAAATGTATGAGGCCTTCCTAAGGATTTCCAAAATGGTGGACATAATGTATGAAGCTTATGAATGGGAGAAAGAAGAAGCAAAGAATGATGTTCCATCCACACCTTCCAGTGAACATTCATTTCCTTCATTGTTTTATAATCGCTCGAATGAGAAAATCAAGAAGAGCCTTCAAGTGGAGAACATTTAATTAAAGATTCTTCTATGAGAAGATAAAGAGGAGAAGAAGAGATTTCAGCTTTAGTTGCGAGCCGTGGAAGAGGCCTTGAAAGAATTGAAGTGCAATGATTAAATAATTCAAGTAGAGGATGTTGAATTAATGAGGCTTCTACAAGAAGAGAAAGAGGAGAAGCGGAGATTGCAACTTCATCTACAAGCCATTGAAGAGGCCTTGGAGGAGTTGAAGCACAACGAAGGATTATAGAAGCCCTCATCACCCATTTCAGAATCGATATTTGAGGTAAAAAATGCTAATCATTCTTCAGTTTCACCTTCACATGCTACTATTTCTATTAGAAATGTGGAGGTACCCATTATAGGAACTGGCATAAGACTCCTTACTAAGATGGGGTACAAAGGAGGAGGACTCGGGGCTAGAAAAGGCACGACTCAGCCAATGGATGTCATGTAAATAAAATATTTCTTAGGTTTGGGATACACCGAAGGAGAGTGCTCAAAGGTGTTAGAAGCTTCCAAGACATGGTTGAAATTTTCGAGGAAGAGAATGATGGGAACACATCACCATCATCCCATGACAATGCACATTATAGAGAAATAGTTGAGGCAAGATCTCATCACCATAATTTGACCAGAGACAACTAGACACTATTGAAATCATCAAAGAGAGAGAATGATGGGAACACATCACCATCATCCCATGACAATGCATATTGCAGAGGAAGAGCTGAGGCAAGCTCTCGTCACTATAATTACACCGCAGACAACCAGAAAAGGTATAAATAATCTCAGTATTATAATGTTCATCTTGATTACAATCATGTTTTTAATGGTGAACATAAATCACAACATCAAAAACTATGTATCATTTTTGGTTTACATAACCATGTGATTGTTGAATGCTAGAAGAGACTGGCAGCACAAAAGAGGATGAAGCGTGAAAGGCATTCTCCAAAAAATGGAAAGAGAAAGGTAAAGAAAGTTTGGAGGAAGAATAATTATTGCAGTCATTGCTGCAAAGGTGGTCATCAAAGAGACACATGTTGGAAGCTCCTTCTAGAGCAGTGCCTCAAGGAAAAAGCGTCCGTGCATGAACCAATTGGAAAAAGTTGTTCAACAAGAGAATCTGCCAGAGGAAAATGACCCATTCACTTTGATAAGTGAGAGATGGTTTTTCTTGATGTGATAGTGTGTCATGGTATTATTTTTTTAAATCATATGTTGCGACAAAAATGTAAAAGTGATGATGTGTTCTCCATTACTTTTTAAGAAAAAATGATGTTTTGGCCTTGTATTGATATATGGGGTATTGATTTCCATTTTGATGTAAACTTGACCACAAAGTATGTGTTATAAACTTGTGGCAAGCATGGGATGATTTGGTCGTTATTAGTCATGTAATAGAGCATGTAATTTGAAAAATATTGTACTATAGGTTTGTAGAATATGCACGTGTCAGCTCATTGCTTATGGCTTTGAAGAACAAAGGTGAAGGAGAAGGAAGGGTGATCTGTCAGGACACTTGTGGTGTAGAAAATGTACACAATAGTTGCAGATTACATTCATGCTTTTAGAGGACCAAAATATCCTCAGTGGGGAGGAATGAGCCAGGTGGCTCTAGTCACACTCAGAAGTCAAAGAGGGCTCAAAATAGGTCAAAATTAAAAGTGGTCAAATTTCTCTCAAACCAAGACCAGATCGAAGTGATTGTTGTCCTAATTCCAACGGTTTGGAAAAAACTCCAATATAAGTTCGTATGAAGGAGATAGGGCTGATCAAATTTTTGGTCAAAGTCGGCATGTGGGCCAGGATTAATGGAACTTGGCTCCTGAGAGTGGGAAAAATTGTTGCCTACTTAATCTTCCAATTAACCCTTATTTTCGAATTAGGTAAAAAAGACTAATTTGTTATAAAAAACCAAGAAAAATATTAAATATTGGGGGCAAGCCATGCCCGCCAGACCCACCCACTCCACCAGTCATTGTTCGTTGTATAAATTCAAAATTGAGTGGCGGGTCATGACCCCCGCCACACCCCTTGGTGCTGTTATAACACATATTACCCGATGGCTATTTAAAATTATGTTGGGTGGGTCACCAAGCGTCGACATATGATGGGGCCAACAAGGATTAAACCCTCCCGGCCCATGTGGGTCGACCCCCAACGGGTGGCCTCACAATAAGTGTTAACCACAAAATGCACCATAACCTTTGTAACAATTACCACTCCTTAACCGTGCACAATTTTTAAATGTTGATAACTGCCAGATTAACCAAAACATGAAATACGCCAAAATAAAGTTTAACCATCAGATATTTTGGGTGGCCTGGGGTTGGAACTTGGGTGGCGCCCAACCAAACTTGGGCATCCACCAATGGCCCAAGTGGCCTTTATTGGTAAGTTCACCACCCAAGTTATTTAAAATCCATACAATTCATTCGACTACTGGGAACGAAGACGGATTGAAGAGTGTAGCGCAATAGACATGGAGCATGGCATAACCATGCATAGTGGTCGAGGCAGAACCTTTCCCGGTGGAACCTTGCCTAGGAGAGGGTGTGGAACCCTAATGCAAATGCATGAAAGATTCCTTGGGATGTAAAGTTTCAAATTGTCAGAATGCTATCAAGTTTATAGTCATTTTTCATAGAATTTGCAGGGAGCGTGATCGTGAGGTCAGATTCACCATATGAGCAGCAGAATTGCAGGCACCTCACAATGAGGAATATTTGAAGAATATTGAGGAATCTAAAATATTCTCGAAGACCCAAATTTTGATGGTGTCAGAATTGGGCGAGTTTACAGTCGATTTTACATTGCTCGTCGCCAGGAATTCAATGGGGCAGTCAGTTTCATCATTAATGCCAAAAAATATATTAATATATTAATATATAACTTAAATAATGTTTCAATGCCAAAAAAGAAGAAATAATAAAAATAAAAGTCATTCAATTATTTTCCTAATAGAGAAGATGTGCAATTCATATAATTTTTAATATAAAATTAATATGTGGCATTGAAAAAAATTCTTAATAATAAAAATATTCAATGTTCCTAATAAATAAAACATGCAAAGTTAAGTAATATTGGCAGTATTTAAAAATAAATTAGTATTAAGAAAATATTTTAATGGGGGAAATATGATTTATAAATAAAAGATGTTAATTCCCGTATAATATTTTAATATAAAGTACGCATATAAGTAAAAGAAATCAATTTTTATGGCTAAAACATTTTAAAACACTTCAAAACATTTTAAGAAGTATTATTATTTCACATTTTGGCCCTTTTTTCAAGTATATTTTTGAGTAAATTTTCTCTAGAATATAGCAAAGATCTATTGAAATTGCAAATTTAAGTTGTGTAGTATGCATAATAAAGAAATGCACATGGTGTGTGTGTTTAAAGAGAGAAATATTTGTTAACTAAACCTTCGGAATTTTGTATATAAGATCACAATTAGGACATATATTAGTAATTTCATGTGTTTCTAGTTATGGATGCATAATTGTCTCCCTCTGAATTTTATTGTATAAATATTGTTCTTCTGATTAATAAGAAGATGAAGAATACCATTTGTTTTATCATGAAGTTCTCCATAACTATTTAACAATGGTATCAGAGCAAGGTTTAGGAGAGGTGATGTGGAGAAATCCATGCCATGATAAATTGATGTGTTGCATAAACTAAAGAATGCACAAATTATTGTCAAAAGGAATTTTGGATTAACTACATCACGAGTATACGAGTGTATAACCCTATGACCAGACCTTGTAGAACTGTTTGATCGAACCCATCCGAATTGTGACCCTCGTAAAATTGTGCGATCAAACCCCAAAGATTCGTGTGTTGAGATGCCCATTCAGATTATGTACAAATTAGAAAGGTGTAGGTGGAAGTATATCTGCGAAGCATATGGAATTAAAGGGAAAATAATGTTGCAAGGATAGTCATGAAGGAAAAGTAGTGTTGCAAGGATATTCTTGACTAAGTGTTTCCAGCAGAGTCATGACAACCATTGACAAGCAAAGTCATGATGACCAATCACAGTTGAGATATTGTGGTATTAAATCTTGGTTAATGATTGATTATTATTTGGAGTTTCTTCTTATTTGATGTCCTTGTATGTTTTTTCGTTCTAGTGTGGCCATAAATTTTGAGGGTTTCTTTGGTATTTTTGTGGTCTTTCAACATATTGCACCCTTCTATTTTTTAATGGAAATAAATTGTCACAGTTTTGTCCTAGGTTGATTTAAATAATTGAAGAGTTGTTTCGTTTTCATTAACTGGTACAATTCGAAGGTGGTTTCTGTAAATACACTAGATTATAATTGTTATGCCATTTTTTGAAAATTGTTTTAAGCTGAACATGTATGCTTTCTCATTTGGGAGGTCTCTGATACAGGTTCCAAGACACTTTGAATTGGTGAAGTGGCCTTCAATAGCAATACAACCTGAATCAATTACCCATAATTCTTGTTTAACGAAGAAGAAATCAATGGTTTTGGAGTTTGGATTTTAATTTATTGACCAGAGAATGGTTAGTTGCAGGTATGTGTATGGAATAAATATTTTTCCAGAGAAAAATGGATTTTTTTGACTGACAACTTTATTTGCAAACATGAATTCATTGGTTTCCTTAGTTAGTGTTGTCCTTTTAGGAAAAAAAATTATCAGGAATGGTATAGAAAAGTCAAAAATACATTTGTTTTTAATGATCTGTGGGAAGGAATTTGTGAAGGAAAAGAAGGTAATGCACCAGATCATCTTGAAGAGGAAAAACAAACTAGCGATTTGGTAGAAAAAGCTTATGTGTTTATTTAAGCTTAAGTGATATAAGAGGTAAGAATATATATTATTCCAAATAAATCAACACATGAAGCATTAGAAAAATAAAATAACTTTATGTTTCACATTCATAATTGTAGATCATTCAATTACTATTGAAGTTATTTAATCTGGAGATGAAAGATAATGATCCTTTGAAAATGGCTTTTGAATTTAAAGCTATCAATCATGAAATTGAATATATTGGTGTTAAGGTTGATTTACAGCTTACCGCCTTTATAAAAGCTTTATACCCTGGTCATTCACACTACTTGGAATCTCTTCAAGCTAGTGGAAAATTAAAAGAGTTAGAATTTGACAAATTAGTTGAAAAATTGCATAAAGAGAGAAGGATTTTTGCAAGAAATAACCCCTACCCAATTATAATGTTGAAACTTTGTTTCTTGATAAAAAAAGACAAAAAATATCAAGAAGAATAATCCAGAAATAATAAGTGTGGTAGATATCGGGGTAGGAGAAATGGGGGGGGGGGGAGGGGAATAATAAGGGAGACAGGCAACAAAATGTTAAAAAACGAAGGAATTTTAATGATAAACCAACTATCAAATGTTTTAGATGTGGTAAAATTGGTCATATTGTTGCTAATTGTAGAATTCCTCGGGAGAAAGTTAGTGAAAGGAGAGAAAAAATGAATGAAAAGAAAGACCATCCACCTCTAGATAAAGGAAAATCATTCGAGAATTCACATTATGTTGTTTTAGATTGTAATTTCAATATCTTTGATATATTTAGTACTTCATTTTCTTCATGGCATGATAGTTGGATCTTAGACATATGTGCCACTTGTCATATGACATTTAGGAGAGATTTGTTTGAAAAATTCAGTGATAATATTGATGGAGTAGTTTATTTTGCTGATAAATCTCAAAATAAACCATCAAGGATCAAATATATTCGATTAAAGATGTTAGGACTTGCAAAATATATTCTAAAATGATGTTCTCTACATTCCACAATTTGAAAGGAATTCATTGTCTCATATGCAGATCATACAACAATGACATTCAATAAACATATTTGATGGAAAAATGGAAATTAGAAGAGAAGTCGATAATGAGACTGTCATGGCTGGTGTAGAAGAAGAAAAAAATATTAAATTGAATGGTATGTCATCCATTGCATTGGATACTACTCATTTTTTCTAGCAAAATGATACTTTGTCTTCTAGTTTATTACGCCATGCTCGTTTTGGTCATATCAATTATGACAATATAAGAATTACGACACAATGGGGGATTAAGGGGCTTCCAACAATTCCAAGAAAAATTAATCCATTTAATGCTTGTATTATGGGGAAGCATAGTAATAATATTTTCAAAGTTGCACTTCTAGAGCTTCAAGAAAATTAGGTCTCATACATTCAGATTTATGTGGACCAATGCCTGTTGTAACTTATAATGGTAATAAATATATGTTGACATTTATTGATGACTATTCAAGGATGTGTTGGATCTATCTTCTAAAATAAAAGTCACATTTTTTTGACGTGTTTAAGAAATTTCACCTCTTGATTACAAATGAAACTCAAATTAATATAGATATAGTCACTCTAAGAACCGATAATGGTGGCGAGTATAATTCACATGCTTTTGAAAATTATTAGCAAGAAAATGGCATCAAACACCAAACACCAATTCCTTATCATCCACAACAAAATGGTGTTGCAGAACGAATGAACATAACATTGCTTAATATGGTTAGGTCAACGATGATTTTTAAGAATGTAAAGTTGATGATTTGGGGAGAAGAATTGCTTTGTGCAACTTATATTAGAAATATTTGTACTTATTCTATCATGAACAATAAAACTCCATATGAGATGTGGTATAATCGTATTCTTGTTGTTCAAAATTTTAGAGTTTTTGGTTCTCAATATTATGCTTTGATTCCTAAACAAAAAAGAACAAGTTGAGTGAAAGAAGAAAAAATTGTATATTTTTGGAATATTCCAATACTTCTAAAGCATGTAGGATATATGATGAAGAAAATAAGAAGTTTATTTGATCAAGAGATGAAGTTTTTCTTGAATCAGATAAAGATACATCCAGTGTCGATAGACAAGTCAACCATTTAGAAAAGTTGATGTCCAAGAAGTTTTATTATGAATCTGATAATAATATTCCACATAATGAAGTGGGGATTCCCATTCTAGATCAGTCTGTGGATTATCCTTCTACAAATTAGCCTCTTAATGATGATAATGGTTATGATGAAGAAAAAATGGATGATAGAAGTGTTTTTGTAGGGACAGAAAGTACTTTCATTCCATAAGAGTCTGCTCCACAAGATGAGAAACCACTTCCACAAGATGAACAACCATTACGAAGATCAACTCATATCATAAATTTTCCAAGAAAATATGTTGAATTTGAGACAGGGAGTTCTTCTAGTAACTATTCTCATGATTGTGAATATATTTTTTCTGTTGATTATGAGCCTACTTGTTTTGAAGAAGCTGCTATTTATGATGAACGGAAAGATGCAATGCAGAGGGAGTATGATGCCCTCATAAAGAATGGAACTTGGAGGCTGGTGGATCCTCTTGTTGGAATCAAACCCATTGGTTCCAAATGGGTTTATATAAATAACTATAAATTTAATGGTTCAATTGATAAGCATAAGGAAAGGCTTGTAGAAAAGGGATATGCACAAAAAGAGGGTGTTGACTATACAAAAACATTTTCCCCTACATCTAAATGGGGCACTATTAGAACGCTGTTTTCTATTGCAACACATAAAGGATGGAAAATTCATCACATGGATGTAAGAACAACATTCCTAAAATGATATTTGAAGGAAGATGTTTACATTTTTCAACCAGAGGGTTTTTTTGTCAAATGTAAAGAACAAAAGGTATGAAAATTGGTGAAGTCCTTATGTGGTTTGAAACAAGCACCTCATGCATGGTATGAAAAACGAACCGAGCATCTTCTTAAATTGAAGTATAAGCATTCTGACCTAGATGATGAAACTCTTTTTGTTAGGAAAGTTGGAAGATCAATTGTATATCTATTTGTCTATGTTGATGATTTGATGATTACAGGGAACAATGATGGCTATATATCATATGTTTTTTTTTTCCTCCGTAAAACTAATTCTATTAAGAGAACGTATGGTACAATATGAAGTTACAACCAAAAGAAGAAAGAAAACGGGCAGCCAGAAAGGATAAACTATCCACCTTGGCCCCTAAGAGAAACCATGTAGAGAGCAATACTAAGCAAAAAGTAACAAGAAAAATAGAGAAACAAGAGCTGAACAAGGGATTCTACCCAACGTGGGTAGAATCAACTATTTGACATTTTTTCCCTTTCTTTTTACCAACTTGGACCCAGCTAAGATGATGCTACGGAGCTAGCATGATTTGCAGACTGAGCTGGGCTGACGGAGAGGTCTCCTTGTCTGAATCTGAGGGAGAGGACTCATGAGTTATTTTCTGTGAATTTGGTGGAATATTAGATTCCTCGGGACTTGCCGATGGCGGATCCTGTGACGGCTTTGCGTCCATTCCTTCTGCATCCCCTTCCTCTTCATCCAAGCTGGAATCAATATCATCCATGGGGGGAGGATCATAAGGTTTCCAAATTTTGGATTTCGGCTTAATATTGGCTTTCTTCTTTTGGGCAGGCATCGAGGGACAAGAGCTCTGAAGGTTCCTTGTATGATGGCAATGTCGACAGCGAAAGGTTGTGTTCTCGTAATCCAGGGTCTGAGTCCAATGGAAGTCTCCAATTTTGAGGTTAATCTGATTAGGTAGACCTTTGCTCATGTCTATTTCTACACAGATTCTGGCGAAGGTGTATATGCCCTTTTCCCCCTATAGGTGTCTGTGGAAAGAAAGCGGCCTAGAGTATTACCAATCCCTTGGAATACAACAAAGTGCCATAGATGTGCAGGGAGATTAGGAAGTCTGACCCAGATGGGGAGCTTGGTGATGACTGTTGTAGCAGGATCAAAATTTGGGAACCAGGGGGTGAGGAATAAACCTATTGAGCCCCAGAACCATGGGCCTTCAGTTAATTCTTTTTGGTAGTCCTCACTGAAAGCAAACACTACAATGAAGAAGCCCTTTGAGCAGAATAGAACCTTGCAATTTTTGGTCCAGTTAGAGTGAATCCATTGGTAGAGGTCTACCGTGCGTGGCCATAGTCCATTAAATCTGCAAATAATGGCATGCTCTGCATACTTTTGGATTTTCTCATCCAGCGTTGGATGCATTATTTCAATGGAGGGAGTTTCCTCCAGTTTTTCCACCAAAAAAGGCTTGGGAGCCTGAGATGGTGGAGCTTTTTTCTTGGGTATCTGAGCATGGAAAACATCTTTGTATGAAAAAGCCGCATTTGTAGATGATTTTCCAACAACTCCCCCTCTCAAGCGAAGGGTGAAAATGATGGATGCATTTCTTTTAATACTGTAAAAAGAGAGGGGATAAAGATCCTCAATTTGTTTACCTTCGTGGAGGAGTCGCTGTGATGCATAAGGAATCCCCAACCTATATTCCAGGATTTTCTTGAGGTCCTGCACAAGATCCGAAGAGCTCACCCATTGTAGCACAGTTTTTCCAGAAAGGAGCAAGATTTGGATCTGAAATGAGGTAGAGTGATCAGACTTCTGCTTGCCTCTGCATATCTGAGACGAGAGGAAGCTGGTCCTCTGGTGATCCACCTTCTCCTGAACTTGCAGCTGGGGCTTGTGAGAAGTTGTGGGGAGAGTCCAATGGCCATGGAGTTGGTTATTTTTTTCTGCCCATAAGAACTCCCAGGTGCGCCCTCCAAGCAAATCCAGATAGCTCAAAGATTTCTGAGTATGAAAGATAGAGTATTGACGATTCTGGGAAGGCAGAAGAGGTTCGAAAGGGGTTGAGCAGCCTTTCTGCACGTAGAATTTCTTCCCAAGAGCCGCAGCCTGAGGAGAAGATGGAGTATTTTCTGCAGATCCGTTCTTAACCCTTGCATCTTCTGCCTGAAGGGGGCGGCTGTTACAAAACGTAGCTGCAGAGGGTTGATTCCTAGCTTCGCTATTATCTAGAGCAAAGCAGTGTAGAGGGAATTGAGCACCCAGAGGGGTAAGGAATACACAAGGTTCAGCAACGACGGAAGAAACGGGCACTCCACATCTGCGTGAACGATCAGGGCAAAGCGAGGACAGGGTGGCGGCATGGAAGCTCAGTGCAGAAGAAACCCTAGGTGCCATCGCGCGCTTTCTTTTCGGTATTTTCTATTCCTCCAGCTATATATCATATGTTAAGAAGGAACTACAAAAGGTTTTTGATATGACATATTTGGGTTTACTTCATTATTATTTAGGGATTGAATTTGATCAAAACCCTCAACATATTTTATCTCTCAAAAGAAATATGTTAGAAATTTATTGAATAGGTATGGAATGATGGATTGTAATCATGTTGCTACTCTAATGACACAAAATCTGAAACTCACTTCAAATGAAAAAAATCATTCGAAAATTTAACAAATTACAAAAAACTTATTGGAAGTTTGATTTATCTCTCTATTGTTCATCTTGACATAAATTTTGTTGTAGGGATACTCTCTAGATTTATGCATCAACCTTGTGAAAGTCATTGGGTAGCAACAAAAAGAGTGCTCAAATATCTTAAATGGACTAAAAAATATGGCATAAAATATTCCAAAGTTTCAAACTTCCATCTCAATGACGATTCGAATGTTGATTTTGATGGTGATAAAGAGAACGCGATGTCTACTTTTGGTTATTTGATAACACTTAGATCAACAACTATTAGTTGGAGATCACTACAGAAATCTATCTCTGTTTATTCTACCATTGAAGCCCAATATGTTGCAGTAGCTCAAGCTACAAAAGAAATAATTTGGCTTTGAAAAATACTTGAAGACATGCAGGAGAAACATAAGACTTCAATGTATCTTCTAATTTATAATAATTTTGCAATTCAATTTGTGAGGAATCCTAAATTTCATGGTCGAACCAAGTATATCAACACCAAATATCATTTGATTCGACATCATGTAGAAGCCAAACAATTCATCTGACACATTCTCCAACATCAAAACAAATTGCAGATATCTTTACCAAAGCATTGAGACATGAAAAGTTTGAAAATTGTAGATATTTACTTGGCATGCGAGATGTCCCTTCAGATTAAAGGGATAAATGTTAAATAATCCTTGAGAAATTTGTATATAAGATCCTAGTTAGGACATAGATTAGTTATTTATCGTATTTCTACTTATGGAGACATAATCGTCTCCCTCTAAATTTGATTGTATAAATATCGCCATTCTGATTAATAAGAATATGTTGAATTCCATTTGTTTTATCATGAATTTCTCCAGGCCTGTTTAACAATCCATCTTAAGCACAAATTTATCAAGTACCGAGAGGTATTAAATCTTGTAAGAAATTCTTTCGGTGAAAATCACATGTAGGAAATTTTTGCCGACGCGTTTCGAACCAGCTAGTGTGGCTCATCATCAGGACAAGATGAGAAATCTGAACCAAAAATCCAGATTAAATAGACAAGAATGCTCCAACTAGCCGTTAGTAATATAATGGCTAGTTTGACTAATTTAATAAAATAAATTAAATTTCATCAATAAAACTATATGTTATTATGTATGATAAAATTATATTAAAAGTTTTTAATTTAAATTTAATTCAATATTAATGATTTCCAATAAATATAATGTTAAAATAATATTTTTTTTTTGTTATTTTAATTAAAAAATAAAATAAAATAAAATAAAATAGAAAATATATATATATATAGGAATTAAAAAAATAAAAATAAAAAAATAAAAATAAAACAAAAACAAAAATTAAAAATCTAAAAGAAAAATAAATATAATAAACCAAATTAAATAGAATAAGTAATAAACAAATAAAAAATTAAAAAAGAAATATAAAAATAAAATATAAAATAATTTAATTTCATAGCTAAATAAAATCAAACAGTAATAAGGAGGCGAAAAAATAAAAAAAGAAAATAAAAATAAAAATAATAATAATAATAATAGTAATATATATATATATATATATATATATATATATATATATATATATATATATATATATATATAAAGAAAAGGAAGCTAGAGGGAGAATAAAGGGAAAAATAAAAGGTAACTAGGAGTGAAGGGCGGGAATTCAACATCTACTGACACTCCACCCATCATCCCTATTAAGGTTGACAAGCCTCTTTTCGATCTCCAAGACTTCCCTCAATTTGCGATGCTGGAAATGGTCAATCTTTGCAATAACCTCAACATCCTCAATACAGATGTGATGATTCATTCTATCGGCATGCTCTGGTAAGGCAGAGGACCGAGATCTACAATGTCTGAGGTCAACGATATGTTCCTGAATCCTTTGATTAATGGATCGACCAGTTTCACCAATGTATGGCGTCCCACAAGAACACGGAATCAAGGAAACACCCTTACTATCTTTAGGGCAAATCGGGTCCTTAACCGACCTAAGCAAACTCCTGATGGTTCGAAGGGGCTTGAAGGTTGAGGAAACATTATGCTTTTTTAAGATCCTAGCGATCTTATCGGTAGTACCTTGGATGAACGGAAGGTGAACTCTAGAGGACCGATCACAATGCTCTTTCTTAACCTTAGGACCTTTTTCAGCTTTTTGAAAAGCTCTAACACACTAAATCTTGCTATAACCATTCTTGCTAAATACATTAAAGAGATGAGACTTTTCACTTTCAAAGTGGTGTTCATCTGAGATTCTAAAGGCTCTGGTAACTAGAGTGTTGAGAACCCCTAGCTTTTGAGCCGGAAAATGATGAGAATTAGCATGCAAATACTGCTCAGTATGAGTCTTCTTTCTAAAGACTTGATGAGAGAAGGAACCACCATCCTTCCTCGAAAGAAGGACATCGAGGAAGGGAAGACTACCATCTACCTCGAATTCCATGGTGAACTTAATGAAGTCAGATTGATCATTAAGATGATGGAAGAAAAGGTCCAGTTTTTCTTCTCCATGGGGCCACACCACACAGGTGTCATCAACAAACCTTTTCCAAAGCTTAAGTTGAAAAAGGGATGTGGAAAGGGCCTTAGATTCAAAGTCTTCCATGAAAATATTAGCCACTATAGGGGAGAGAGGGGAACCCATGGCCACCCCACAAGTCTGCTCGAAGAAAACACCTTCAAAACTAAAGAAGGTCGAAGTTAGACAGATCTCAACAAGATGGGCAATATCAGGATCAGTGACCCGAGAAATGACATCGATGGCTTCCTTGATGGGAATGCAAGTGTATAATGAGACAACATCAAAACTTACAAACCTATCCTCAGGATCCAACTTAATGTCCTTCAATTCATTACTAAAGGAAGAAGAGTCTTTGACAAAGGAGTTGGTGCGACCCACAAGAGGTTTTAGCCTACTGGCTAAAAATTTAGCAATAAGATAGGTTGGACCACCTATGGTGTTGATAATGGGGCGCAGGGGGGCTCCTTCCTTATGAATCTTGGGAAGACCATAAATCCTCGGAGGGCGGGGGTTACTTTCAATAAGCTTCTTACTAAGGGAACCAACAGTGCTACTTGATTTTATTGATAAAAAAATAAAATAAAAAATATTTTAACATTATATTTATTGGAAATCATTAATATTGAATTAAATTTAAATTAAAAACTTTTAATACAATTTTATCATACATAATAACATATAGTTTTATTGATGAAATTTAATTTATTTTATTAAATTAGTCAAACTAGCCGTTATATTACTAACGGCTAGTTGGAGCATTCTTGTCTATTTAATCTGGTTTTTTGGTTCAGATTTCTCATCTTGTCCTGGTGATGAGCCACACTACCTGGTTCAAAACACGTTGGCAAAAATTTCCTACATATGATTTTCACCGAAAGAATTTCTTACACAATTTATGGATCACAGAAGCAAAATTCCCAAGGTATTAAATCTCTTGAGATGCAAACCTTTTTTCAAATTTTACATTTTAATAAAAGTTTTCATAACAAGAGGGAGGTTCAATCTCTCAATCTCTCTTGACACTTGTATATCCATTATTAATATGGATCTATATTGGTTTTACTAAATTTAGTTAATGGTTTTTCCAACTATGAAGTTGTAGACTTTCTTTTAACTCTCTAATAAAATCTTGTCATTTTCACTTTAATTTTATAATTTATAATTTTATATTCTTCTCCCTATGATTTGATTTCCCATGAATTGGTTTCCGAAGCAATAAATTAGAAAACCAACTTAAAAAGAAATAAAAGTGAAAAATATATTCTTTCAAATCTAAAATAGTTTTATAATTTTATGATATTAAAATAATATATCATTTTAGATATTTTGAAAACTTTTTAAAATAAAAATGTTTAACAGGTTTGGTTGATGTTAACATAATATATTATTTTAAATAGAAAAATAAAAAATAAAATTAGAAAAATTATTTAAAAATAAATTTAAATCTTTTTAAATATATAAAATGATTATTTTATAATAAATAAAAAATTCTCTAAAATATTATATTTATATTTTATATAATTAAAGCTATAAAATTTATAATGTTGAAATAGGTATAATTTAATAGAGAAAATGGCTTTTATATTTGAATTCAGGCTTCTGTGATTTATAGTAATTATCTGGAAAATTTTCTGTTATAATCACATGAGACATAACTTGGTCAACAAGTTTCGAACCAACTAGTGTGATTCTAGGACAAGATGAGAGAAACATCATGCATAAATAGATTTAGAGAGGGCCAAACTAGCCGTAGGAATAACAACTAATTTGACTAAGAAAGATTTTTATTTATCTAATAATAAATAGATTTATTATTATTATTATTATTATTTTAATCCAAATCTGTTATAATTTTTTTTTCATAATTTTTAATAATTAATTTCAACATATTGTAAATTTTTCTATTTTATAATTATTCTAATTTTGAGAATGAGGAAATTTTGTTATTAAAAAGTAGAAAAAAACATAAGTTTTATTATATAAACAAGAGATCAAAGTTCAAAGAAAAATTAATTAAATCAAAATAATGGTCTTTTTTCAATCTTCATGGCCTCCCTTAACTTACGGTGATGAAAATGGTCAATCCTAGCATATATGATGATTAATCTTTTATGCATGCCCAGCTAAGGCCTAGGTGTGGGATCTTCCCTGATTAATGTCACCCACATGCTCACAAATCCTTTGATTTATTGACCGACGGGTTTCACCAATGTAAGGAGTACCACAAGAGCATGGAATTATGTAAACACCCTTCCCATCCCTAGGATTCACATGATCTTTAACCGGTTTAAGAGGGCTATGAATAGTGTTAAGGGGTTTGAAAGACGAAGACACATTATTTTCTTAAAGATCATATAAATCTTATCACAATTAATTTATTTACTATTAAATTAAAAAAATTAATTTTAAAGATCATAACAATCTTATCAAAATTATTTTATTTATTATTAAATTAAAAAAAAATCCTTTTTAGTGAAACTAACTCAAATATTTTTGGATAAAATGGTTTTTTTGAGGACATTTGTTCTTGTTAATTTTAACCAAAATCAGCCAAATACTTTTAAAAACTTGAGCTTAAAATATGTATTTTAAACAACAACAAATTAAAGTATTGTTTGAAATTGTATCGCAAGATTCTCGTAAAAAAACCATTTAAAGCTCCACTATGCATATTGAAATATTCTGAAACCATTAAAGTTTAATTTCTTCCAAGTTTATATATATATATATATATATTACAAAAATTTATTTCAATGTTCATATTAAGTGGTACCTGGGCAATTTGAACTTTGACAGTATTGTACCCCCTTACATTATTTCAATCAGCAAGTAAAAAAATATTATTTTTCACTTCTCAATAGGTAGAATATTTACAATTCTTTTACCTTTGAAATAAATATCCATATTAATTAATATATTTCAATATCAATTTCATATATATTTTTATATGGAGAAAAAATAAAAAAATTATATTTTAATGTTGATCATAAATAAAATATTTCAATTCTCATTTTAAATAAAATAATTTGATTTTGTATCAATGTGAGATTAAAAAAGGAAAAATAATTAAAGGTAAAAAAAATATTTAGATGTAGATTATACATAAAATTGCTAATATATATTCATCTTAATCCTTAATTTATCAAGTGCTAATTTATATGAATTATAGAGAGAGAAAAAAATTGAGAGTTGCTTCTACATATAAGAGAGAAGTGTATTTAAGAATATAATAACAAAAACACGAGTGTGTTGCTCAAAATGAAGGAACTATGTAATTCCTTCAAGGCAATTACATAATTCCTTCATTTTGAGCAACACACTAGTGTTTCTGTTATTATATATTTTTAAATACACTTCTCTCTTATATATATATATATATATAGATATATAGAATTAATACATGAAATATACCCATACTAATAAAAATCCATTATACATCCATCTTAATCCCAAATTTATCAAGCACTAAGAAGATCAAATTTCTCTATATAAAAATATTTTTTCACATTTGCACTTTAGAAACTTTGATTATCTCCAAACATGATAAATACCCACTTCTAATAAATCTTTATCAAATTTATTTTATTATCAAAAACAAAATACCTTTATCATTTAAAAAATTGAATGTGTTTCTTCTAAATAAGAATCTTCCACACACACATATATATCTGATTGTGTTTTTTCTGAATAATTGTCTTCCAACTCCATATTCTCTAACAAGTCAATCATAAACATCACTAAAAATAATTATCTTCTATATATAATGTGTATTTTTTGAATAATTATCTTCCAATTCTGTAATATTCTTTAACAAGTCAATCATAAACATCACTAAAAAAAAGTTTCAATATCCCTTTTAAGAAAAGTTAAGAAAGATTGCAATATCTCTTTCACAAAAAGTTAAGAAAGATTGCAATATCTAATGTTTTTTCCTGAATAATTATTTTCGAACTCCTACATGTTCTCCGACAAATCAATCAAAAATATCACCAAAAAAAAGTTGCAATGTCCCTTTTTAAACGATTAAGAAGGGTTTCAATGTCCTTTTACAAGGAGATAAGAAGGATTGCAATATCCCTTTTACGAACCGTTAAAAAGAGTTGCAAATATCTTACTTTTACAAAACAGTTTAATTTATATTAAATAAATATATTTACATACAAGTTGTTCATATAAGAATTCGTTATCTTAGTTGGTCTTCTTTATATCAAAATGCATTCATGCATGCTGGTCTGTCTTTTGGCAAACACATCTACTTTGAAGTTGGCGCTATGTGTCAAACAACTAATTAAGAATATTGCAGCTAATTAATAGTAAATTCATTTATTTACTATTAAATTAAAAAAATCTTCTAAAGATAATAACAATGGTATCAAAATTAATTAATTTATTATTAAATTAAAAAAAAAATCCCTTTTGTCAAACTAGCACTCGTCAAATAGCTAATTAAGAATATTGGAGCTAATTAATAGTAAATTTATTTATTTACTATTAAATTAAAAAAAATGTTTTTTTTAAAAGATCATAATAATTTTATCAAAATTAATTAATTTATTATTAAATTAAAAAAAATCTTTCTTAGTCAAATTAGCCATTATTCCAACTACTAGTTTGATTCTCTGTAAATCTATTTATGCCTAATGTTTCCACCTAATCTCTCATCTTATCTTGAAGATGAAACACACTAGTTGGTTCGAAACATATTGACAAAGTTATGGCTCATGTGATTATAATCGAAATATTTTTGGATAAAATGGTTTTTTGATGGCATTTGTTCTAGTTAATTTTAACCAAAATCAGCGAAATACTTTGAGAAACTTGAGTATAAGTTGTTTAATTTGTAAAATTCAAGCACTCAATGGGTTTTTCAGGGTTCTCAATTCATTTATGCATTCGAATATGTATTTTAAACAACAAAAATCACAATCTTGTTTGAAATTGTATCCGAGGATTCTGGTAAAAAGAGAAAAGAGGATTGTAGAGAATTGGGAAACTTGTTGTTGCTTCACTAATTGATCACTCAAGTGATGAGAAATGTCGAAGCCTTCACCATGTAGAAATCCTTTAGGGGATTCATTGTATCTATCCATCCACATTTCCTTTATTTCTATAGCAATGTCTTGCATGGTTCGAAGAAGAATCTTTGGGTAATCCTTCTCCTCATCTTCTCCTAATAAAGGGGTTTTACCCTTGTCTTCTTTATCATCTATATAATCAAAATTCTAGTTTCTTCTTCTGAGATACCTCTTCTCTCTATCTGTGAGAGGATCTCCTTCTTTTGATGACATATTGGCTTTAAGATGCACAGGCTGAGCCAAGATTATTCTCTGATACCACTTTAATATTCCCAAATGGGAAAAGCAGGAATATAGTGAAAAATGATGGAAAAGCAATGTAAAACATCACATAAAAGTATGAGACCAATATGGAGACCTTCCATTCATCATAAAAGAAACTTATATGTATAAACTAATGGGCCACAAAACATATAACAAGATATAATAAGCCTCCAATGAAGAAAACCCTCAAGAATGAGGTGCTGCTACATATCAAATTGTCGGAAGACTGCTACAACAGAGTCATAGATGCACTGCCACAGCAAATGAGTGCACAAAAAATAATGGGCTGATATATGCCTCAATAGATACAACAAATACAGATCAAGGTTCTATACAAACTCCAGTGAAGAACCCCAAAATGGTTTTCAGAAATACACCATTATATAAGATGGGAATCAAGGCCCTAGGGCTGATGATTCACTGCAACAAATAAACTGGAAAGGTGTGGCTGATATGATATGCCAAAGAATGTAGCATCCTCCAATGGATCCTATAGGTGAAGGGTTGATCCCTTGACTAGAAAAACTCCTCCTCAAATGGTGTACTGAAACAACCCTGCAACTCCTCCTTGAAAATAACACAGTCCAAGATAGAAACTGCACTGTAAGGGAAAATAAATAAGTGGCCTAATGCCAAATGCTGCAATAAGGCTCAAGGGCCTTCCTTACTAGCCTCCCAATGGAAAGGAACCCTCCTCCACTGAAAATAAGCACTGAAGTGACCCAAATGTGTTCTCCATTACTTCAACCTACAACACAACACAACCCTTAATAGGATCTGCGCAGTAGATGAAAGATGGAGCTTGGCCTAATTCTTGAATGTGGAAGTATAGTAGAATGATCTTCCTAGAGGCTTCTCAAGGAAAGAGGTGCGATTCCCGATCAGGAACACCCTGTGCTAAACATCACTACAATCTTAGCTAAACAGTTGAATAAAGCTATATGTCTAAAGAGACCATATACTCAAAACATAAAGATACATTCATTAAATTGATTTCTATGGCTTCCATCCTCTTCCTTATATAAGTGATGAGCTTCCTCACCCTAGGCCCCACTCATTTAAGACGCTACTTCCATTCGAAGAGTCTCTAACTAAAAGTGTGTTGTCCCATAATGAATGCCACTCCCCCATGACAGAGCTATTGATTTGGTAAAAGTTAACCCAGTCTATGTGTTCCATCCCCTTTTCACACCTAAGGGTGCTCAATTAAGCTGCCAAGATGTCCTGCTTTCACATTGACATTGATTTTATTCATATTAAGGACATTTATGGATCTCCATATCCTCTTATTCATCAAACAAGAAAGAAAAAACAAAAATTAATATTCCAACTAGCTCATGGCTAATTGGGAATATAGCACCTAGATGGAACCTTTTCTCTTTCTGATGTATCTTGTTATGGTGCTTTATTAGGTTCTCCTTCTATATTGTTTTTATTTGATGAGGGAAAACATTCATCATCATCATCCTCATTTGTTTTTATTTCCCTTTTGGGAGTTGTGAGAGGTTCCTCAATATATTCAATAATCTTTTGAAGTCTCTTATTGTAGAATTTGTATGCTTTACTTCTAGAAGAGTAACCAAGAAATATTCCTTCATCTTCTCTAGGTTCAAACTTAGCAAGCTTTTCGTCATTATTTTTTATATAACATTTGCTTCCAAAAACTTTAAAGTGCTTCACAGTGGAAGTATTTCCATACTGGAGTTCATAAGGAGTTTTATCATTGTTTACATGAACATGAGCCTTGTTGAGAATATTTACTACAGTATGCGCAACTTCACCCCAAAAGGTGTCAGGAGTGCCAAATTCATCAAGCACAACACAAGCCATTTTCTGAATTGTTCTATTCATTCTTTCTGCCATGCCATTTTGTTGCGGAGTTCCAGCGACAAAAAAAATGTCTTTTTATGCCATATTGTTCATAGAAATCAAAGAATTCATCTGATATGTATTCTCCTCCTCGGTCAGATCTAAGACATTTGATTTTTAGATCTAATTCATTTTCAAATAAAGCTTTGAAGGCCTTAAAATTTTCAAATTCTTCATCTTTATGTTTCAATAAATCGATCCAACACATTCTAGAAAAGTCATCAATGAATGATATATTGTATTGTTCTCCACAAGGTGAATTTTTCATTACAGGTCCACATAAATTAGTATGTACAATTATTTCAAGAGGCTTACTTGCTAATCCTTCTTTGGCATTAAATTGACCCCTGGTTTTCTTACTGAATTGAAATGATTTTCATATGGTACTTTCGGGTAGAGTGATGTTGGGTAGATCACGAACAACTTTGAGCCTGCTTGATTTTCTTATTTCAGAAAAAAATCAGATGTCCCAATCTTCTATGCCATAACCAGTTTTCTAGTAGATTTACCTAGATATCATTGGTCTTGGAAACCTTTCAATATATACAAATTTCTTGGTGTTCTTGTTCCTTTTATTACAGTCTTTCCAGTGTCAAGTTCACGAACCACACACTCTTTTGATCGAAAGACAAATTCATTTCCTTGATCACACATTTGACTAACACTCAACAAGTTATGCTTTAATCCATCAAATACATAACATTGTTAGCTTTAACCTTTTATTTTAGAAAAACAGATCCTTTACCCTTAATGATAGCAGGAGAGTCATTTCCAAAAGTAACATTCTTTTCCTTCTCTAATGCATTGTATGAAATAAGTTTATCTTTATCACCTGTCATGTGTTTTGAACATCCGCTATCAATGTACCATTGATTTTCTTCTCCTTCTGCAAATAAAGTTATACCACAACATTCAAACTATACATCCTTCTTTCTCCATACCTTGGAACTTGTGGATATTTGTTCTTTTGGGTGAAGTTTGCTCCTGCATTTAGATAATTCATGTCCAAAGTTATTGCAAAATGAAAATTCAATTTCGTCTTGAAGAGGAGAAAAAATGTAATAAGTATTCTTCTTTATTCTTGTCTCATTTCTTTGCTTTCTTGCTTCTACGGTCACGATGGTTTTGTATGCAACACTTTGAGCAGATTTATGACCAAAATTATGACATGAGGAACATTTTCCATTAATGAAGTAATTTCTGCGATCATAGAACCTTCTAGTGTTTTTTACCTTTTGACTTATATTTCTATTATTATTCATCCATGGATTTGAATGATCGTGCTTTACCTAGAAATTGTCTTTGTTCTTTTGCTGAGTGATGAAAATTTGTTGCTTGGCTTTTGCTACATTCAGATAGCTTGTCGCTGAGGAATTTTTTGACTGATAAGATTCACCAATATATCCAAGACCGGTCTTCACAAGAGGAGAGCGTTGAACCTGGATAATTTCATATAAGGTTTCAAATCATTTAGAAAATCTAAGATTTAGAGTTTTTACTTTCTCAAGTTCCTTTCTTATACTTACTATTTTACACTCTAATTTATGTTGGGTATGTGTTATATTATGTTGTCGGGCACAACAAGGGGGTCACAAGGGGGGCGGTAGCCCCCCCTGTCGGGGTCGGGGGCAGGGCCCTAGCAAATTTTTTTCGGTGGGCGGACCCACTCATGGGAGGACCCACCAATGGTTTTGTGCATGGGTTTGCACATGGTTTTGGGGGATGATGGCTTTTGGCCCCTGGTATTTTGTAGATACGGTCAAGGGAACTATGGCTATGTTATAATCCAGGGTTAATGGATTAGGGTTTATGTATGCTTCGGCATGTATATATATGTGTTGTAACACTAAAAGGAATATAATTAATAATCAAGTTGGTCATCCCGATTTGGGATCTAGGGGAAAATCTCTGTGTATATCTGTTTTATGTTTTATGTTTTATGCTCTTGCTATTGTTTATTTTATGTTTTTAGGATTCATTCGTAGATAATTTCTGTACAAGGTTAAAACCTACAATTTCTCATTGTTCTTCTCCTTTTCTATGAGTTGATTCTTTAGAGTATCTATGGATATTTTTTTCTCTTCCAAGAAATTTTGAGTTGAGTGATTTCTTCAAGAAAATCATTTTCTTTTAATGCATCCATAAAAGTATCTTTAGCCTCACTGGTATCTTCTTCAAATTCCATGAGCAACCTAATATCTTGATCAGATTCTCTTTCTTCACTATTTGAAAAACCATCACTATCTTCATGAGTATAGTAACTTTTTCTATTGACAAACCGTCTCCTATTTCATTTTTCTAATTCCTTTCCCTTATCATGATTATCTTTATGAGGACATTTAACAGCATAATGACCCACTCTTCCACAAGAAAAACATTTGAAAGGAATCTTACCTCTGAACCTTCTAGTGCCAAGTTGAAGTTTCTTCACAAAATTTACCTCATCGTCTTCTGATACATACCCTGATTCTTTTTGTTCTTCCTTGTATTTTCCTTTTGCAGTAGCTCTAAATGTAGCTTCTTTGACTTCATATGGACCTCCTTTTCTCATTGCAGAAGCAGTCACGATCCCATGAAGTTGAAAAATATTAAGAGTCTGTAGATCCCGCTTCTCCTCAACGGCAAACACTTTTGACTCGAATGTAGGAGTTAGAGATCTTAATATTTTCCCTACTAGAGTTGTGTCTCTTATGTATTCACCTAGATTTCTCATACGATTTACGATCTCATCTAGACGTAAAAAGAAACTAGAAATACTTTCATCATTATGCATTTTGGGATCTTCATATTGAATTTTGAGAGATTGGAGTGTAGCATTTTTTTCCTTCGCATCACCTTAGCTCAGAATTATTTTGTCCCATATCTCCTTTGTCGTATTTAACTGCGTAACTTTGAAAAATTCTGATTCAATCAGACTTCCCAATAATGCATTGACATCTTTTGCATTGGTTTCATAGTTCTTCCTTGCTGCTGGATCTATTGGAACTGCAGTTGTATATTGGTAACCGTCGTCAAATATTGCCCAAACATCTGCTCCAAGAGACTAAAGATAGGATATTGTTCTTGTCTTCCAGAAGATTAATTTTTTTTTTTCTGTTGAAGAGTGGTGGTTGATAGATTTTGTTCCATCTTGATTTATCATCTTGGACGATATTCCTTCTAGCGATTAAGCTTCTTTAGAATTTCCATCTATGATACCAATTGTTGGAAAAAATATTGAGAGGGGGAGGGGGAGGGGGAGGGGGAAGGGGCGGGGGGGTGAATCAGTATTTACAAGAATCACAATCTTGTACTTTTATTTTACTAGTTTCTATACGTGACTCTGTTTAGCACAAATAGTGTATGTGCATGGCTATATTAAATGAAACTTACATATACCCAAATAACTTAATGTTCGGATAAATATTCAGAAACATTAGTTAGTCCAGTTCATCAGTTATGCATCAGACATTTAAGAAGTAAACATGTGTAGTAATAACAAAATAAATCATCACACAAGGGTATCACACATGAACACCAAAATTTAAGGTGGAAACCAAAGTCGGGAGAAAAACCATTGTTGTTGTCATCTCTATCTTCAATATTTATTATATAGAAAACTACTTACAATGTTTTACTGATGCATACTCATGTCAGTACGCAGGAACCCACCTGCAGAAGGCTACACCCTTCTCGCGTTCTCCAGCTGCTACTGGAAGGGAGCTCCTACTCCCTAATCTCGTTTACCATTCACTACTGGAAGGGAGCTACAACCCCGTGAAATGATCACCAAATTCTTATGGCAGGAAGCTTCAACTTCCACACTGAAGGCTTCAACCCTCAGAACCACTGCAAACCACGTTTCATATATATATGATTGTGTTTTTTCTGAATAATTGTCTTCCAACTCCTTCATATTCTCTAAAAATTCAATCATAAACATCGCTAAGAATAATTATCTTCCACATATAATGTGTATTTTCTGAATAATTATCTTCCGACTGCTTAATATTCTTTAACAATTCAATGATAAACATCACTAAGAAGGGTTTCAATATCCATTTTTTACGAAGGGTTAAGAAGGATTGCAACATCTCTTTTACAAAGGGTTAAGAAGGGTTGCAATATCCATTGTTTTTTTTGAATAATTATCTTCCAACTCCTACATGTTCTCTAACAAATCAATCAAAAATATCACTAAAAAGAGTTGCAATGTCCCTTTTGCAAACAATTAAGAAAATTTTCAATGTCCTTTTACAACGAGTTAAGAAGGATTGCAATATCCCTTTTACAAACAGTTAATAAGAGTTACAATATCCAACTTTTACAAAACAATTTAATTTATATTAAATAAATGTATTTACATATAAGTTGTTCATATAAGAATTTTTTATGTTAATTGGCCTTCTTTATATCAAAATGCATTGGCCCAATTGGCCTCACTACCCACTCTAGGCATGCTAGCCTACCTCTTGAAAAAAACATCTACTTTGAAGTTGGCCCCACACATTTTCCCCTTACTATCAACATGAGGCATCAGCATGAGCTTATGGAGAGGTTGTTCAAAACTCTGCAAGCCACCTGATGTAGAGAAAACACAACTTGGAGATGCAAATTCAACATATAAATAAGAGACAAAAATTAGCTTACTCTAGAGTCTGCACTATGTGTCAAACAACTAATTAAGAATATTGCAGCTAATTAAAATTAATTTACTTACTATTAAATTTTAAAAAATGATTCTTAAAGATCATAATAATTTTATCAAAATTAATTAATTTATTATTAAATTAAAAAAAAAAAATTCTTAGTCAAACTAGCTATTTTTCCAGCCACTAGTTTGGCCCTCTCTAAATCTATTTATGCCTAATGTCTCGATTTTATCTCTCATATTATCCTGAAGATGAAACACACTAACACTGGTTGGTTCGAAACATGTAGGAAAAGCTATGTCTCATGTGATTTAACCGAAATATTTTTAGATAAAATGATTTTTTCAGGGCATTTGTTCTAGTTAATTTTAACCAAAATCAGCCAAATACTTTTAAAAACTTGAATTTAAGTTGTTTAATTTGTAAAATTCATGTACTTAATGGGTTTTTCAGGGTGCTCAATTCATTTATGCATTCAAATATGTATTTTAAACAACAAAAAATCACAATCTTGTTTGAAATTGTTTTGATAAAAAAAAACCATTTAAAGTTCCACTATGCCTATCGAAATATTCTCAAACCATTAAAGTTACACTATGTGTTAGTATGAATCTTTCATCGTAAAAGATCACTTTAGCTACGCATAAAAAATAGCCCTAACATCGATTATGGCTGCAAAATACCTTTAAGATTGCTGCACAAATTCAGATCTAAGCACAAAAGATATTAAGCAGATAAAAATAACATAGCTCCATAGATCCAATGAACAAGACAAGAAGAATGTATATAAAAGAATTTTGTATTATATTAAAGAATGGGGCACCTAAGAGGAAAACAAGAAAGGTGTTTTCCGGTTCTCCTCAGTGGAATGGGTTCTTGGAAGTCCTCAGTGTTTCAAATCTAGCATTTCTCTCTCTTATGGATGTGGAAAGGCGAACATAGAACTCAATGGGAGTTCACAAAGTAAAATGGAAAATGGTGACCAAGAGAAGATCCAGAGTGATCTAATGCAATGAAGGTCACTAATGAATGGGTAAAACCCCCCTATTTATAACAAAATATTGGGGCCGTCTAGAACTCGGTGCATGAATAAAATATTATTAATCGAATTCTAGAAGCACCCTTTAGGAATATTTTATTATATTTGTTAGAGGGAAAAGGGTTCTTGACTTGGGTCAATTCCTTTATTTATAAATAATAAATAAATAAATGGTTTATTTATCATTTTAGGGAAGTCATGGGAATATAATTAAATAAATAATGGTTTATTTAATTATTTACGGATGATTTTGTCAAATTTAACTAAGAATATTATTTAAATAATGATTTAAATAACTTATTCTTAGAAAATAATTAAATAAATAAGAATTTATTTAATTAAGTTCCTTATTTTGGGTTAAATATGACCAGGAGATATAAACAAATGAGTTATTTTATATGGTGAAAGCAATTTTACTTAGGGTAAAATTGGTCTCACATGGTGTACTTGGGTTCATCTAATAATAATAGGTTAGATGACCAAAAAATGGTGTAACAGATTGCCCCCCAACGTACGAGTTTTAGGAGCAAATCGTATCACCAAAGTACGTTGTAAGAACTCAATCACTAGATATCGAGAGGGAAGTGAGAGAGAGAAATGTAAGGTTGTCTGATGTGCAAAAGGACTAGACCCTAAGGAGATGAGACTTATAGGTGCAACAAGTCTCTAGTTTATGAAGTGGTACCTATGCTAAAGGCGGCGGGGGAGGCATACCTATGCCCGCCGAGACAAAGTACAAAGAATAAGGCACCCGTAAAACTACGAAAACCACCGAACGCAATAAGTACAAAGAATAAGGCGCCCGTAAAACTACGTAACGCAATGTCACAGGTATTGGCCAAAACATGATACTATAAATAACATGATGAATCCCACATACATGCGAGGCCTCGAATAATCATCAAGACTTATACAATAATATGGTAGTACATGAGATATAAATACACCCAAATGCCCCCGACACGCGGGGAAGGGCTCGCAAAATCTGACTGATACGTGCAAATCGAAGAGGCACTACAAGCGATTGAGGCCGATATCATCAAATGAGAGGAGCTGCATCAAGGCCGGAAATGAAGAAGTCATCCGGGCATGTGGGGGGCTACCTGCAGGGCCACCCCCTCATGAGGGTTGAGACATCTCACACACGCCCGGGAAGCACCAATAGCTGTTGCTGCATCACTGGACCATCAAGTGTATAGATCACAATCATGCTGAGAAAAGCTAGAACCAAGGTACACTGCCCCCTAGACCTAGTTTTTGGAGTAAATGAGCTGATGTCGACCGAAGTAGGTCCGCCATAGGTGAGGCAATAATGGAACCCCAACTAAGGCACGAGGGAAAATAGTAGAGCGACGAACAGAGGAACAGTAATGATGATAATGAAATGGGGGATGATCCAAAGGGGACCATAAAGAACATGAGTACAAAATGGTATCTCATGACGGAAATTGACACGAACAGGAATGAGTATAGAGGCAAGGTGGTGCCCCCAATGACATGTGTTGTAAGTGAGAAAATCCGATTTGTAGGAGAGGTGAATAGACTCTTCATGGAAAAAATGTGTCCTGGTGAAGTAGCAAGGTAATAAAAACTAAAAGGTACCCAAAGCTCATGAACAGGCTAGGTCGCACTTTTTGGGGTCTGTTCTGTGACCTGGGTAGTAGGTATTGGGCAGACAACTGCAACGTGTCCCAGGAAATGACTGGAAAAGTGCGAATTATCAGAGAAAGGGGGTTTCAGAGCTGTTGTTGGCTGAGATCTGGTATTTTTATGGTTGAGGGGCATAGGTGCCCCTAAGAATGTTGTGGTTATGCCAAAATGTATGTAGCAAAAAAGGGGAATCTAAACACATTTTAATGATATGGTGTGCCATTTGTTTTCGTTATGGGTATGCAGTTTTGAGAAAGGAAATGGAGGATTAAAAATCTTTTTTAGTACCGTATACATGAACCAAATGGGATTTAATTTTCTGGGTTGGCATACCTGGTGCCACTATCCCAAACAGAGGAGTTGGAGATAATGAATTGATGCTCTCTTAGAAAACCTAGCGGTTGGTCAATGACAATATCTAAACGATTGGTTTGCTGATGTAAGATGAAGGAACGATAAGGGGTATCATCCTTAGAGTGATCTGAAGTGATATGGGACTTTAGAGGTTCTTCTAAATGTGGAAGAATAATGGTACTAAAGTCAGCATGAGCAGATACACTAGGAGAGTTGTGGAGAATTGCTGCTCTTGGTCTCTCAAATATGGGTGCCCCCTTACCCGAACATGGGGTTTCAATGTAATGGCCACGAGGTGGATGTGGTGTGGACGCATGGGGTCAATGTAAGGGGGAATAGATAAAGTCAGGGGTGGTGATTTCTGCCATACTGTCGTCATCGTGATAGAAGATGGGGTGACTGGTGGGAGAAAGACCATCTGATGTGGTGAAGCTACCTGACTCATCATCATGAGAAGAGAGGTTCACATGTGTGTCATCACAAGGGGTGACAGAGGAGTAAGTAGATAAAGGATCTACCAATGTTGAGCCCAAGGTGATCGCCGAAGGAAGGTCAAGCGAAACAACAGGGGAGGATTGAGAGGGAATGTTCCCCGAGGGTCTTATGGATGATGATAGGTGGAAAATGATGGACGAAGGCTCCATCAGCTTGAAATCAGGAGGGGGAATGTCAATGGGAGCAGTCATGTCTGGCAAGTCTGCCGAAGCAAAATGCGCAAATAGGGGAGAGGTGGACTCGTTGTGCTTGGCCTCAAATTGGTGGACCATGGCTAGAGAGGTGCGGAAGTCCTTGAGGTGGCAACAAAGGTGGGTGTAATGGCCATGGAGATCACATAAAGCATAGGGGTGGTTGGTGTGAATAGGCTTGGGGTTCGTGGCCGCGGTCACGGAAGAGAAAAAGGCTTCAGGGAACGCGACATTAACCATGGGCTTGAGATGAGATAGTTCAGGACAGGTATGGGTGGCGTGGCCGAAAACATCATACAAAGCACACTGGGTGGTATGCTTTGGAGGCCGAGGAGGGGCAGGCTTTGTCGAGGCAGCCTTGTCCTTTGATGCCCCCCTGTGAGCTTTGCCATTCTTACCTGAAGTGGTCGCAATAGGAGGTGGACCCTGTTGAGGTGACTGAGGCATTATTGCAGCGAGAGAAGTCATGGGGACTGGTTGAACCGGGGTCAAAGCAAGATAAGGTTTAGGTTGACCAGGCAAGGTAGCGGCTGGAGGAGCAAGGTACCAGGCAGGAATCCCAAGGGTCAGGTTAGGAAGAGAGAGGGTGGCTATGACAGGTACCGCGTACACTCCTGGTGGGAGAGCTAGGAGCGGTATCTGACCAGCGGGGTAATGGCCAAGAGGGACGGCTCCAAGACGGTTGAGACCTGGTGGAACCGACCCAGGAGGGTAGAGAGGCGCATGGGAATTAGCGGTAGGAGAAGGGTCATAAGGGAGAGGTCCGACTGGTTGAGGCGAAGGGCTAGGAGCGGGTTGCGGCGAGCGAGGTTGAGGTTGTTGACTAGCTGAAGCGGGCTGCGTGAGTTCGGCCCGAGACGATTGCATCATGCAAACATTCACTGAGCTGGGATCCGAGACAAGAGGAGGAGGGAGACCAGGGAAGGTTCCAAGCAAGGAGGAGTCTTTGTAGATTCCAAGGGAGGCACTGGTCAAAGAATCGACGGTTGGCTTATTGGCTATAGAAGAGATGATCGACTTAGGGGAAGTCTGAGATTTTGGCTCATGGTATGTCAATTGGTCAACGGTGACTATCTTTCCATTATGAGGGAAAAAAATCTTGCGGTGGACTGCGGATGGGATGGCAGACATGGCATAGGTGTAACTACGCCCCAAAAGAATGTTATAGTCAAGAGGGGCATCGATAACTTCAACGTCAACACAAACAGTCTTGCCCGCAAGGGTGATAGGACAGTTACGGAAAAGGCTGATGGGCTGGGAGGCATGGCCATCCCACGCACGAAGAGTGATCGTGGGAAGGGCCAACTCAGGAGATCCGAGTTGTTTCCAAACTGAAGCGGACATCACAAAGGTGGATGCCCCCTCATCAATGATGCACCGGGAAATGTGAGCGTTCCGGATTTTGACTGGGATTTGGAAAGCTACGGAAGCAGGAAGAGGAGGAGACTCTAACTGATGGGCGTCGAAAACAATCAATTGGTCATCTGCGGGATCTACAACACCCAGGGCAGATAGTAGAGATTTTATTTGAGAAGGGCATGACTGGAAGAGTTCCAGCGTTGAAATGGCAGCAGGAGATTGGGTCAGCTCATCTACTATGCTATATGCATGGGTAGCTCGGTCAAAAGCAACATTTCGGCGTAATGGTCCCTTAGGGATCTTGGTATGAACCTTGGCTTTGGGCGGAGGGATAAGAAAGGGACTATTAGTTGTCGAAAGAGGCCCTGTAGAACCAGAAGAAGGTGACTCAGGGACAGATGGAGCAAGAGGCTGGGGGTATGGACTGGACGGAGTTTGAAGGTTAAGGTCGATAGTTATAGGTTGGTCAGAGTTCATCATGAGGATCTGGTAATCAGAGGTACCAGATGGAGGAGGTTGAGTGGTTACTGGTTCGTGAGGTGGTTGGGTAGCCACAAATCCCTGCTGTGCATACACCTTCTCTTGAGGGGGTGGTGACTGCTGTTGCGGGGGTTGAGAAGACAAGGGAGGCGGGGGTGCGAATGCTGGAGGAGCTGGAGCACTAGGCTGTGGGTATGGATGATAATGAGGTTGGGTAACAGTGTGGTAAACCGGAGGTTGGGCAGAAAGAGGAGGCATGCCAGATCCTGGATGCGTGCTACCGAGAGGGGGAGAAGTGTAGGAGGTGGTTCCCCCTCCCCCAGGAAAACCATAGCTCATGGGAGGTTGAGCGGATGGATGAGAGAGAGCTCCAACAATACCGTCGGTGGCATGAGGTGCCCCCGGTGTGTTAGTGCCACCGGGTCTGGGGAGGTCAGGAAGGACGGTATAAACATAACCAGATTGAGCATAGATCAGGTCATATTTCAAGGCTATTTGGAGGGCAGCTTCTTCGGATTGAGGAAAATGGGATGCGACATCTTTTCCGATGGCGGGTAAGAGAGATCTAAGGAACCAGTCCATGTAGACACGGTCTTCGAAGGTAGGGGCTTGACATAGGCTCTTTCTTCTCCACCATTCTTTAACATGATCGAATAGGCGGGTCGCAAACGATTGACGGAAAGAAGTCAAAAGTTCGATACCGGTGTCATAACGAGGGGGAAGCTGGAAATAAGATAAGAAGGCGCAAGCAAGGGTCACAAAGGTGGTATGAGAAGAGGTGGGCTGGTCAACATACCACTTAGAAGCTTCGCCTGTAAGCGTGCGTTGGAACAACCGAAGACGAATGGAATCATCGGTGATGGAATTGGAGGAACACCACATGTGGAAAGATCGTATATGGTTAGAGGGATCTTCACTAGCAAGGCCTTCAAACTTGGGAATATTGGAGGGGAGCTTGGTTGGCATAACAGGCAAACTAACATCGTGGCGAATAGGATCATGAATCAGCTAATTGAAATCGGGGAGACTGAGGCCAACCATATAAGGGAGTAATGGGGCAGTCGAGGTAGGTCCCGTAGGGGTTCCACTGGACACGGACCCAGCAGTAGAACTGAGGTTAGGGCTAGGTCCGGAACTAGACATGGTGAAGGTAACAGGGGGGGAACCAAGAGGAGGGGGAGAACCCGAACAATCAGAGGAAGAGGCGGAGCGCGGACTCGGGGGAGGACGTTTTCGATAGCGATGGGAAGGAGGAAGTCGACCAAGCAGAAACTGAGGGTGAAGGCGAGGAAGTCTCCGAGAAAGGCGCCTTGGGGGCGCAATGATGATAGGAAGAAGAAAAAACCGACAAGGGCAGGGAGAGACAAAAGCAAAGGAGGTCAAGGGCAGAAAGGTGCAGTGACAATTGATTTTAAAGTCTTTTCCAGGCGGTGGTAACCAGGCGCTTGTTCTCTTAGGGTCAGTGTGTGTTGTGCATTAATTTTAATTGTTTAAACCTAGACTTTTTGAGAGTAAAAGAAAAAGTGTACTGTGTAACTGAAAATAAATCTGCAGTAAATAAGACTAAAAGAACAAAAAATGAACAACTACCAATGCATCAATCTAACCCAAGAAGGCGAGTCTCTCAAAACTAGTCTATAAGAGGGAAAGAACTAAGCACACTAAAAAGAGGCCAATAGATCAAATGTCAGGAGGGACTGGGATCTAAAGGAGAAATCTGCTGAAAAGTGGTGCAGAGAACAACGAAGAGGCAGAGGCAAGGTTGCTGCTAAAAAGGAGGAGATCAGCTAAAACTAGAAGAGACAAGGCAGTGGCCTTAGGAATGGACCCAAACAAAACGATATGAGGTGATTTGAGAGGGAGAAGAGCTGATCTAAAAGGATCTGAAATGGAGGTATCAGATCTGAGAAAAATAAGGCTGAAACTCTGAAAATTCAGACTTCTGAAACAACAAAGACTCTCCCACAAAAAGTGGAGGGTACTAGAGCCCTAAGGGGAAATATTCCCTCTTAGTTGAGTAAAACGGAGCAAGAATAGGTCTAAACGGGCGAAGACGAAGGTCAGACAACCCTGACAGAGGTTCAGAAAAAACCCAGAAAAATTTCAGAAAAATTCCAGAAAAAAGTCCAGGTCGCAGTTTTTGACCTGTTTTTCACTCAGGTCGCACCTTTTGGGCTGTTTTCCGTGACCTAGGACGCACTCTTTGGGCCAAAAAGTGCGACCTACACTTCTGGTACTCTCGGTGGCAGATTTCAGAAAAATTTGTCGTCTCAGCTGCGGCTGATGTCGGTCACCTGCGCAATAAGGCCAAAAACACACAAAAGTTAAAAATTTGATTGTTTGAGGGTTTTAGGGGTGAAAAACACCATAAAAATAGGAAAAACAGAAAATGGAAGAGAAACCCTAGGGTTTGAAATAGTTGGATATGCAGGAATATATAAAATGACAGCGGTCGCAAAAGAAAACCCGTGTGGAGTCACCAATTGTTAGTATGAATCTTTCGTCGTAAAAGATCACTTTAGCTACGCATAACAAATAGCCCTAACATCGATTATGGCTGCAAAATACCTTTAAGATTGCTGCACAAATTCAGATCTAAGCACAAAAGATATTAAGCAGATAAAAATAACATAGCTCAATAGATCCAATGAACAAGACAAGAAGAATGTATATGAAAGAATTTTGTATTATATTAAAGAATGGGGCACCTGAGAGGAAAAAAAGAAAGGTGTTTTCCGGTTCTCCTCAGTGGGATGGGTTCTTGGAAGTCCTCAGTGTTTCAGATCTAGCATTTCTCTCTCTTATGGATGTGGAAAGGAAAACATAGAACTCAATGGGAGTTCACAAAGTAAAATGGAAAATGGTGACCGAGAGAAGATCCAGAGTGATCTAATGCAATGGAGGTGACTAATGAATGGGGAAAGCCCTCCTATTTATAACAAAATATTGGGGCGATCTAGAACTCGGTGCATGAATACAATATTATTAATCGAATTCTAGAAGCACCCTTTAGGAATATTTTATTATATTTGTTGGAGGGAAAAGGGTTCTTGACTTGGGTCAATTCCTTTATTTATAAATAATAAATAAATGGTTTATTTATCATTTTAGGGAAGTGATGGGAATATAATTAAATAAATAATGGTTTATTTAATTATTTATGGATGATTTAGTCAAATTTAACTAAGAATATTATTTAAATAGTGATTTAAATAACTTATTCTTAGGGAATAATTAAATAAATAAGGATTTATTTAATTAAGTTCCTTATTTTGGGTTAAATATGACCAGGAAATATAAACAAATGAGTTATTTTATATCGTGAAAGCAATTTTACTTAGGGTAAAATTGGTCTTACATGGTGTACTTGGGTTCATCTAATAATAATAGGTTAGATGACCAAAAAATGGTGTAACACTATGCCTATTGAACTATTCTAAAACCATTTATTGTGTGAGGAGGGGCATTTTACAATTCAATGAGGGAGATGTGTAATTTGCTTCACTTGTACCTAAAAAATATCCTTTTAAAATAAAAATAAAATATTGACTAAAATAAGAAAACAATGTTATATATATATATATATATATATATATATATATATATCAAAGAGGTTAGTTTTAATTAAAAACATTATTGTTATTACACCTTAATATGAAGGAGATGTTTAATTTCTTCCATGTTTATATATATATATATATATATATATATATATATATATATATATATATATATATATATATATATCATAAACAAATTATTTCAATGTTCATATTAAGTGGTACCAGTGGGATTTGAGCGTTCAAAAATTTCACATTACTTCAATTGCCAAGTAAAACAATATTATTTTTCACTTCCCAATAGGTAGAATATTTACAATTCTTTTACCTTTTAAATAAATATCCATATTAAATAATATATTTCATTCCATATATAAGAAAAAAATATTTTAATATTGGCCATAAGTAAAATATTTCAATTCTTATTTTAAATAAAATAATTTAATTTTGTTTCAATGTGAGAGATATTAAAAGAGAAAAAATAATTAAAAGTAAAAATATTTGGATGTAGATTATACATAAAATTGCTAATATATATTCAGTTTAATCCCTAATTTATCAAGTGCTAATTTATATGAATTAAACAAAGAGAGAAAAATTGAGAGTTGGTTAGACATATAAGAGAGAAGTGTATTTAAAAATATATAATAACAAAAACACGAGTGTGTTGCTCAAAATGAAGAAACTATGTAATTCCTTACATGGAACATAAATATACATATTTTGGATAATTGTCATTTTAAATAAAAGAATTTAATTTTGTATCAATGTGAGAGATATTAAAAGAGAAAAAATAATTAAAAGTAAAAAAATATTTGGATGTATATTATACATAAAATTGCTAATATATATTCATCATAATGCCTAATTTATCAAGTGCTAATTTATATGAATTATATAGAGAGAAAAAAATCGAGAGTTGCTTCGACATATAAGAGAGAAGTGTATCTACAATTGAAATATATATATATACACATGAAACATACCCATATACATAAAAAAACCATTATACATCCATCTTAATCTCAAATTTATCAAGCACTAAGAAGATCAAATTTCTCTATGTAAATTTTTTTTTCCACATTTGCACTTTAGAAACTTTGATTATCTCTAAACATGATAAATACCCACTTCCAATAAATCTCTATCAAATTTATTTTATTATCAAGAACAAAATACCTTTATTTTCAAAATTGTGACACAATCATTTAAAGAATTGGATGTGTTTCTTCTGAATAAGTATCACACACACACATATATATCTGATTGTGTTTTTTTCTAAATAATTGTCCTCCAACTCCTTCATATTCTCTAACAAGTCACTCATAACCGTCACTAAGAATAATTATCTTCCATATATACAGAGTATTTTCTAAATAATTATCTTTCAACTCCTTAATATTCTTTAACAAGTCAATCATAAACATCACTAATAAGGATTGCAATATCCCTTTAAAGAAGGGTTAAGAAAGATTGCAATATCTCTTTTACAAAAGGTTAAGAAGAGTTGCAATATCCAATGTTTTTTCTGAATAATTATCTTCCAACTCCTACATGTTCTGTAACAAATCAATCAAAAATATCATTAAAAAGGATTGAAATGTCCCTTTTACAAACAGTTAAGAAGGGTTTCAATGTCCTTTTACAAGGAGTTAAGAAGGATTGCAATATCCCTTTTACAAACCGTTAAGAAGAGGTGCAATATCCAACTTTTAAAAAACAGTTTAATTTATATTAAATAACTGTTTTTACATATAAGTTGTTCATATAAGAATTCGTTATCTTAATTGGCCTTCTTTATATCAGAATGCATTGGCCCAATTGGCCTCACTACCCACTCTAGGCATGCTAGCCTGCCTCTTGGCAAACACATCTACTTTGAAGTGGGCCCCACACATTTGCCCCTTACTATCAACACGAGGCATGGGCATGAGCTTATGGAGAGGCTGTTCAAAACTCTGCAACCCACCTGATGTAGAGAAAAAACAACCTGCAGATGCAAATGCAACATATAAATAAGAGACAAAAATTAGATTACTCCAGAGTGTGCCCTACGTGTTAAACAGCTAAAGAATATTGCAGCAGTCCAATATTACCTCGGGGAAAAGGAGCAAAAGATTTTCCACATCCTTCTTTGAGGAAATTTGGGTCATCAGATAGGACAAGGCAACCATCAGCTGATGTACCCCAAAAGAAAGGCACTGAACCATCGGCATCCTGGCAACCAAAATAGTTTCTCAGTCACATTAATGGATTTCTTGGCATACCTAAGTGGAAAATCCAAAGCAAAGAAAAAGGAAATGAAGGGATGAGAATGATAAGCTTACAACTGCAGTGAAGAGAGCCTGGGAAGTGGAGTCATAAAGAACGAAGACAAACTTTCCAGAGAGCTCTCTGATGACCTGATCTGCAGGGTAAGGGCCACGATCTCTGAGAGTACGATACGCTTCAATGACAATAGACACTTCATTTGCAGATTTATTGAGACCATATCTTTGCCTCAACACCGCTACGTTGTCCAAGACGCCCTCGAATATGCAGAACATGTTATCAACAGCACGGAAAGATCTGCACCATTCAAGAATCACGATTATAAGAAGAGATTGAAAGCTCCTCCAATCACGAATTGATTTCTTCCCTTGAAAAAAAGATATCTTAAAAACAAATAATAAAAGGAAAGAAAAGATGCCTGGGAGTTAAGAGAGGCTGGCGCGATTGAGTGTAGGCCATGGCACCGGCATCCCCAAGGTTAATACAGACGGTTCCAGAATCGGCAGAGACGAAAGAGTCAACCAAATCGATTGCATTTTTCCGGTTGTCAGACTCAACACTGGGGCTCGTCAACTCCTTAGGGCCTTGTGCCACAGACCTCTTCAATACTGTCAGCATTTTTGTAGGCAGAAACAAGTTTAAATCAAACTACCTTGTTGGAGAGAAAAAAATACAAAGTGGGGAATATTTTTTTTACAGGGAAGAAAAGAGACAGAACAGCACTGTGCTTGGCTAATAAGCTGCCGGTTGCTTGCTTGCTTCCAACGGATGGATGTATGAATACGTTTATGAGCTGCGGGCGAGGGTGGATGTTATATACTAATAATTCGCCCATTCATGGGTCAGGTAATTGGATAACCACGCTTCCTCAGCGTGGGAATATATATGCAGTGCCAATCTGGTCTAGTAAGCTTGACACTAACATTGGATAATGGATAATATTTGCACGATTTTATCGGATGTCTGTCCCCATCTCGTCAGCCACATACGATTTTCAATTACCAATAAGCTCTGATGAGGAAATATATATCCATAATGTACGGTTGATTGAACGAGAATTTTGATAATTTTTTCACAGGAGTAATTAAAATTTTCTTTGAATATTGTGTTTGCTAGAGAAATTTTTGGAAGAAACCGTGTGCCGATGTTTAATTGTTTTTTATTTTTTTTTGGAAAATTATAATTGTCAAAGTGGGGACATTCATTATTATTTGATATTTTAATGCAAGTTGACTCATCACTGTTATTCAAGGAAGACCATGTCACTTGGAATTATCTGCTCGTGGTTAGTAAAGAGACATGTTTTGTTATTCGAGGAAGATCATGTCACTTGGAATTATCTGCTCCTAGTTAGTAAAGAAGCATGCTTTGACTGGTGATGCCTTTAGGTCTTATACCTTTAACATGTCTCTTTGAGTATCGAAAAAACAAGCTCTTAGCCAAACATTTTTAGTGAAAATTGGTTTATTATTTTCACAACAATTTTTTAATGTAATATTATTACTGAATATATATAAAGGTTTTTTTATAAAATTTGGAAAAATTAAAAGTTGAAAATAAATATACATTTTTTTTTTTTTTTAATTTAAGGATATATATATATATATATATATATATATATATTTTGTAATTGATATAAGTGTATTAAAAAAAAAATTATACTAATGAATAATATACATAATGTTTGGTTAACCAATTTTGGATAGAGTGTGATTTGTGCTCTGTTAAGACACTCCTTGATGTGAAGTCACCACTTCAATTCTCCACCCTAGTTGGGGTAAATAATTGGACATGATAAAAATGTATTCCAACCAAACTTAGTATATATATATATATTCTTGTAGTAATTGTAAGTACTTTGTTCACTAGTGTTGAAAAAACTTGTGTTGAATTTGTCCATCCATAACAATCTACTTCCTTAACCCTTCTTAACTTGTGGTAAATTTGTGGTGATATAGTACAAACCTTGGGTATTCCAAAACTCCAATTAGGAATCCCAAGAATTTGGTAATTATAATGACAAGGAAAATTTCTTTCTGCAAATTTGTGGTGGGAATTTTTCCTTCCATGCTCAGTGTAATTGTAGTGAATACTTTGATATGTTTGTACTTTACTAGAAGATGCTCTCTACGAAAAAAAGACAAAGAATTAGTTCTATGTTGACGTGGATGAAGAAGATATCAACTCTCATAGTTTTTTTCCTTATTTTTATTTCTCAATTAGGTTCCCTTGATTCAGTTGCTAAGAGTTAAAGCCTTTTAGAAAATCATAATAGAGAAATTGTTGCTAATAGAAATAAGTTCCTCAAAAAAAAAAATATTGAGCAATAATAACTTTCATCAAGTTGAGAGAATTTTGGATTCCATACCCCTAGCCCCAAGTTTCCATGAAAGCTAGAATTTAATATTGTGAATTACCTTGGGATGTAACTATATCTTCCCTACTTTAGAGGGTAGTGATTTGAGTGTAGAAATGGTGTTGTCGATGTCCACATTGAAGGCACGAGTGATGTTGTTGGAGGTGGAAATGGAAATGTGCTCGTCGGATAGAATAGGCCCATGCTAGCAACCTCCCCTTCTTGTTCATTGCTTTCTATATCATCATGCTCCCATCTAGAAATCTATTAAAGCAATTTAGCAAATAACATGACTTTATTCATTGTTCGTACAAAGGACAAATCACTAAACCTACATAAAATGAATGAGCTATGACTTGAGTAGTGATCCATCTATTATAATATCTTTATCTACAACATTGATTTTTTTTTTTAAAATTTCAAAGAGATTATAGGTAGAAATTTAAAAAAAATCCCAATTAAATGAAAAATATATAACATATAAGTGTAATTATTGTTTGAACAATATAGCACAAGTAATATTCTATACTAAAATATTTAGATGACTAAACTTAATGAAAATAACTTCCTTCAAAAAATCATAACATATTATATTATATTATATTATATATATGAAAAGAGGAGTATACACCACTGTGTTCCGCTATTTACAAAACAAAAGACATTGTACAATGTACATTGTGGGTTGGTTGCACATGGAACAATGTAAAGCATGGTAAATGGTGTCTAAGCTATAGATCACATTTAATATATGTTCATCTTATTAGTCCCTACCCAAAGGGTCGGGACAAACTATTGTAATTGATATGTGCTGGAATATGCGATGTCTATAGAGACTAAAAATGTTTTAACCAAAATTTTGTTGTATATGTTGTATTCACCTTTAGCTTAGCCTATTAAATACTTAAACGAATTAAACATTGAAACGACTTTGCATTAGCCAATGAAAATTTTGAAAATTCTGAGATATTATTTAGCCTCTTCTTGAGGCAGAGAGAACATACAAACTTTAAAAACTTTGTATTACGGTCGAGCCCATTTTTCCATCATTGAGTAATGTGAGCATTACTTTTAGTATTGTTCTAAAACATAAAATGTTTTCATAAATTAGGCTCTTATGTGTAACCCAATGTATCTAACAATCCCAGTGTCTCATGGCATGTTAGCCATCTGCCATGGATCTGATGGTTACCAGTACAATGGTTAGTAATACAATGCAACCTCCACTACCAAACTCTATCTTAGCCTGGCACAACTTTGAAGGCTTGGCACAACTCTGAACAAGTCGGGAAGGTTGGGTGTTGAGGACCACCCATGAAGGTTGGGCGTTGAGGACCTGTAACATCAATAACAATAGTTGAGGACCTGTAACAACAGTAACGAGTATCACTGAACTTATCTATCAACATTCTAATATGTTTCATGGACCAGAGGACCAATACTATTATATCAACTAAGCACAACTCCGAGAATTGTGGGGAGGTTGCGACTTGAGAGTTTACATACTTTACATGTTGTCGAAAGGAGTAGGGGAAGTAATAACAATCACTGTTGGAATACTAGTGTTTCTGTTAGGCTGGTAATCAAAATGAAGCAATCATATAATTTCATGAAATGCGTACTCACAAAAATATACATCAAGGATTACTAGAGATATATTATAACATAACAATATCTGCAATTATATATTCTAATAGAACAATATATGGAACAGAAGATGCTTCATCTTTGACACTTCATAGCAACCCAGACTTCGGCTTGGGCTTCTTGCCAAATTCTAGGTACGATTTAACTTCGCGCTTACACTGGAATCGAGAGCCCATAGCTTGTTCGACATAATACTATAGAAACAACCATTTATTTTGTTTAAATTAAAACGAGACATTTTTTATCCATTATGAGCTAGGTTTTGTTACAAAGGCATAAAAATCCTAAGATATACCTTATCTTTTGAACCTGTTTTCATGCTAGATTCTCAATATCTTATCTTTGTATTCCATCATTTAGGAAACCAATCAGGGGGCTCAGCGTCAAATTTTTTCTTGTCGTTCCCTTATGCTGGAATAACCGTACTGGCCTGCAATTCTACGTGGGTTGGAATATGCTCAAGCTCTATAGCAGGTTTGTTGTCCATTTCAAAGACCTGAAACGAGGAACAATGGAAAATTTTTTTCAATTGTTTCGGGCATCGCAAAATACAGATACTCCAACAGATAAATTTGAGGGAAACATATTACAAGAGTAAAAAAACTAGTCAAAAAACTCTTTTAAATTTGTACACAAAAATAATAAAATGACTTAGCCTGTGATAAAAGAAAATAAATGTCTGAGCTATTTAAATGAACCTATCTTTGGCCAACATATGAACTCATTTCTAACGTAGTTTGACCGGAATTCAAGATTTCACAAAATAATAAATTTATACATTTCTTTGTAAAATTATTTGTTTTCACTTGTTCAAATATTTTTTTTATACTAAACATACAATATTGAGAATTTCTTTGAGACATCAAAAATATGGAATAGATTCTGAGTGACATTTTATCAATATCAAGTTCTTTAGACTTTTAGACTTTTAATTTTAAGCTAGAGTATTTTTCCATATGAACTATATATTGTTGCCTCACTTTCCACAAATTCGTGATTTTAAAAAATACATACCCTGAGCATATTTCAAAAATTTATCTAAATGCATTTCAATGGATATTTGAATGATTCAAATCTTCCATTTCTGTTGAAATATTAAAGTCCCTACTAGCCTTTGAGCAGGAAGAAAAGGTACAAAGGTAGCGCATCAAAGCGTGGAGTGCAAAGCACTCTGTATTGAAAAATGATGGAGATTTGTAAGGAAGAATTAAATTTTGATGGGCCGCAGCCACAGATTGCAGGAGAAATTAAATTGTGATGGGCGTAGCCGTTTATTACAGAGGAATGGAGATTTCCCGTAGATCTGAACTACGGAGGAGCAGAATTTATTAAAGACAACAATTTCGGGCTTTAAAGCCCTCAACAACCAGAATGAATGAAATATTGTTTAAACAGGCGGAAGACCTTTTGTTTTTGATTGGCGGGACAAGTGGTCCCCACCACTTGATTGCTAATCGCAATCGCAAGTTTTCTTTTGAAGCAGTGTCTTGTTGATGAAGAGTTCGCGATGCGATGCGATCGCAATCGCAAATCGCAATAATCAAGTGTCTTGTTGATGTGGTAGAGTTCCGCAATGGAACTGTTGTATATTATACAACCAAAACATATTATAATCGCCCCCCACAGCAGCAGAGGCTCGTGGGTCCACTTGACCACGTGGCGAAGACTCAATGGTATCGCAAGTTCAAAATCGCAAGGTTCAGTCGGAGGCTTTTGTAATATGCTCCGATCGAAGGCCGAACCTGATCCAGTAATATGCCGGAGTTAATAAGTGCCAATCGCATCCGTGGCCTGATCGCAATCGAAACTTTTCTATTGTGTGCCCCGATTGCACTTGTTTAAAGTTCGGACCCGATTGCTCTATGAGCCATGTTTTATATGGTCATCGCATCCGGTTGATCAATCGCAATCAGAACTTTTTGTTTGTGGTTCGTTTGTTGTAAAGCGTGGACCCGATGGAGGTGTTACATTATATTTAATAGTTGGATCGCGCCCGCAATCCAATCGCAATCGCAAGTTTTTGTTTGACACCGCCAATCCACCGACTGCGATGTGGTCCCCACTCGTACGTCATGCATTTGATTTTTAAAGTTCAGCAAAGGTTTTTCTTGCATTTGGTTTATTTTCGTTGTTTTAAGTTTTTATATAGTCTTCATGTAATATATGCGCGGCATATATAAAAGAAATAGGCCCGTGAGCCTGTGGAGAGTAGTATTGTAATTTGTTTTGGTTGGTTCGCACAGCAGCGTGAAAGAAAAGAAATACACATCAGCGTGTTTTTACACAGAGACAGAGTATTGTTTTGACGAACAGAGAGTTATTTTGGGCACTGCGTCTGTAGCAGTCCTGGGTTTTGGTTATCCCTCTATTAAGAGGAAGAATTTGTAACAGTTTTTTTTTCTAAAGAAATAGAAGTTTTTTAAGTGTGAAAACTTTGTCTCCTGTCAAAATTTTAATTTCTTTGTGTTTAGAGGAGAGGATCTTACTCTCTCCATTTTTAATTCTCAATATTTCAACATGGTATCAGAGCTAGTTTAGGCTCTTTGAAGGTTTCAAAGAAGCTGAGGAAGAAGAAGACTTGTTGCAGCGTTTTCTCCAGCAGAGTGAAAGCTCAACAGAGGTCAAAAGTTCAGGTATTTCTCAAAGATAACAGAGCTGTTGGTTTTGTTTTAAATAGAGTTTGTTCTTTCAAAGAAAGGAAAGACAGTTTGTTTAAGTTCAGAATTCAGTTTAAGAGCAATGGTTGGACCAAGCACTGGTATGAACATTGGAAATGTTCAAATTCCACAATTTAATGGAAAGAACTATGATTATTGGGCCATTACCATGAGAGCCCTGTTTGTCTCACAAGACTTATGGGAGTTTGTAGAAGATGGTTTTGTTGAACCAGCTGATGAGCAGGCTTATAATGCCTTAACTCAAGCAGAGAAGGATTTATTGAAGAACAATAGAAAGAAGGATGCTAAGGCCCTCTTCTATTTGTCTCAGGCAGTAAATGAGAGTGTGTTTCCAAGGATAGCAGCTGCTAAGAGATCTAAGGAGGCATGGGAAACTCTGAAAGTAGCCTATCAAGGCATGGAGAAAGTTAAGACAACAAAACTTCAGTTGCTGAGAAGAGATTTTGAAACTGTTTGCATGAAAGAGTCAGATAATGTAGACACATTTTTTACACATGTGATTGGGATTGTAAATAAGATAAGATCCTATGGAGAAACTCTTGAAGAAAGAAGAATTGTGGAGAAACTTTTGAGAAGCTTACCCTCAAAGTTTGATGTTATTGTTACCACCATAGAAGAGACCAAATATCTCTCACAGTTCACGGTAGATGAACTTCATGCTTCGCTGATAACTCATGAACAGAGATTGAGCAGAGATGAAAAATCATCTCTTGAGCACGCCTTCAAAACCCAGATGCCTTCAGGAAGAGGCAGAAGCCAAAACAGAGGTGGAAGGAACAGCCCTTCACATTCACATGGAAGGAGCAACAGTCAGAGTCAGAGCCACGGCCAATGCAACAGCCAGCAAGGTGGACATCAACACCAACATGCTCATGGAAAAAGGTATGACAAATCCAATGTCCAATGTCATTATTCCAAGAAATATGGGCACTATGCCAATGAATGTAGAAAGAAGAAAAGTGACATGAAAAATAAGCAAAATGCTAATGTAGCAAAAGAGGAAAAGAACCCAAGTAAGGTGCTGTTAGCCTGTAATGTAGCACAAGATAGAGAAGATGATGTTTGGTTCTTAGATTCAGGATGTAGTAATCACATGACTGGAAACAGAGCAATGTTTTCCAATCTAGATGAAGAGATTAAATCAGAAGTAACCACAGGGACTGATACTAAGATCTCTGTAAAAGGAAAAGGTAGAGTTAGTATTCGAGCAAGAAATGGGGAGAAAAAATTTGTCCCTGATGTGTATTATGTTCCAGGATTGAAGTGTAATCTTTTGAGCGTTGGGAAGCTCATAAATAAAGGTTACAATGTAATTTTCAAATATGATGTGTGCACAATAAAAGATATACCTTCAAGCAAGAAAATCATTGCTGAAATTCAAATGACCAGCAATAGAATGTTTCCTCTCAAGCTCAACACTGACTTGAAGGGAAAAGGAAAGAGTATAGCAGCTGTAACACAAGAAGCCTTTCAGAAGGAAGAAAAAGATGAAAATTTGTTATGGCACCTAAGATTTGGACATCTCAATTTCGGAGGATTAAATTTTTTGCACAGAAAAGGAATGGTAAGAGGTTTACCATTGATTGAGAAGCCTGACAGCCTATGTGAAGGCTGCATCTTGGGAAAGCAACACAGAGAAAATTTTCCATCAGGGAAAAGCATAAGGGCGAAAGCACCCTTAGAAATCATTCACTCAGACTTATGTGGGCTGATGCAACAACATCTATTTCAGGCAGCAATTACATGCTGACCTTCATAGATGATTTCACAAGAAAAGCATGGGTTTATTTCTTAAAATATAAGAATGAAGTCTTTCAAAAATTTAGCCATTTTAAAGCTCTTGTAGAGAAACAGAGCGGGCAGCATATTAAAGTTCTCATAACCAATAAAGGAGGAGAATACATATCAAAGGAGTTTTTGCGTTTTTGCAGAGAGAACGGCATACACAAGAAATTTACCACAAGGTACACACCGCAATAGAATGGAGTTGTTGAAAGGAAGAATCAAACCATAATGGAAATGGTGAGAAGCATGCTAAATGCAAAACACTTGCCGAATGAGTATTGGGCAGAAGCAGCAAACTGTGCTGTGTATATTTTGAATAGATGCCCTACAAAAGCCGTGATGAACAAAGTTCCAGAAGAAGCATGGAGTGGCAGAAAACAAGGAGTCACCCACATGAGAGTTTTTGGATGTGTGGCATATGCACACTGTTGGACGGATAAATCGTTCTTACGGACAAGACCGATCTTCCTAGTGTCAGAAGACAATCTAGCAACAAACGAACAACTAAGTTTGTCTTTCTCTAGATATATTCGTTTTAAAAATAAATGCTATGAAGGTGTCGATCCTACCTTAGATCCAAATGCTTATTTGCGGTCGTAGTGATTTCGTCGCATCAATAATCCTTCGTCGCAACAAGAGCTCTTTTGTCGCAAGAAAGTATCATCTTTCGTCGATCTGCAATCACAAACAAGAAAATATCAATAGCACCTATATAAAAAATAATCATAAAACATACCTATCATAGTGATCAAGGAATCTATGAAATAAACAATCAAACGACAGCTTATTGAAATAAACAATCGAACGACAATTTATTGAGAAAAACAGAACTTGATTGTATTAATCTTAAAATATACAAAAGAACCTTACAACCTTAGCCTTGATGTTCGAAAGGCCTTCCCAGGGTCCGAAGCAGGAGTCTCCTCTACTTTGATAAGTCTTGCACTCTTCCTCCAGGAGCACAAAGAGGTATGTGATCTTTCCTCTCAAAAGCTCAGCAGAAAGAAGTCTAAATCTCAACAACACTTCAGCTCAATCACACATAAAGCTTGAATTCCAATTCTCAATCTCCAATATCTCAATCTCCAAAATCTTCTTAACTTCACTTAACTTAACCCTTTGAGGCTACCCAATGCCTCCTTTTATAGAGCAGATGAGGAGGTTAAGATTCCACCTTTAAAGGGATAGAACCCTCCTTCAAAGGGATAGGCTTCTCACATCAAGGGATTAGTTCCTTAAGGTGTGGGATACATGCACCTTACTAAAGCGTACTCATCCCCAAAAAATCTCATCTAGAACCTTCCAGAATTGACCAAAATTCAACTTTTTCAGTTTAATTTCGCGCTTTTTTGATCTTACAGGGGTTCCGCACCTATAACATAGAGAAAGTGCATTTTAGGTCCGCAGGAGAGCTGAACATTAGGTGCGGGACCACAGGCAATGTATAGAGAAAGTGTGATACCAAAGTTTAGGGGATTTTTAGGAACTTTTCTCTGATTTTCAAGGCTTGGAATGAGGAACAAAGGTTGTAATACTTGCAGAGGAGGAATGTATGAGTGTTAATGAGCTCATATAGTTAGCAGAATGTCAAGGTGACATTTTTTAGTGTAACAGATTGCCCCCTAAAGTGCGAAGTCTGAAATAGATGAAGATGAAGTTTGTCATATATGAAGAGTGAAGTACTTTATCATTTCAAGGATCATCCTGTGGACACCCCGGTCGGAACCTGTAAAAACATTCAATGCAAAATATATATATGTAATCATATCATCGCTGAGGTAGGCATTCCCATACTCAGATAAAAAACTAACTAGATTCAAACTGTTCTGATATAGGAATGATTTTGAATACATCATCAATATAGACATACGTAGACACAGTATGGACGCAACCATATGTTTATGAATAGTCTACTGTATAAATGAATAAAAAAATTCCTCGCAGCCTGGATGGTAGAAACTAGATCCAGGGTCTTGATTTCCGCATCTCAAACTAGTACGATTCTATCCATGTGAATAAATGTGTCGAAGTCGAACATGGTAGAAACCACTTGATTATCAGTCAATAATGTAAACTATTAACAAGTGTGAGAGTAACCACTAGTAATGTCAATGGCTCTCAAAGTACTCAGTACAATCCATGAAATGTGAATGAATGAGCTGAAGTCGAACATGTCACGGAATCATTCGAACGAAGGTCAATGATGCAAACTGTCGTCGAAGGCGAGAAACCTGCCATTGAGGCATGCAAATTTAAAGGTACTGACGATTTCTAGATCAACTTCTTAGATAAAGAGTTGTCGTCGATAGAAAGTGATCCGTCATAGGCAAGCCCACAACACGAAATCATAGATCAAGTTTTGAAAATATATTGGCAAGGACTGACTCAGGGATGGTCAAAATTGATGACAGATATTTTGTAGATGAATGGTTTATTTGAACTGTCCTCTTGAACGCATAACGACACTGCAGATGGATTGGTGACAATTGACCCAAAGCTAATACCCAGAAACCGGCTGAAGACTTTCAATGTGGTTTGATTAACTGTTAGGCAAAGGATTTTCCCAACCCAGGTGGACAAAAAGTGTCGTGTTCAAGAGTGGTTAATGGTTTTCTGAATAATCAAAATGTAACAAACAAGTTCGTTTTTCTCTCTTTTCCCCCACCATTTCTGGCAAGTACCTCTTTATTTTTGACAAGCTTGAGGAGGATAACATTTGCTTGTTTATAAGCTCATCCTTCGGATGAGTCCAACTTAGTTTAAAATTCGAACCCTAAGAAGGAGTGGTTCGTTCCTGTTTGAAATTGAACAGGTCCTTTACTGTTTTAAATTTTAACGAGTCCAGTATAGGAGAAACTCGGTGTTTTTCAATTTTAGGGAGTCAGAAGAAAAAACCTAAGAAAATTCCATGGGTGTACTTTTTTGTAAATTTAGTCTCTCGAGCCCGAAAAAGGATAAAATAATGCAGGAGAGAACTCTATTGACCGTATTTAGTCAATGTATACCTTTTTTGTAAATAGTCAATTTCAGTCCGGAAAAGGGGTAAACTTATACTGAAGGGACGATCATTCATTTACTTTAACGAGTTCGAATAGTCAAGTACTCGGCAATCTTTTCATTTTTAGAGAGTCTGAAAAGGGCTTAAAAGAGAACTCCAAATTTCACTTTTTCGTAAGTTTTATCGAGTTTGAAAAAGGGATAAAAATGTACTCATGGTTTTCACTTTTTCGTAAGTTTTAACGAGTTCGAAAAAGGGATAAAAATGTACTCATGTGGCCGAATTTCAATTTAATTTACGAGCAGGAAAAGACGGAAAGAACTAGGCATTTTCATGTTTTTTACGAGAATTAAAGATAGCAAAATAATCTCGAGATTTTCATGAGTTTAATGAGTCTTGAAAATAACTGAAATTGACTCAAGATAGGTTTCATTTTTACAAAATCTTGAAACAGAGAAAAACTATGCTTCAGAGTGGTTTCATTTTTTCACAAGCTTGAAACAGAGAGAAAACTGTGCTTGATGCCCCCTAAGCATAACTGCTAGAGTGCATGCCCCCCCAGCTTCATTTCATTCAACTAAGTACACAAAGGGTAATTAATAGCTAGATGGAATGAAGGTTCATTTACGAGATCATATGAAAGGCCCGTCTTAAAAATGTAAGAAAATTATGCAAAAACTAACCTAAATATGACTTAACATTTACGAGGTCTAGTCAAAGACTCGACTCAATTAAGGGAGGATTTGTTTCATTTTTTAATGAGCTTGACATAGGAAAAAAACTATGCTCATGGTAACGTGTTTCATTTTTTAATGAGGTTGACACAGTAAAAGGAACTTTCCTCTTATCTACTCTCTACAATCTACCTATATAACCTATTGATTCATTTTTTAATGAGGTTGACACAGGAAAAGAACTGTCCTCATACCTAATTCATTTTTTAACGAGGTTGACTCAGTAACAAGAACTATCCTCTGACCAACTGATTCATTTTTTAACGAGGTTGACACAGGAAAAGAATTGTCCTCATACCTAATTCATTTTTTTACGAGGTTGACTCAGTAACAAGAACTATCCTCTGCGCACTGATTCATTTTTTAACGAGGTTGACACAGTAAAAGGAACTATCCTCGGACACACTGATTCATTTTTTAACGAGGTTGATACAGTAAAAGGAACTATCCTCGGCAGCCACTGATTCATTTTTTAACGAGGTTGACACAGTAAAAGAAAGTATCCTCACTCACTGATTCATTTTTTAACGAGGTTGACACAGTAAAAGGAACTATCCTCGCACCAACTGATTCATTTTTTAATGAGGTTGACACAGGAAAAGGAACTATCCTCGGACCAACTAATTCATTTTTTAACAAGGTTGACACAGTAAAAGGAACTTTCCTCGCACACTACTGATTTATTTTTTAACGAGGTTGACACAGTAAAAGGAACTATCCTCGGACCAACTGATCATGGCTTCCAACTGGAAGAAACACATGTCAATGGAAACACCTTGATCATGGCTTCCAAGAGGTCTTCATCAGATGGAAGAATAGTTCTCTGGAAGGAACACATGTCAAGGAACTCAAAAGGGATAAGAACATCGCGTTCAAATAATCCCATAGATATTTCCATGTCAATTACCGGATCTAAGGCAAATGAAGACGAGAAAACAGTGAGAGGCTCGCTTACATCGATAATTGAAAACATGGGACTAGTTGGCACATAATTAACCCGTGGCGGGGTAGATACCACTTTAGAATCAGGAACATTCAGGGATGTCGGATTATTGGTAGTCGAATCAAGACTAGGGAACTAAAGCTGGTCTACAGTCACAATATTACCATTGTGAGGGAAAGACATCACGCGAAAGAGTGTCGATACGATAGCTTTCATTGCATAAACATAGTCTCGCCCAAGGAGTAAATTGAAATCCAAGGGACCTCGAACTACCATAAGATCAATACATACAATTTTACCTTCCAAAGTAATAGAAAACTTAGGAAGGATCCCTAAAGGTTCACTAATGGTTCTGTTAAAATCTTTCAGATTCTGCGTAATAGGCACAAGCTGAGGGGAACCCAAAGCTTTCCAAGCAGTTGAGGATAAAATACTAACAAAAGCACCTTCATCTACCTGTGTGCGGTGTATGTCCCTACCACCAAACTTTACAATGATTTGGAAAGGGATGGAGGAAGGAAGATGAGGTTCTGTCAGTCTATTCCAATCAAATCGTGCTCCCGTCAGTCGGAGGGTCTCAGAGAAATAGTACCTTCCCGCGAGAAGAACTGAGCAACAAGAAGAACCGAGTAGTACAGTTCACTTTCTGCTGTGGAGAATGGACTGATCTGAAAGAAATCGAACTCCACCACTGATCAACTAATGATCATCAACCCGAGTGATATGAGTTTCACTTCAATGGAAGAGGATCATCAGATTGTGAAATTTATCAATCACTCCGCTTTGGCTGATTTTAGGTTGGGAGAAAGCTTGTTGGCACCATTGGAAATTATTGCCGTGGAACAGTAGTATTTCACCAATTTTTAGGCTTCATCCATGTGAGGGAAAATGTGAGTTTGATGACTCCCTTTGTATAACCTACAAGGAAACCTAACTTTACCCTTTTTCTCAGGAACTTGAAAAATCACTGGTTGATGGATCAATGGTAAATTGATGGGATCTTTCTGACCATGCTTCCAAGACCTTAGGAATACCAGGATAATTGATAAGGAAGGGGTCACCCTTACAAAGCTTGCAAGGGTATTTGGGTTTACGATGCATGTTGGAGGTTTCCTCAACATAACTAACACTTACATCCATGGTTGGTTGGTTGACTTCTTTCTTATCTTGCTTCTTTTTCTTCTTCTTATTGTTCCCTTTCTTTTTCTTCTTAGCCACCTGGTTACTAGCGTCAAGGCTTTTACCAAGCAAAGAGGAAGAAATGGAGGAAGAAATATTAGGTGAAGAAGGTAAAGGGTCGACATAAGGTTGGTGATGTTGAGATGGTGAACTCTATTGAGGTGAAGCATCCGGTTGAGGTGGAACAATTGGAGTATTCGGGGCCAACGAAGTTGAAAATAACCATATCAGTGAACCTATTGTAAATTCGGGTAATGACAAAGTAGCCATATAAGGAGGACCAACATTTCCAAAGCAAGGAAAAGTACTAGGATTCTCGTTAAGAGGGGTTCCTTGGTTGGTAAATTCTGGAACAGTTGCCATTATATTCAAATTCAGTGAATTTTATTAACAAATTAAAAACTAAAATTAACAATTAACAATTCACACCTAACAATTAAAATTCACAAGTCACACCTATGGTCTCTAAAAGTAAAAACAAACAAATTAACACGCGTTATCAAATCTAGGAGTCAAACCACACACAAACAGTAACTTCTCGTACTAAAAACACTAGTTGGTGATGAAATCCAACATCGTAGAATTTAATACAGAAAGGGCAGTTGGAACAGTTACCCCGACAACCGCTGTGAAACAGATCATACAAGTTTCTTCACAAAACCATCTCTGAGGAAGAGAACCCCCCAGAGAGTCCAAGTGAGTCTAGTCGACGTCTCGTTTCCAAAGGTACAGTGAGATCTTTCCTTCACCGTCACCTTAGGAAATAATCTTAAGTTTATGGACACTAAGGTTACCAACAGTAACAAATACAACTGGGGGAACAGTCTACGATCCGATTCCACGTGCAAGGGCAGAGTAACAAAGCTCAATCCCCTTGAAGGCTCCTCGACATGGTCAATCCGAGGTTTACCAACAAGTGACCCCAGGCTCCTTGACAATGGTTAATCCGAGGTTTACCGTTTGTAATGCGCGCAGAATCTTCTATCTTTCCCAATGAAACAGAATTGATTGTCTCAAAGGTTCGGATATGATCTCGTGATTAACTCCTTTAAGAGAAGCTTCCCAGAACGTACCAGTTATAATTGGATTTATTTCCTACTGCAAGATTTATCTACTTGTTTGTTTTAGTTGCTTTGGAAAGTTAACTAGAACCTATTCCAAAGTACTAATCCTGAGCTAGATTGGTGGAAAGAGCCCTAAAAATGTAAAAATTACTAAATTAATTTTAATTAAGCACTTTGTTATTTAGGCTGTTATTACTGAAAGGGTAAATGGATATGAAACCAATGGTGTTATGACCCGACCCAAAACTAAATGCAATCAAATATGATAATGTAATATTTTCAATTCGATGAATCCTAACTAAAGAAAGGAGAGAGTTTACATTCACTTCCAACAATGAAAAAAATTTATCACTAAGAGAAAATATAACAAATTCTCTAATGCACTAATTTCATCAAGAAAAACTAATGCAAATCAATTCCAAAATAGTTTTTTTATTTTTGTGTTTTTAAAACAAGCATAAAAACATCTAAATTAAAATCAAAGAACCAATTTAAATCTATGATTGATTTTTCTCGTATCGTAAACTATGCAATTGTAATCTATGCACAATTCACTTGAAAAGTATGCAAATGTAATCTATGCACATTACTCTCACCCATACTCTGAAAATGAGAATTCTAATTATGCAAATGTGATCTATGCAAGAGAATTCTCAAACACAAGATGATTCTAATGTAATGTAAGAACCAATCAAGTGTAAGTCAAGAAAATCGGGTGAGAGTTCCAAAGATCAAAAAACACTCAAAGGCATTAACACTCATACACAATGAGGGGGAATTTTTTTTGCAAAAACAAAAGCAAAAAGATGTAAAATTGTGAAAAGGCTGAGACAAACCTCCAAGTAATGAACAAAGGAAATCAAATTAAGAATTTCTCAAAAAAGAGACTCAAAACACCTAATTAACTTAATGGAGATTGATGAGATGAAGAAATGGCTGAAAGAAATTCATAAACAAGGATTTTTGACAGAAAAATATAGATCTGGGTAGATGCTAAGAATCCTAAATTAAATCTAAATTAAACTAGAAAAAATAAATCTAAAGTTTTTCCAAAATTTAACAGGGTCCGCAAGCTTCCAGAAGTAACAGGGGCGGTCCCGCACTGTTTACTCAAAGAAAGTGCGAAACAGCCCGCACTGTGCAAAAGAACAAAGTGCGGTCCCCAAAAAAGCTCAAGAAAAACTTAAAAGATTTCAAAATTTTCAAAAACAGAGAAAAACTAAGCTACCCAGGCAGATACCAATCAATCAAAAACCAGGAAAAACTTTTCCTCAAATCAAAATAAAAGAGAACCAAAAACAACAAGTTCTTTCCCCAGCAGAGTCGCCAATTTGTTGGATCTGATAAATCGCTTCAAGGACAAGACCGATCTCCCTAGTGTCGGAAGACACCTAGCAACAAATGAACAACTAAGTTTGTCTTTCTCTAGATATATTCATTTTACAAATAAATGCTATGAAGATGTCGATCCTACCTTAGATCCAAATGTTTATTTGCGGTCGTAGTACTTCTGTCGCATCAATAATCCTTCGTCGCAACAAGAGCTATTTTGTCGCAAGAAAGTATCATCTTTCGTCAATTTGCAATCACAAACAAGAAAATATCAACAGCACCTGTATAACAAATAATTATAAAACATACCCATCATAGTGATCAAGGAATCTATGAAATAAATGATCAAACGACAACTTATTGAAATAAACAATCGAACGACAATTTATTGAGAAAAACAGAACTTGATTGTATTAATATTAAAATATACTGTGTAAGAAACTTACAACCTTAGCCTTGATGTTCGAAAGGCCTCTCGGGGTCCGAAGAGCCCTACTTTGATAAGTCTTGCACTCTTCCTCCAGGAGCACAAAGAGGTATGTGATCTTTCCTCTCAAAAGCTCAGCAGAAAGAAGTCTAAATCTCAACAGCACTTCAGCTCAATCACACATAAAGCTTGAATTCCAATTCTCAATCTCCAATATCTCAATCTCCAAAATCTTCTTAACTTCACTTAACTTAACCCTTTGAGGCTACCCAATGCCTCCTTTTATAGAGCAGATGAGGAGGTTAAGATTCCACCTTTAAAGGGATAGAACCCTCCTTCAAAGGGATAGGCTCCTCACATCAAGGGATTAGTTCCTTAAGGTGTGGGATACATGCACCTTACTAAAGCGTACTCATCCCCAAAAATATCATCTAGAACCTTCCAGAATTGACCAAAATTCAACTTTTTCAGTTTAATTTCGCGCTTTTTTGATCTTACAGGGGTTCCGCACCTATAACAAATAGAAAGTGCGTTTTAGGTCCGTAGGAGAGCTGAACATTAGGTGCGGGACCGCAGGCAATGTATAGAGAAAGTGTGATACCAAAGTTTAGGGGATTTTTAGGAACTTTTCTCTGATTTTCAAGGCTTGGAATGAGGAACAAAGGTTGTAATACTTGCAGAGGAGGCATGTATGAGTGTTAATGAGCTCATACAGTTAGAAGAATGTCAAGGTGACAATTTTTAGTGTAACACACACATTCCTGACAAATTGCGAAATAAGTAGGATAGTAAGGGGGAGAAGTGAATTTTCCTTGGATATTGTGAAGATTTCAAAGGATACAGATTGTATAACCCATCCATAAAGAAGTTTGTAATAAGCAGAGATGTGAAATTTATTGAAGAGGAAGCATGGGATGGAAGTATTGAGAAAACACTCAATGTTAAAAACTGTTTGTCTCGTGATGAAGATGAAGGAGATGTGGTTGAAATTAACAACCCATCCACTGCACAACCTCCAGCAATGCAAGGACAGCAAGGGATACCTCAAGCGGCAGCGAGAACACCCTTGAGAAGAAGCGTGAGTGGTTCACCGAGTACACCACACAAAGCAGAATTCAGTGCTTCTTCAAGCACGACTACACCAAGTGAAAGTGGAACAAGGTTCAGAAGAATCAGAGAAATCTATGAGCAAGGAGCGGCAAATGAAGGTATGAATTCCTTATTTTCTTTGTATTGTCAAGTTGATGATCCTATTCATTTTGAAGATGCTATTAAAGATAGAAAATGGATAGAAGCTATGGATGAAGAAATTAATGCCATAGAGAAGAACAAAACATAGGAGTTGGTTGATCTCCTAGAAGGTAAAGAAGTCATTGGTGTTAAATGGGTCTATAAGACCAAAAGCAATGCTGAGGGAAAAATAGAAAGACACAAGGCCAGACTTGTTGTCAAAGGATACAAGCAAAAGCAAGGGATTGATTATGAAGAAAATTTTGCACCAGTTGCAAGAATGGAGACAGTAAGAGCAGTGATGTCCATAGCAGCACAAAATAAATGGAAAGTATATCAGATGAATGTAAAATCCACATTTTTAAATGGAGTTTTAATGGAAGAGGTATATGTGGAACAACCTCTCGGATATGAGAAGAAAGGCCAAGAGCCTAAGGTCTGCAAATTGAAGAAAGCTCTTTATGGGCTGAAACAAGCACCAAGAGCGTGGTACAGTAGAATAGACTCCTATATATTGGAGAATGGATTTGAAAAGTGTGAGGGAGAACCCACTCTCTACATCAAAGAAAAGGATGGTAAGATGCCCATTGTTGTTTTATATGTTGATGATCTAATTTTTATAGGTAATGATGATTACCTTGTTGATAATTTTAAAACAGTCATGAAAGATGAATTTGAAATGACTGATATGGGTTTATTAAGATACTTCTTGGGAATAGAAGTAGAGCAAGGTGAGAAAGGGATTTTTATATCTCAAGCAAAGTATGCGAATCAAGTTTTAGAAATATTTAATATGCAGGAGTGCAAAGCTGCAATTACTCCCACAGTAATGGGATTGAAGTTGAGTAAAGACGACAACAGCAAGGATTTTGATCCAAGTTTGTATAAAAGCATAGTTGGCAGCCTAATGTATCTGACTACAACTAGGCCGGATATTATGCATGCTATTAGCTTAATTTCGAGATTTATGGAGAAGCCAAAAGAAGCACATTGGCAAGCAGCAAAGAGAATCCTAAGGTATGTTAAAGGAACTAAAAGGTATGGTATTTTATACACTACTTCAGAAAATTCAGAATTAGTTGGATACACTGACAGTGATTGGGCTGGAAGTGTAGATGATCGGAAGAGCACTTCTGGTTATGTTTTTCATATGGGTTCAGGAGCCATTTCATGGGCTTCTAAGAAACAGCCGATTGTAGCATTATCTACAGCAGAGGCAGAGTATGTGGCAGCTACAGTAGTAACGTGTCAAGCAATTTGGATGAGAAGAATGTTAAGAAGTTTATGCCAAGAACAGACAAAAGGGATAGTGATTTATTGTGACAATAGCTCAGCTATTGCATTGTCAAAGAATTCTGTGTTTCATAAAAGAACAAAACACAGATACAAAATTTCATTATATCAGAGAATTGGTGAACAATGGAGAAATTGTTTTACAGCATTGTAAAACAGAGGAGCAATATGCAGATATTTTAACAAAGCCATTGGGGCAGGAGACATTTGAATTTTTAAGAAAATGTTTGGGTATGATGGATAACCCAACAACTGACTTTAAGGGGGAGTGTTGAAATATTAAAGTCCCTGCTAGCCTTTGAGCAGGAAGAAAAGGTACAAAGGTAGCGCAGCAAAGCGTGGAGTGCACAACACTCTGTATTGAAAAATGATGGAGATTTGTAAGGAAGAATTAAATTTTGATGGGCCGCAGCCACAGATTGCAGGAGAAATTAAATTGTGATGGGCGTAGCCATTTATTACAGAGGAATGGAGATTTCCCGTAGATCTGAACTACGGAGGAGCAAAATTTATTAAAGACAGTCATTTCGGGCTTTAAAGCCCTCAACAACCAGAATGAATGAAATATTGTTTAAACAGGCGGAAGACCTTTTGTTTTTGATTGGCGGGACAAGTGGTCCCCACCACTTGATCGCTAATCGCAATCGCAAGTTTTCTTTTGAAGCAGTGTCTTGTTGATGAAGAGTTCACGATGCAATGTGATCGCAATCGCAAATCGCAATAATCAAGTGTCTTGTTGATGTGGTAGAGTTCCGCAATGGAACGGTTGTATATTATACAACCAAAACATATTATAATCGCCCCCCACAGTAGTGGAGGCCCGTGGGTCCACTTGACCACGTGGCGAAGACTCAATGGTATCGCAAGTTCAAAATCGCAAGGTTCAATCGGAGGCTTTTGTAATATGCTTCGATCGAAGGCTAGACCCGATCCAGTAATATGCTGGAGTTAATAAGTGACAATCGCATCCGTGTCCTGATCGCAATCGGAACTTTTCTATTGTGTGCCCCGATTGTACTTGTTTAAAGTTCGGACCCGATTGCTCTATGAGCCATGTTTTATATGGTCATCACATCCGGTTGATCAATCGCAATCGGAACTTTTTGTTTGTGGTTCGTTTGTTGTAAAGCACGGACCTGATGGAGGTGTTACATTATATTTAATAGTTGGATCGCGCCCGCAATCCAATCGCAATCGCAAGTTTTTGTTTGACACTGTCGATCCGCCGACTGCGATGTGGTCCCCACTCATACATCGTGCATTTGATTTTTAAAGTTCAGCAAAGGTTTTTCTTGTATTTGGTTTATTTTCATTGTTTTAAGTTTTTATATAGTCTTCATGTAATATATGCGCGGCATATATAAAAGAAATAGGCCCGTGAGCCTGTGGAGAGTAGTATTGTAATTTGTTTTGGTTGGTTCGCATAGCAGCGTGAAAGAAAAGAAATACACAGCAGCGTGTTTTTACACAGAGACAGAGTATTGTTTTGACGAACAGAGAGTTATTTTGGGCACTGCGTGTGTAGCAGTCCTAGGTTTTGGTTATCCCTCTGTTAAGACGAAGAATTTGTAACAATTTTTTTTCCTAAAGAAATAGAAGTTTTTTAAGTGTGAAAACTCTGTCTCCTGTCAAAATTTTAATTTCTCTGTGTTTAGAGGAGAGGATCTTACTCTCTCCATTTGGAATTCTCAATATTTCAACAATTTCTATGGATATTTAAATGATCCAAATATATGAGATTTTGATTATTTTATGGATTCTCAATGCATGCCTCGAGCATACTTTAAATTTCCTGGTATTGACACATTCTTGCCCACCAAAAGCATAGCGTACTTTAAACTTTTAGTATTGACAAAATCATGTCAAATAAAATGGTCAAGGAAAATATTGCCTTCGTTAAAATGATATTGCATTTGTTAAATTTCATGGTAGGGAGAAAAATCACGTACCAAAATTTTCCAACAACATTTCCAAAGTGAATTTCCAATACAATATTTTGCCAAAACTTCAAAAAAAATTCGAAAAGAAAGAAGATGGAAAATTGCAACAAAAGCAGGCACAAAAATTTCATTCTTACACTATCATTTCCCCAAATCTAGAGTCCGACCGAAAAAATGTTCCCTGTGGCATATAATGACATTACCAATCTTTTTTTTCTTCCAGTACCGAAAACAACCATTTGATGGGTTACTGCCTTTGTTCAAAAAGTTCAACGTAGCAACTCGACTCGTTTGATGTTATGAAGAATCACCACTATTCAAAACGTTTCGTGCTACCTTGACTCGTTTGATGTGATGAAGCATTGCCATTTTCCAGAAGGTTTCATCTTCGATTACTGAAGACTCGTCTCTCCCACACCCTACCTCTCCACTTTTAACACCTCTTCTAATTTTTTTCACTACATGGAATGGAGCAAGAAATCGACCCCTATTGTCTCGGAGTTAAATAGAAACAATCGTTTAATATTAAAAAATAATAATATATTGCAACTTCGATTACTGTGAAAGTGATGCCTGCCATTACTTCCCAGTTCTTGTGGCGATGTTTACCCCCAAAACCTGTTAGTATTAGGTGTAGTCGCCTGGTTTTTCCCTAATTCTTGTGGCTAGGTTTACCCCCAAAACCTGTTAGTATTAGGTGCATTGAACTAGTCAATTCGTATTTGTCTTTCAAATCCATGTATTTTTCCATCAACCCATTCCACTTATTTTGGTGAAAACAACACACATTTCTCCATACAAGAATAATTATATTGCAAGACCATGATACTAGTAGTAGAAAGTCCTCATACAAACCGATGCACTAGATGAAAATAATCCAATACATAAATTGTAATCTTCTAATAGGTCTAAGATTGGAATGTTTCATTTTTTGTTCCAAGACGAACATTTAGAAAATAAGACCACATTTTCAAATGACCTGTAAGGCTCTTGTCTATTGTTGATATTTGTACGCTGCAGTCCTTCACCTTTGTCCATGATGCTCCACCTAGCTACCAAAAACCAGTGGCGAAGATGAAGTCTGAAATTTTCATCTCTACTTCTTGCTCTCTAAGTAAGCAAGCAATGGAAATTGATTTAATTCCTCATTTCTATCTATGGTTGGTGTAACCCTCATCACCTTTTTGCTTCAATGCCATTTCCTATCATTAGGTCACAATATTATGCCTAAAATTAAAATCTCTTCCACACAGAAGTATGGTAATAAAAATTGTTGGAAAAAAAGTACAATAAGAAACGAGGACAGGAAAGCATTTGCATGTGTTGTCTCTAGCTTTGAAAAGCATTCCCTCGATTTTCAAATGAGCAGTTGGCATTATTAAAGTTTGTACTCGAGCCCTTCAGGAAATTGCAGACATCTAAAGGGATGTGTGGCAATAGAGTGACTATAATGGTGATATGTGGCGCAGAGAAGTCGGTCGGATCCGTGTTTGCCAATGTAATGTTACTTTAATTACTAAAATATTCGATGGGGCTCATGGGCCAATATATCTATCGCCCTTTAGTTCCCTCATTTGTTAAGGGTCATGTATCCCTAATTTGTGTGAACCACTCGAGAATAAGCTTTCAACTCTTGTGACACCCACAATGTTTTTACCATGCATAACATGAGCCGCAGCCGGGTTGGAAAGATGGGGGGCATACATATAGGCTGGCTGGTTAGATTTCTTGTTGGCGGGTCTAGTACCTTTGTGCTATATTAAACCTAAGGCCCATGATGCATAAAATATGGAGCTTCGCTCAAATGTTTTGGTTGGTGGCAATAATCAAGTTTTTTCTCCCAACATGATTTTCCCTCTCTGTTGGTGGCTTATGTAAAGAACGCCAAGGTTCAATGACCAATCCCATTTTAAATGTTTATATAAGGTTGAATTTTTTAAGAAAACTATTTGCCTAATTAAAATAAAAAAATTAGGGAACCAAGCACAATCCAAAAATATTCATTTAATTAATTTTAATAAATAATTATTCCATTATTTTTAATTCTAAAAATACTCCTTTAAAATGCTTATTATGATTTTTTCTAATTCAATAATATTTTAATTATCATAATTATCATCCTCATTTACATAATATTTTGTTTCCCATAAAAACAAATATTGTTGTTTTATTAAATTCTAGATATGATAAATCTTTAATTATCGTAATTATCATCCTCATTTAAATAATATTGTGTTTCTCTTAATGATATTCTGTTTCTCTATACCAAAAAGGTAACAATGCACCAAAAAAAATAAAAATGTTTTATTAAATTCCAAATATGATAAATTTTTAATTATTGTAATTATCATTTACCAAAAAAGGGATACATGGACTGAAAGAACAAATTTTCTTGTTCGATTAAACTCCTAACATGATAAAATCACAACATTATGCAAGCAAATTCTTTATTAAAATGATGGTAAATGAAACTCATAAGTTTAGGGGCCTCTTGGGTAGAAAGGCCTCACCAAGCGGCCCATGTTAATTCATTTTTTCTTAAACAAATAAAATTATTATAACAATATAGGGAAGCTCAGAATATTTTAAATATAGAATACTGATACTAAATACCAATACAAATTTCATTCACAAGGACTTGCTACTTCACAACTTTTCTTGTTTTAATACAATCTTTTATACTCAAAACATTCAGAAATATAAAATTTGTAACATTTGATTATATTGATCATCAATCATCTCTTGAACTAATGTCACTACTCAAGCTACTTGTATGCCTTTTTCCTTCATTACTTGTAACGGATATTGTACTTGGGTTATTTGCAATGTTTTATTGAGTAGCTTGATTTTTTTCTACATGTTCATGTTTCATGTACAATCATAGAAATAAAGTGTAATGAGTATGTTTACATTTATAGGAAAATATATATTCTTGCATAAATAAAAGAAGGTACCATGACAATGAGTGATTCATACAAAATATATCTTACATTGTGTTTCATGCCATCTCTATACTTATTTTCTCATGGCTTCACTCCATACTTCACTTCCTATGAGTTATAAGCACCACAAAAAAGCATAGATATAATTAAAAGTTTCTTGTTCTTCCATCGATTGTAAAAGAAAGGGAAGTAAAACAACATAGCCACATACAAATTGTTCAATTCACCCTCAGTACCCAAACATATACTCATAACCCATGCATAATCTAATGTCAATCAAATGTTTGGATGGCTCTTATTTGTGCATTAGAAATTGATGGAAAAATTATATAGAAAATTGTAAATTAATTATACAAACATCACAATAAAAATAAAATGTTATGTAAGGAAAAGGAAAGTATTCAAAAAATTTGAAATGATCAATTTTATGATTTTGTTCTCCCTAAATTTACTCAATTATCAAGGGATTTTTGTCACATAGATCCTTCCTTAAGGTCTATCATACGATGGACAAACCAAGCAATCAAATCTTCCATATCTAATGCAAATTACTCATTTCACGTATTTGAAAAGACAAATAGTGGCACAAATTGATACCCTAGCATGTTGATGGAACCTAAATATCCTTCTCCTACTTATAGAACTCACTCTAGATCCCTAATACTATCACCTACCCAATTCATGAACATACATGGACAAATTCTTTTCCTCCAAGAAAGGAAAGCTAGAATGCAAAAGACATAATCAAAATAAAATCATTATGATATCATGAAAATATTTCATATAGAGAGGAAAAATCAATTGATATTCCATGTAAATGAAGAGAACAATACAATTGTACCTTTGGTGACAAGTGTTCTCCTTTAATCCCTTGACCTTATTCCTCCCTTAGCTTACTGATAGACTAGGTTCATCTATGAAGCATGGAAGGGATTCTTAGTGGAAATATTCTTGAATAAAAAGGTATTCTAATAATTTTTTCCTCCCCTACACCCATGAGAGAGTCTCATTATATAGGTCATTCCTAGATCTGGGATGATGCATCAAGATACTTAGGGATGAGAGAAGTTATGAAAATTCCACAATTGTTGGCCCCAATCCAAATCATGGAATCCTAGGTCAAACTAATCATCTTGGGAAGGCTCAATTATAGAAACTTAGGGATCCATTGATTCCTATAAGAAGACATCCTATGTATTTTTATGGATGAGTGACATGATGCACACTGACATGTAGTGATGGTATGCATGAAGAAAAAAGTTTGAGTGAAATGGGTTGTGTATACATGCACAAACAATGGTGCAAATTAATGCATTCAAGATAGAAAATAAGTTAAGTTGAGCTAAGCTTCCTTTGTCTATAATTGAGTGGAAAATAGGCTTATCATATATTTCCCCTAATGCATGACATTAGAAGAGAAATTAATGAACAAAATGCATTATAGCTAGGTTTCAAAATGCAAGGAAGGGGCTAGGAATCAAGGAACTAGATTGAAGAAATTTTGGCAACCAAGTCTCAATCATAAAAATATCATTACCAAGGTAGGCATACCCATGCTTCGCATAAATAATAACTAAATATGGCCACCAAAACTATACATTGTGGATACATAACATGAAATGGTAGCACATGGTCACGAATAAATACATAATGGATTTGTGCTATAAATCAAAAGATCATAGCCACAAATAAATGTAATGTGGATCTATGTTAAAGTATACATTAGTAGGACTATGGAAACATATACGAGAAGTTCCCTAGAGTATCCCTCAAAGTACATGATATGGTATACACTCCAAGACATCTTAGGAGGGCGCAATATAGGAGAGATATGTCCCCATATAAGAGTTTCGTCGGGGGCTGCAAGTGAACCACCATGATTATATTCCTAAGGTGAGGTTGCATGTAAGGTGTCCCACATGACCCGTATGTGTGGAAGGGGGAAGTTTCAACCTTTTATGGTAATGTGTGTGTGTATTTGTGGATACATTTAGTAAGCTATGAAAAATGGAGCGTACATATATAACATGGCATCCATATGAGCATGTCAACAGATGTTATGTGAGCGATGACATGGATAGCCATGTGGGAATCATATGGCATTCATGTGGGTGCCACATGGTAGGCCAAGATGACCAATCAAAGTTCAACAGACTAATTTTTGAGGTCTCCTATCATCAATCCCAAAAACCAATTAAGGTAAAATTTATATTATTGGAAAGTTTTCGACGAGGCAAACACAACAATGTCATCCATTTTACGTCTTAAGAAAGTCGAAAAGGAAAATTAGACCGCATTTATATAGCTAGATATTGGAGGTTGGGTCATCCTAGTAACTATCTCCTTCTACCCTTAGTTTGGGCTAGAGATAATAGGGGGTATGTTACCTTAGTATTTTATCTTAATGAAATAATTGGTTATATTAAAAAAGTATATATTATTTCCAACAATATTAATGTTAACAAAAATAATTTACATCTATTTTTATTAACAAAATTGTAGTTATCACTATTTATATATGGAAGGTGGTTATAATGCTTTTTTTTTTTCATAAGATGCATTTTACAACCTAGTAATAGGGACATGTGTAATTTATTGTGTGCTCAACCTCAAGTTGACATGTGTTGGAATTATGATGTAATATGTTGTTATTGTTGTGAAACTAGCTCCAAAAATAGAAGAAAAGAGATATCAACGCCATAGAAATAAGCCACTTCGAGGGGCAACCTACAATACATTAAATGAATGAAAAATTCTTGGATGATTCAAATCACAAATCCTCCTTTCTATATATAGGAGTCTATGGGGCCACAATGTAATCCTAGTGGGGTCAAAATTTAATCCTAGCCGACCTAACAATAATAATTTAAGGGCACAATAATAACAATATGGGGGTTACAAGGGTACAATAATAACAATAAGGGGGTTACACTAACAACAATAAGGGACTATACTAGTAATATAGGGACCTAACATGCCCCTCTCCTTCAAAAAAGTGTTGTCCTTAATGCTTGAGTAGCTCTGGGTGCTTCTGTATAAAATTATCATCCTCCCATGTGGAATCTTCAGTGGGTAAGTTCTTCCACTTGATGAGATACTCTGAAATTGATCGATTCCATAGTTGTCGAGTTCTTGTTTCCGTGACCTCTTTAGGTTCCAATATGATTTGTCCTTCCTCATCAAGTTCTGGCAATATTGTTTGAACTGGAAGATTTTCACCTATAACCTTCTTTAAGCATGAAACATGGAAAACTGGATGTACTCGCGAAGAAGCAGGAAGCTCCAATTTGTATGCCATAGTACCAATATTTTGCAACACTTTGTAAGGACCATAGTACTTTGGCGATAATTTATTATCCTTCTTAGCTTGCTTGAGGGACATTTGTTTGTATGGTTGTAGCCGTAAAAATACCCAGTCTCCTACATCAAAACTTCTCTCGCTGCGATGTTGATCTACCTGTTGTTTCATTCGATTTTGTGCCAAATTCAAGTTATCCTTTAAGAGTTGGAGAACTTCTTGTTGATGCTCGATGTGATCTTCCACTGCTTGAACCTTCGAATTTTCTCTTAAAGATGATGTGATGAATAGTGGATGATATCCATAAAGTGCCATAAATGGGGTCATTTTTGCTGCAGTATGGAAGGAAGTGTTATAACACCATTCAGCGAGAGGTAACCACTTGACCCATTATGTTTGTTTATCAGATACAAAACAACGAAGATATCCTTCCAAACATTTATTTACTATTTCAGTTTGACCATCAGATTGAGGATGATAAGATGAGCTATGAGCTAATTGAGTACCCAAACAAGAAAATAACTCCGTCCAAAAATTTCCAATAAAAATGGGATCTTTGTCACTCACAATAACCCTTGGGCTTCCATGTAGCTTTTGAATTCTGTCCATAAATGTAGTAGCAACTGTACTTGCTTTAAATGGATGAGATAATGCACAAAAGTGTGCATATTTGGTAAGTCTATCAACTACCACCATGATGACATTCTTGCCTTCGGACTTCGGTAAACCTGTGATAAAATCCATTGAAATCTCCTCCCAACGTTGACTTGGAATGGATAAAGGTTGTAGAAGTCCCGGGGTCTTAATTGTCTCCACTTTATTCTGCTGGCAAACCAAACATTCCGCAACAAAATTTTGAATATCAGATTTAAGGCCATCCCAAAAAAAATCTTTCTTCACCCTGTGGTAAGTTTTTAAAAATCCTGAGTGTCCTCCTAAAGGAGAAGTGTGCAATTCCAGAAGAATCTTTTGTTTCAGTTGGGAATTCTTACAAAGATATAAGCGATCTTTGTACCATGAGGAATCATTTTTCCAACTAAATGTATCATATGTACTAGGATCTTGCTGCAACTTTGAATGAGTGTCCATACATCTTTGTCCTTCTTCCATTCATCTCTTGCTTCGGTTATCCAATCTGGTTGGATAATAGAAATGGCACAAAGCAATGCTTCCACCTCTTCATTCTTTCTTGAGAGTGCATCTCCAACAACATTAAGCTTTCCCTTTTTGTATATTATTTCAAAGTCATAACCCAACATCTTTGTGACCCATTTTTGCTGCTCTTCTGAAGATAGTCTTTGTTCCAAAAAGTGTTTAAGACTATCATGATCAGTTTTTACCTTGAAGTGTCTTCCCATTAGGTAAGTTCTACATTTCTTTAGTGCATGCAGTATTGCTAACATTTCCTTCTCATAAATAGGTTTCTGTAAATACTTTCCTTTGATTGGACGACTTTCAAAAGAAATGGGTCTTCCTTCTTGCATTTAAACAGTACCAATTCCATTTCATGAGGCATCACATTCCACAATAAAGGTTTTTGTGAAGTCTGTCATAGCTAAGATCGGTGCTAGGAACATTGCCTCTTTAAGATATTCAAAGGCCTTAGTTGCTTCAGGAGTCCATGAAAATGCATCTTTCTTCAATAATGTTGTTAGAGGTGTTTCTATTCTCCCATAATTCTTAACAAACTTGTGATAATACCCTGTTAACCCGAGAAATCCTTGCAATTGCTTTATGGTTTTGGGGACTTTCCATTCCTTAATGGCTTTAATTTTTTTAGGGTCTACCTTAACACCCTCGTGAGATACAATATGACCCAAATATTCCACCTCTTGTACTCCAAAGAAACATTTTTATTTTTTTGCATATAATTTTTTCTCCTGCAATAGTTTAACCACCCTGTCAACAGGTTGAACATGATCCTTCCAAGACTTGCTACAGATTATTATATCATCAAAAAATTCTAGCACAAATTTTCTAAGTAAGGGTTTGAAAATGGAATTCATCAACCCTTGAAATGTAGAAGGTTCATTGGTAAGGCCAAAAGGCATGACCAAAAATTCATAATGACCCTCATGAGTTCGAAATTCTGTTTTCGGAATATCTTCATTCTTCATTCTAATTTGATGATATCCTGAACGAAGATCCAACTTGGTAAAATAAATTGCTCCATGTAATTCATCCAATAATTCATCAATCGTAGGAATGGTAAATTTATCTTTAATGGTGAGCTTATTGAGCTCCCTATAATCCGGACACATTCGCCATGATCCATCCTTCTTGTGTACCAATACTACAGGAGCAGAGAAAGAACTTTGACTAGGTTGAATTATACCCGCCTCTAACATTTCTACAATCATACGTTCAATTTAGCTCTTTTGGACATAAGGATATCTATAAGGCCTGATGTTTGGAGGAACACTTCCTGGAATCAAATGAATAGCATGATCATGATCACGAATAGGTGGGAGTCCTTTGGGAGTTTCAAACACCTTGGAATGATTGTCCAAGACTTGTTGGAGATCTGCAGAAATAGATGATTTTTATGTTGGAACTTCTAGTGAGCATAATTGTGCAATTACGCCTCGCTGTTCTTTCTTTAGAAGCTTTGTCATGACATTAGAGCTTATTATCCTTCCTGGCTTCCCCGCAATACCCCGTAATTCGACTTCCTTTCCTTATGAAAAAAAATTCAAGAAAAGTTCTTGAAAATTAAAAGCTACCGTCCCCAAAGATTGTAACCATTGTACTCCTAGTACAACATCGGCACCTCCCATAGGAATGGAAAGCATTGGACTAGTCAATACATATTCCCCCATGGTTAGCTTGATATTATGGCATTTTCCAGAGCATTTTATAGTTCCTCCATTTGCAACCATCACTTGACATTCTGGTGCTGGGTATAGGAAACAATTTAATTCCTTGGCTACCTTACAATGAATAAAATTATGGGTGCTACCTGAATCAATCAACACTATTACCTTTTTCTTCTTGACCTGTCCTGCTATCTTGAGAGTTTGAGGAGTGGTAATTCCTGCCAGTGCATTACATGATATGGTCGGATTCATTTCTTCCTCTTCTATGGCTGGTTCCTGGTGTATATCCTCTTCTTTTTCATTTTCTTCTTCTTCTTCACAATCTATGTAAAATAAATTCTTTTCAGAACACTTATGACCTTTAGTGTATTTGCTATCACAACTGTAGCAAAGCCCTTTTGCTCTTTTTTCTTCCAATTGTTGTGGTGTCAACCTTGTAGGTTGTGGAAATCTAGGCGTAGCAACACTTCCTTCTTTATAGAAGTGAGTGGTAGGCTTCCTTGTCGCCATAATTTTACATTCAATTTTCTTGCCAACCTGAATGCCTTCTCCAATGAATCAGGTTCCAAAACGCGAACTTCATGTTGGATGTTATCCTTTAAAGTACCTATGAAGAGATCAATTCTGTGTTCCTCTGGAATATCAGTTACCCTTATATTCAATTTTTGGAAGTCCTCAATGTGCTCCCCCACTAAACCCTTTTGTTTGAGATTTATCAATTGGCTAAAGAAGGTGTTGCTCTTTGTATCCTCATAATGTGCTATCATTTCCTCCGTAAAAGTTGACCAAGTGACACTTTTTTTACAAGAGAAAAGCCATCGATACCATACAAATGTATTTTTTTCTAAATGTAAAGTTGCAATGCGTACCTTTTGTGTGTTTTGCACATTATTGAGATCAAAATATTTCTCCATCTATAGTATCCATGTTACAGGATCCTTTCCGTCAAAATTCCTCATATCCATTTTTGGAATATGGTGGTTCTTCCTGCCAACATTAGAGTTTATGAAATCACGATTAGCATTTATTTTGTTCTCATCATGAGTTTCCTCAACTATCTTTTCACAATTAGGAAACATTTGTTGTATCAACTTTGTCAAACCTTCCATGTCTGCTTTTAGATCATTCTTCATGTTTTCCATCTTAGCTTCCATGTCATCCATCTTAGATTCCATGTCAGCTTCCATGCCATCCATCTTAGCTTCCATGCCATTCTTCAAACCATCCATCTTAGATTCCATGCCTTTCTTCAAAACTTCCATGTCATTTTTTGTTGCTCTTTGCGAGAGCAAAATTTGTTGCACTTGCTCTTGTAATTTTGATATGTCATGTTTCCATTCTTCGTCTTCATGAGTCATAGTAGAGCCTTATAAAGGATTAATGAGTGTTGAATTATTTTTAGGGGCCATTTGAGAATCCAATACTGATATCTGTTCTATAATATGCCCTTGGAACCAATTCAACTTGATTCTTCAAACAAGACTTATGCAATTTGGAAAAAAAATACACACCTTTTACTTGCTTTTGAGGAGCTCGATATTGAAATTGAATTATCTCTATAATTGTAGATCCTCAATATTTGAAATTAGGCCCTGTAGTAGTCCTCTCAATCTTCTTTCAAATGCCACAGGTTTGACTTGATTTGGATTTTCCAGGGCAAAGTTATGTCCAATCTCCCACAATGACCTAATTATGGACTGGTTCAGTAGAGCGAACTTGTACGAATTGCCACGTGTTACTGTTTTGTCCTTTGTATCTGAAATTTATAGAAAATAAACTACAGTCCATGTATTTCTAGTTAATTTTTACAGAATTCCAATCTGATGCTTAGAGAGAGAGTTATGAATATTTTCCCACGATCACCTCTTTGAGATGAAATTCGGGAGCCTGAAAAAGACCTAACTTCCATAGATCATATCTCGAAAGATATTGCGAAACAAGATCGAAAATTTTGCGACAATTTTCCTCAGGATTTTAGCTTTGCACTCTAAAAATTTCAGCTTTTGAACCTTCGTAGAAAAAAAAGTTACAGAAAAAATTTTGTGATGACCTTTTTAAGTGAAATTCAGGAGCCTGCAAAAAGACCTAACTTCAACAGATCATATCTTCGAAAATATTGCAAACCATGCTCTAAAGTTTTGCGATGATGTTCCTCAGGATTTCAACTTCACACTCTAAAACTTTCAGCTTCTGAACCTTCGTAGAAAAAACGTTATAGCGAAAATGCCATGATGACCTGTTTAGAGAAGCGAAACCCTAGAATCCAAAACTCTGATACAAAATGTTCTGAAACCAGCTCCAAAAATAGAAGAAAAGATATATCAATGCCTTAGAAATAAGACAGTTCGAGGGGGAAACCTCCAATAAATTAAATGAATGAACAATTCTTGGATGATTCAAATTACAAAACCTCATTTCTATATATAGGAGTCCATGGGGCCACAATGTAATCCTAGCCGACCTAACAATAATAATTTAAGGGCACAATAATAACAATATGGGGGTTACAACGGTACAATAACAACAATAAGGGGGTTACACTAACAACAATAAGGGACTATACTAGCAATATAGGGACCTAACAGTTATGTTTTCCTTGATGGCAACCTACTCGATGAGTTTCATTTTGATAGAAACCTATTTGTTAAATATGTAAAAATGATGTATCTACAGGTTAGTTCCGATGTGATAGAGAAAGGAATTCCAATCAATGACAAAGAAATTATAAAGGTAATGTTTCAAAATGTATACACTGTTTGATGAAGGAAAACCATGTATACTCACAGGTTTGATGAAGGCAACCCATGTATACATCCAGAATTAGTGTATACATAATTTAGTGAGGAGAAGTCACGTATACACACGGGTACATAGAAGAAAAGTTGTTTATGTACTTACAAACTCAGTTTAGGATACCAAGGGTCTTTACCATGGTATTAGCCCACAATTTTGAGTGCAGTAACGACTATTTGATCCCGTCCAAGAATACCACCGACACTTGTGTGGTTTTTGGTTCATGGTATTGGCTAAGGTTCAAACTATATAAGGAGGTGAAGATCATAATGAAAATGTGTGAAAGTGTATTGGTATTGATTGAATACTTCACTCTGAAGTATATTTGCATGGAATGAGTTACAATTTATTGATAGATTTGAAATAATGATGCACCTATGAACAAAATGATGGATCAGGATCTCTAGACCTAAAATGACTATGTATTTTCTTGATCTATTTGTGAGATGTTTAGATCTATGATCTAGCGCATGTTTCGTGAGGTGAAGGGTACGATTTGAGTAAGTCTGTTGATCTAAAATTTTATGCAGTCCTAAATATTTATAGATCTATACGTTGGTTTGTCATGGTGAAAGCACGTATACACACGGGTTCATTTCAGAAAAAGCACATATGGACGTTAGGGATTTTCTAAAGATTGCTGAAGAGAATATCTGATCATTTCTACTATATTTTTTTTCTGTCAATGAAGTCTCCATGTAGATCTGGATTGTTTGAATATTGTATATGCTACTAGTTGATTTTGAATAAATATGATCAGTGATTGGGTGATTGAATATGATGGATGTTGCTGACAGAATAAGGGTTCTGTAAATTTGAAAAAGTATTCCTGAATGTCCTTGATTTGTTCTAAGTTTGATCAGATTCCTAAATTCAGTATATAAATATATATATATATGCAAGTTAGCCCATAGGAAAACGCATATATATGCAGGTTTCAATAAGTGAAATAACATATACATTTTATTTTATGAATGATCAGGGTTGAAGTTGATTCCGCATGTTAATTCAAAAGTCTGGGTTTATTGTTGTGATATGGTTATAGTTATCTCACTGTTTTGTTTAAAGATTGGTTTATGACTATTGGTGTTGATCTAAAAATTGTGTTGTGCTAAAGCTATTGGATCTAGTGTGAAAATGTATGAAACGTGGTATGCAATGGTGAATCTGAGGGTTGAAGCCTTTAGTGTGGAAGTCGAAGCTTCTTGCCATAAGAAGTTGGTGATCATTTCACGGGGTTGTAGCTCCCTTCCAGTAGTGAATGGTAAATGAGATTAGGGAGTAGGAGCTTCCTTCTAGTAGCAGCTGGAGAACACGTGAAGGGTTCAGCCTTCTGTAGGTGGGTTCTTGCGTACTGACATGAGTATGCATCAGTACAACATTGTAAGCAGTTTTCTATATAATAAATATTGAAGATAGAGATAACAACAACAATGGTTTTTCTCCCAACTTTGGTTTCCTCCTTAAATGTTGGTGTTCATGTGTGATACCTTTGTGTGATGATTTATTCTGTTATTACTGCACATTTTTACTTCTTAAATGTATGATGCATAATTGATGAACTGGGCGAACTAATGTTTTTGAATATTTATCCAAACATTAAGTTATTTGGGTATACATAAGTTTAATTTAATATAGCCACGTACATATGCTATTTGTGCTAAACAGAGTCGCGTATAGAAAGTAGTAAAATAAAAGTACAAGGTTGTGATTCTTGTAAATACTGATTCACCCCGCCCCCCCGCCCCCTCTCCCCCTCTCAATATTTTTCCCAACAATTTGTATCAGAGATGGTCCTTCTAAAGAAGCTTAATCGCTAGAAGGAATATCGTCCAAGATGAGAAATCAAGATGGAACAAAATCTATCAACTACCACTCTTCAACAGAAACAATTTAATCTTCTGGAAGACAAGAACAATATCCTATCTTTAGTCTCTTGGAGTAGATATTTGGGCAATAGTTGACGGCGGTTACCAATATATAATTCCAGTTCTAATAGATCCAGCAACAAGGAAGAACTATGAAACCAATGAAAAAGATGTCAATGCATTATTGGGAAGTCTGATTGAATCAATATTTGTCAAAGTTATGCAGTTAAATACAACAAAGGAGATATGGGACAAAATAATTCTGGGCTAAGGTGATGTGAAGGTAAAAAGTGCTAAACTCCAATCTCTCAGAATTCAATATGAAGATCCCAAAATGCATAATGATGAAAGTATTTCTAGTTTCTTTTTACGTCTAGATGAGATCGTAAATCGTATGAGAAATCTGGGTGAAGAAATAAGAGACAAAACTCTAGTAGGGAAAATACTAAGATCTCTAACTGCTACATTCAAGTCAAAAGTGTTTTCCGTTGAAGAGAAGCGAGATGTACAAACTCTTACTATTTTTCAACTTCATGGGATCCTGACTGCTTTTGAAATGAGAAATGGAGGTCCTTTTGAAGTCAAAGAAGCTACATTTAGGGCTACTGCAAAAGGAAAATACGTGGAAGAACAAAAATAATCAGGGTATGTATCAGAAGACGATGAGGTAAATTTTGTGAAGAAACTTCAACTTGGCACTAGAAGGTTCAGAGGTAAGATTCATTTCAAATTTTTTTCTTGTGGAAGAGTGGGTCATTATGCTGCTAAATTTCCTCATAAATATAATCATGATAAGGGAAAGGAATTAGAAAAATGAAATAGGAGACAGTTTGTCAATAGAAAAAGTTACTATACTCATGAAGATAGTGATGGTTTGTCAAATAGTGAAGAAGGAGAATCTTATCAAGATATTAGGTTGCTCATGGAATTTGAAGAAGACACCAGTGAGGCTAAAGATACTTTTATGGATGCATTAAAAGAAAATGTTTCTTGAAGAAATCACTCAACTCAAAATTTTCTTAGAAGAGAAAAAAATAGCCATAGATACTCTAAATAATCAACTCATAGAAAAGGAGAAGCACAATGAGAAATTGTAGGTTTTAACCCTGTACAAAAATGATCTACAAATGAATCTTAAAAATAGAAAATAAACAATAGCGAGAACATAAAACATAAAACAGATATACACAGATATTTTCCCCTGGATCCCAAATCGAGACGACCAGCTTGATTACTCATTATATTCCTTTGAGTGTTACAACACATATATATACATGCCAAAGCATACACAAACCCCAATCCATTAACCCTGGATTATAATATAACCATAGTTCCCTTGATCGGATCTACAAAATACGAGGAGCCAAAAGCCATCATCCCCCAAAACCATGTGCAAACCCATGCACAAAACCATGAGTGGGTCCGCCCACTGAAATTTTTTTTCCCAGGGTGCTACCCCCGACCCTGACAAGGGGGGCTGCCGCCCCCCCTGTGACCGCCCTACTACGCCCGATAGCAGAATATAACACATACCCAACATAAATTAGAATGTGAAATAGTAAGCATAAGAAAGGAACTTGAGAAAGTAAAAACTCTAAATCTTAGATTTTCTAAACGATTTGAAACCTTAGATAAAATTATCAAGGTTCAATTCTCTCCTCTTGTGAAGGCCGGTCTTCGATATATTGGCGAATCTTATCAGTCAAAAAAATCCTCAGCTACAAGCTATCTGAATGCAGCAAAATCCAGGCAACAAAATTTCATCACTCAGCAAAAGAACAAAGACAATGTCTAGGTAAAGCACGATCATTCAAATCCATGGATGAACAATAACATAAATATAAGTCAAAAGGTAAAAAACACTAGAAGGTTCTATGATCCGGATTTATGCAGGAATGTAACAGAATAAACATATAACCATAAATACAAAGATGTAGTGGAAATAACACTTCATTTCATTAATATCAAAGAACTTAAATTTTCTTACAGACAGAATGGAAATAAAACTAGCTAGGGCACTGGTAGCTATCTCTGAGAAGAGATGTGGCGGATATAGGTCTCTGAACTGAGTTACAATGAGGCTCGAGGGCCTATTTATTATTTAGAAACAATGGGAAATCCTAAACAGTCAAAACCCTAACCCTAGGAGATGAAGTGCCAAAACTATGGGCCCCTTTTGGGTAAATTGGTGTTTCAACTTCCCAGGGACGTAACTTTGGCATACGATCTCCGTTTGAAGCGTACCATACCTCGTTAGAAATTTCTATCCGAGGACTACAAATTTCGAGTGAGCAACATTGATGGACTCATGTTGCTCCCTGTTTTCCCAAAAAACGTCGTTTAGGGCCTCAAAACGGCTCCGGAAGTTCAGGACCCGAAAAACTGCTAAAAATAGTAAGTTGTGCCGAAACTGAATAAATGAAAGAGACAATGGTGGGGCCCCAACTGGAATAGGCAGGTGACCACCAATATCCACCTGGATCATTCCTCCCCCCTTAGGAAGCAATGGTCCCCATTGCGTTAAGTTCCTCCATGAGATGAGGAAATTTTTGCTGAACTTTGTCCATGGTGAACCACTTTCCTTGGTGCAGGAGTTGGCCAGCTTTGATAACCTGATACAGTTGGATCTTCTGTTGGCGAGTGTTCTTGATTTGCATGTCCATGATACAATCTGTGGTAGCCTGTTCCATGTAGTCTGGGTTTAACTCTGTTGGTGTGAGTTGTTCTGCAATGTCAGAGGTGTTCAGTAGAGGTGGGAAGTAAGGATGAAGGTGGTCCACATTGAATACTGGGTGTAGACCAAGTAATGGTGGAATAATGAGCTCGAAGGCATTGTTCCCTACAGCCTTGGTGATGGTGTATGACCCATATCAGAGCGGGCGAAGCTTGCAGTGGGGTCCAGTGAGGCACTCCTTCTGCAAATGTAGCCATACTTTGTCGCCCACCTAGAATTTGTGTGGCACCCTGTGTTGATCATGGCGTTGCTTGTACTTAGCATTGGCTCTATCCAATATGTCATGAACTTGTTGGAGGATGTGTTGAATGCGCTCGATGAAGCTATTTTCTTTGTCAACTTCAAACTGGACATAAGCCAAATCGGTCTTAGTAGCCACAAATGGCATTGCTACGTCAATGGGACATAGTGGCTGGAATCCCAAGCCCACCTGAAAGGGGCTATGTCCGATTGAACTATGGAGAACCCGATTATAACTATGTTATACATAGGGGAGGCTCTTGTCCCATGTGCGTGGATGCTTTGAATTTTACATGCACAGAATGTGTACAATCATTTTGTTGATGACCTCTGTTTGGCCATCTATTTGGGGATGGAAAGCTGTGGACTTGGTGAGCTTGGTGTCCAGCATTGACCAGAGGCTGGACCAAAATGTGTTGAGGAACCTGCTATCCCGATCTGATATGATATACTGTGGGATCCCAAAGTGCACCCACACTCGTTCAAAGAAGAGTTTAGCAGTGGATTTTGCTGTGATATTCTTCTTGCAAGTCGCCATAATGGCCATCTTCGAGAATTTGTCGACGACCACGAAAACACAGTAATTTCCATGCTTAGTAGAAGGTAGGCCCGACATGTAATCCATGGAGATGGATTCCCAAGGTTGACTAGGGGTAGGTAGCGGAGTATATAGGCCTTGATTCTTGATGGTCAGTTTGGCAATGGCACAAGTAGTGCAGGATCTGATGTGCTTCCCGACATCCTTTTGAAGGTTCGGCCAATAGAAATACTTCTGCAGTACTACTACTGTTTTCTTGACCCCGAAATTCCCAGCGACTCGACTGTAGTGTGCTTCCCATATCATCTTGGCACGCTCGCTTGAAGGAACACAAAGGTGTCCCAGGTGACATAAAAGTGCATCTTGGAGGTGAAAATTTGGAACTTGCGTACCCTCCAAGAGTGCCTTATAAGTGTGGCTGAATTCTGGGTCGCTCTCGTAGAGAAGCGGCCAATCAGAAGTCTCGTGCCCACAAGAGTTGAGAACGGTGGTGAGCACCACGATCGGTGGTTGGCTAAGGCAGTCTGCAACATTATTGGTGCTACCCTTCTTGTACTTGATGTTCAAATGAAACTGTTGCAGATATGTGGACCACTTCTGATGGCGATCATTCTGCAACTTCCCTTGTGTCTGTATGAACAGCAGGGGCCGGTGGTCTGTGTGGATGATTATTTCCTTCCCCAAAATGTAATACTTCCCATTGTCGACAAGCTTGCACAATGGAATTCATTTCTTTGTCATAAGTGGGATACTTGCGAACTGTGTCAGACAATGTCTCATTGTGATACACCACTGGATGTCCCTGTTGATTAAGAACTGCCCCAATAGCATAGTCGGAGGCATCTATCTTGATCTCAAATGGCTGTTGCAAGTCTGGTAATGTGAGCACTGGGGCAGAACAGAGGCGATTTTTCAATTCTGTGAACGCCTTCTGTTAATGTTCCGACCAAAAGAATTTTGCTCTCGCTCCTCCCTTAGTGACTTGATTCAAGGGTCAAGTGATATGAGAGAATCCCAACACGAACCTACGGTAGAAATTAGCAAGACCCAGAAAGTTGCGCAACTCTGTCATAGTGGGTGGGGCTAGCCAATCCCGAATGACTTAGATCTTGGTTGGATCCACATGCACCCCCCTTTCATCAATAATGTATCCCAGATATTGAACCTAGGTCATGCAAAAATTGCACTTCTCCAAATTGGCACACAACTTGTGTTGCCGCAATGTTTGGAGGACTTGTCGGATGTGGTGGAGGTGCTCTTCCCAAGTTTGGCTAAAGATCAGAATGTCATCCAAGTACACCACTAAAAATGAGTTGGTGAATGGCCACAAGATGTCGTCCATCAACCTCATGAAGGTTGCGGGAGCATTCGTCAACCCGAAAGGCATGACCAGCCATTCGAAAAGGCCTTCCTTGGATTTGAAGGCAGTCTTCCACACATCGGAGGGTTCAATTGGTACCTGGTGATACCCAGATTTCAAGTCGATCTTGCTGAAATATTTTGCACCTTTGAGTTGGTCGATAAGGTCATAAATCCGTGGGATCGGGTACCTATTTCGAACAGTGATCTTGTTCAGTGCCCGATAGTCAATACAGAGTCTCCACGTCCCATCCTTCTTCTGTACCAATGCGATCGGGCTCCCACAGGGTGATGAACTTGGTCAGATGTAACCTTTCTGCAACAGATCCTGAATCTGCCTCTTGATTTCATCGTTCTCCAGAACAGAGCGCCGATAGATCGGTGTTAGGTAGTGGTGCACACAGGGTCGAGATCGTCGGGTGCTTAGGCTTTGACAGTGCAGAGGAACCCCTGTGGGTGAGGTGAAGATGTCCCCGTACTCCTCCACAACCTTATCCATTTGTTGTTATTGTGCAGAGGAGCCCTGTTTCAAGTTCGTGGCCATAGTCTTCTTCTTGCCCTGGGGGCGGATCATCAGGAAAATGAATTTCCTGGTTTGGGAAATGACCTTACTACATTGTTTTGCAATAACCAAAGAGATAGTGGCAGGAGGTGGTACCTTTGGTATCCTGTACAACTTATTTCCCAAAGTAACAATAACAACGCGAGGTTGAGACTCATACATAGCATGACGCTTCCACAAGTATGGTTGTCCTAATAATACATCAGAAACATCAATAGGAGCAACGTCACATAATACCTCATTCGTGAAGGGCTTGATGCTGTAGGGAAGGCGACACTGCTGGCTGACGCGAAGATCTCGTCCTTGGTGAAGCCACCGGATGGTGTATGGATGTGGGTGAGTTGTGGTCGGCAAGCCCAAGCACTACACGACATATGCAGAAATGAGGTTCTTTTGGCTCCGATTATCAACAATGAACTGTACCGGGGAGCCCTTTACCCACATCTGGGAGTTGGAGAGACGTTCCTCCTCCTCTGGATCTTCCGATTCCTCCTTATGGATCTTCGTAGTGGCAACAGTGGCATTGAGCTCTACATCAATAATCTATTTCCCTTTGTCATTTTTCTTGTCAGGTTTTGATTCAGAGCCGAAGCATGCATCTAACTCAGAAGCCCTCATCTTGGCCACCAGCAACTGCTTGGCCCGACACTCACTTGTGTTGTGAGTACAGCTCTTATGGAAATCACACCACTTCCCCATGTCCTTCTTTGGCTTTGCAGTGTTTTTCTTTGCTTGTGGCTTCGACGGGTTGTCTGCGATGGCCATGCCTTGGCTCTGTCCTTTGTTTTACGGTTTGGGAGCACCTTTCCCTTGCTTTTGATTCACAGATCCAAAGTCTCGCTTCTTTTGTTTGAATTTCTGCTCAATCTTGGCAGCATACCGGTATGCCGTACCGAGCGAGGAGATGTTGAGGAAATCCATTTCCTCCTAAATGTATCTGTGCAGACAACTGCGATACTTTAGCACCAAATGTTTCTCTGAATCTTTGATACCCAACTTGGTGTGCAGGGTATGGAACAGATTCTTTAGCTCATGCACATCTTGATCCCTTTGTTTTCGCAGCGTGGTCCATTTTATGTACTTGTCCTCATAGCTCCCCACGGGATAGTATTGTTCCCTGATGGAGTCTCAGATAGAATTCCATGTGGATACAATTGCGAATAGAGAGGGTTATGTCTCGTCCTTTTTCTCACAATGGGTTTCCCACCAGTCCTTGACATGGGGGACCACTTTGAGGAGTGCAAAAATAATCTTCTCCCTGTCAGAAAAGTCATGAACCGAGAAATATCCTTCTTATATATAGATTCAATAAAAATATATTAAATTGACATTTATTGCAAATGCATGAGGGAAATGACACATGACTATTAAATGCATGGGAGAAATGCCTTAGAGTGGTAGTGCTTTATCGATATGAAAATGAAAAAGTTCTATTTAGATCTGTTACAGAGATATTTAGATCTGTTACAGATATTGACTACAGGGGCGTTTACTGGATATGTCACCTTTGAGAAAATATGAGATCCAGAGGCTACTTGGCCCTTTACAAACTCCACCTTTAGAACTTGTAGAAGTTAGCACTCAACAGAAAGACTAAAATTCTATGGAAGTTCAAAATTGTATGAGAGTTCAGCCACTTTAGGTTCAATTCTTAGGCCTTAAAGCTTGAGAGAAATGACATTTACATGCTTTGCAAAATTATTTTATGCACTTACAAAAAACATGCTTTAAAGTTAATGGGAGAAAGCCAACATGACGTGCACATGCTTTAAAAACTTTGCCTAGGAATTTATGGGAGAAATGACACATGTACACATTTTTCCTTAAAGTGGTTGAGGTTTATGGATATTAAAATGAATAACTTCTATTTATATCTGTTACAGAGATTGATTGTAGGGGAATTTACTAGATATGTCACCTTTGAGAAAAGATGAGATCTAGAGGCTACCTGGCCCTTTACAAACTCTGCCTTTAGAACTTGTAGAAGTTAACACTCAACAGACAGACTTAAATCCTATGGAAGTTCAAAATTCTATGAGAGTTCAGCCACTTTAGGTTCAATTTTTAGGCCTTAAAGCTTGAGAGAAATTACATTTACATGCTTTGCAAAATTATTTTATGCACTTACAAAAAACATGCTTTAAAGTTAATGGGAGAAAGCCAACATGACATGTACATGCTTTAAAAACTTTTCCTAAGAATTTATGGGAGAAATGACACATGTACACAATTTTCCATAAAGTGGTTGAGGTTTATGGATATTAAAAAGTTCACCTAACTTTTTCTTAGGAGGCCCATTTTAGACCTCAAAAGTTCTCTAATTAACCATCAAGGAATTAAGGGTTTTGTGGTTTGGATTTTCATTGATTAACCAGAAAATGGTTGGTTGCTGGTATGTGTATAAAATAAATATTTTTCGAGAGAAAAATGGATTTTTTTACTGACAATTTTATTCACAAATATGAATTCATTGGTTTCCTTAGTTGGTGTTGTCCTTTCCAGAAAAGAAAATTATCAGGAGTGGTATGGAAAAGTAAAAAATACATTTTCTTATAATGTTATATGGGAAGGAGTTTGCGTAGGAAAAGAAGGTAATGCAGCAGAGAAGCCTGAAGAGGAAAACCAACTAGTGACTTGGAAGAAAATGATTATGTGTTGATTTCACCTTCATTGACATAAGAGGTAAGCATATATATTATTCAAATTAAATCAACATATGAAGCATTACAAAAATTAAAATAACTTTATGATTCACATTCATAATTATCGATCATTCAATTATTATTGAATTTATTTAATCTAGAGATGAAATATAATGATCCTTTGAAACTGGCTTCTGAAATTAAAGCTATCAAACATGAAATTGAACATATTGGTGTTAAGGATGATTTATAATTTACTTCCTTTATAAAATATCTCTACCCTGGTTATTCACACTACTTTCAATCTCTCCAAGCTAGTGGACAATTAAAAGAGTTATAATTTGAAAAATTAGTAGAAACATTGCTGAAAGAAAGAAGGATTGTGGAAATAAAGAACCCCTACCCAATTATAATGTTGAAACTGTGTGTCTTGCTAAAAAAAAATAAAAAATATCAAGACAAATAAACTATAAATAATAAGGGTGGCAGAGCTTGGGGTGGGAGAAATTATAGAAGCAAGGGGGGAAAAATAATCATGGAGACATACAACAAAGTGATAGATAACAAAGGAATTTTAATGATAACCCAACTATCAACTGTTTTAGATGTGGTAAAATTGGTCATATTTTTGCTAACTATAGAATTTCTTGGGAGAAAATCAGTGAAAGGAGACAAAAAATGAATGAAAAGAAATACCAACCACCTCTATATAAAGGAAAATAATTTGAGAATGCACATTATATTGTTGCACATTGTAATTTCAATATCACTGATGTATTTATTACTTCATTTTTGTTATGGCATGACAATTGGATATTAGACACACATGCCTCTTTTCATATGACCTTTAGGAGAGATTTGTTTGAAAAAATTAGTGATAACATTGATGGAGTATTTTATTTTGCTTATAAATCTCAAATTAAACCATGAGGGATCATATCTATTCGATTAAATATGTTAGTACTTGTAGATTATATTCTAAATGATGTTCTTTACATTTCACAATTTCAAAGGAATTTATTGTCTCTTATATAAATGAGACATCAACAAAATCCAATACACATATTTGATGGGAAAGTGGAGATTCGAAGAGTAGTTGATAATGAGACTGTCATGACTGGTGTAGAAGACGACAAACTCTTAAAATCGAAAGGCATGTCATCCATTGCATTGAATACTACTCATTTGGTCCAACAAAATGATACTATGTCTTATAGTTTATTATGGAATGCTCGTTTTGGTCATATCAATTATAAAGTTATAAGAACTATGAGACAACAGGGAATTAAGGGACTTCCAACAATTCCAAGAAAACATAGTCCATGTGATGCTTGTATTTTGGGGAAGCACAATAAACAATATTTTCAAAGTTCTACTTCTAGAGCTTCAAGATAATTAGGTCTCATACATTTAGATATATGTGGACCTATACATGTTACAACATCTAATGGTAATAAATATATGATGCAATTTATTGATGATTATTCGAGGATGTGTTGGGTCTATCTTTTGAAAGAAAAGTCACAATTGTTTGATATGTTTAAGAAATTTCATCTCTTGATTACAAATGAAACTCAACCTAATGTTGACACTCTAAGAACTAATAATGGTGGCAAGTATAGTTCGCATGATTTTGAAAATTATTTACAAGAAAATGACATCAAACATCAAACAACAGTTCCTTATAATCTACAAAAAAATGGTCTTGCAGAAAAAATGAACATAACATTGCTTAATATGGTTAGATTAATGATGTTTTCTAAGAATGTAAAGTTGATGTTTTGGAGAGAAGTAATGCTTTGTGTAGCTTATATTAGAAATCATTTTCCTTCTTCTGTAATCAACAATAAAACTCCATATGAGATGCGGTATAATCGTCTTCATGTTGTTCAACATTTTAGAGTTTTCAGTTCTCAATGTTATACTTTGATTCCTAAACAACAAAGAAACAAGTTGAGTGCAATAAGAAAAACATTTGTATTTTTAGAATATTCCAATACTTGTAAAGCATATAGACTATATGATGAAAGAAATAAGAATTTTATTTTATTAAGAGATGTAGTTTTTCTTGAATCAGATAAAGATACATCCACTGTCAATAGACAACTAAACCTTTTAGAAAAAAATATGTCCAAGAAGTTTTATTATGAATATGATAATAGTCTTCCACATCATGAAGGGGGGATTCCCATTCTAGATAATTCTGTGGATTTTCGTTCAAAAAAATTTCCTCTCAATGATGATAATGGTTTTGATGAAGAAAAGTTGGATGATAGAAGTGTTTTTGCAAGGAAAGAAATTACTTTCATTCCGGAAGAGTTTGCTCCACAAGATGAGGAACCACTTTCACAAGATGAACAACCATTACGAAAATCAACTCGTATCAAAGTTTTTCCAAGAAAATATGGTGATTTTGAGATAGGGAGTTCATCTGGTAACTATTCTCATGACTGTGAATATAATTTTTCTCTCGATTGTGAGCCTACTTGTTTTGAAGAAGATGGTAGTTATGATGAACGAAAAGAGGCAATGCTGAGGGAGTATGATGTGCTCATAAAGAATGGAACATGGAGGTTAGTGGTTCCTCTTGTTGGAATCAAACCCATTAGCTGCAAATGGGTTTATAAAACTAAGTATAAAGTTGATGGTTCACTTGATAAGCACAAGGAAATGCTTATAGCAAAGGGATATGCACAAAAAATGGTGTTGACTATACAAAGGCATTTTCTCCTACAACTAAATGGGATAATATTAGAACCTTGTTTGCTATTGGAGCACAAAAAGGATGGAAAATTCATCATATGGATGTAAAAACAACATTCCTAAATTGATATTTGAAGAAATATGTTTACATTTCAACCATAGGGTTTTTATGTCAAAGGTAAGGGACAAAAAATATGAAAATTGGTGAAATCCTTATATGGTTTGAAACAAGCACCTGGTACATGGTATGAGGTTTTTGATATGACAGATTTGGGTTTAATTTATTATTATTATTTGATATCTTTACCAAAGCATTAGGACGTGAAAAGTTTGAAAATTTTAGATCTTTATTTGGCATGTCATATGTCCCTTCGAATTAAGGGGGAAAATGTTAACTAATCCTTCCGAATTTTGTATATAAGTTCATATTTAAGACATATATTAGTTATTTCTCATATTTCTTATTATGGAGACATCACTGTCTCCTTCTAAATTTGATTTTATAAATATTGACATTCTAATAATAAGAAGATGACGAATGCTATTTTTTTATCATGAGGTTCTCCATGGCTATTTAACAATATACATCTTAACCATAGATTTATCGTGTTGAGAGGGATTAAATCTCTTGAGCTACAAACATTTTTTTAAGTTTTGCATTTTAATAAAGGTTTTCATATCAAGAGGGAGATTTGATCTCTCTCAACACTTAATCATATAACTCTTAATCATTAACAAAATATTTCAATGCTCATATTAAGGGGTATGTTTTTATGTCAATTTTAGATAGAGTAATACTTTTTTTTTTGGTAACCAGTGGGATTGGAACCTGTTACTTCAATCACCAATTGATTTTCCCCTCAGCATATATATAAATAATATAGAAATTGAAGGTACATAAATGTTATTTTTCATTTCTCAATAGAAATAATTAATCCAAATTATATAAAGAGAGAGATAGAGAGAGTTACTTCCACATATAAGACCAAAGTGTATTTAAAAATATATAATAACAAAAACGTAAGTGTGTTGCTCAAAATGAAGGAACTATGTAATTCCTTCCATGCTGAATATGGAATTGAAATATACATCTATATGCTCAATATACATCCATCTTAATCCCAAATTTATCGAGCACTAAGAAGATCAAATTTCTCTATGTAAAAATATTTTTTCACATTTGTACTTTAAAAAATTTGATTATCTCCAAACATGATAAATACCCACTTCCAATAAATCTTTATCAAATTTATTTTATTATAAAAAATAAAGTCTCTTTCTTTTCAAAATTGTGTAGCAGTCATTAAAACAATTGAATGTGTTTCTTCTGAAAAATTATCTGATTTTTTTGGAATAATTATCTTCCAACTACTTCATATTCTCTAACAAGTCAATCACAAACATCACTAAGAATAATTATCTTCCATATATAATGTGTATTTTCTGAATAATTATCTTCCAACTCCATATTTTTTAACAAGTCAATTATAAACATCACTAAAAAAAGTTGCAATATCCCTTTTACAAAGGGTTAAGAAGAGTGGCAATATCCAAAATTTTTTCTGAATAATTATCTTCCAACTCCTACATATTCTCTAAAAAAAATCAGTAAAAAATATCACAAAAAAGATTGCAATATCACTTTTACAAACAGTTAAGAAGGGTTTCAATGTCCCTTTTACAAGCAGTTAAGAAGGATTGCAATATCCCTTTTACAAACCGTTAAGAAGAGTTGCAATATCCAACTTTTACAAACCATTTAATTCATATTAAATTAAAATAAAATCGATGTATTTACATATAAGTTGTTCATATAAGAATTCGTTATCTTCATTAGCCTTCTTTATATCAAAATGCATTGGCCCAATTGGCCTCACTACCCACTCTAGGCATGCTAGGTTGCCTCTTGGCGAACACATCTACTTTGAAGTTGGCGCCGCACATTTGCCCCTTACTATCAACACGAGGCATGGGCATGAGCTTATGGAGAGGCTGTTCAAAACTCTGCAAGCCACCTGATGTAGAGAAAAAACAACCTGCAGATGCAAATGCAACATATAAATAAGAGACAAAAATTAGATTACTCTAGAGTCTGTCAAACAGCTAAAGAATATTGCAGCAGTCCAATATTACCTCGGGGAAAAGGAGCAAAAGATTTTCCACATCCTTCTTTCAGGAAATTTGGGTCATCAGATAGGACAAGGCAACCATCAGCTGATGTACCCCAAAAGAAAGGCACTGAACCATCGGCATCCTGGCAACCAAAATAGTTTCTCAGTCACATTAATGGATTTCTTGGCATACCTAAGTGGAAAATACAAAGCAAAGAAAAAAGAAATGAAGGGATGAGAATGATAAACTTACAACTGCAGTGAAGAGAGCCTGGGAAGTGGAGTCGTAAAGAACGAAGGCAAACTTTCCAGAGAGCTCTCTGATGACCTGATCTGCAGGGTAGGGGCCACGATCTCTGAGAGTACGATACGCTTCAATGACAATAGACACTTCATTTGCAGATTTATTGAGCCCATATCGTTGCCTCAACACCGCTACGTTGTCCAAGACGCCCTCGAATATGCAGAACATGTCATCTGCAGCACGGAAAGATCTGCGCCATGCAAGAATCACGATTATAAGAAGAGATGGAGTTGAATCAAGAAAAAATCTAAATCTCGAGCAGGACTATGTATGCCTGAAAGAAGAGATCTAAAATTCGAGCAAGACAAATTGATTTCTTCTTTCTAAAAAATAAAAATTAATAAAAGAAAAGATGCCTGGGAGTGAAGAGAGGCTGGCGCGATTGAGTATAGGCCATGGCACCAGCATCGCCAAGGTTAATACAGACGGTTCCAGAATCGGCAGAGACGAAAGAGTCAACCAAATCGATGCCATTTTTCCTCTGGTCAGACTCAACATTGGGGCTCGTCAACTCCTTAGGGCCTTGTGCCACAGATCTCTTCAATACTGTCAGCATTTTTTGAGGCAGAAACAACTTTAAACCAAAATACCTGGTTGGAGAGAAAAAAACACAAAGTAAGAGATTTTTTTTTGCAGAGAAGAAAAGAGACAGAACAGCAATTTGCTAGGCTTGCTTGCTTGCTTTTAACGGAGAGGAAATGCGTTTGCTGAGAGAGGACGTTAGTATGTATATAATTAATCATGCCCCACTCCAACGGGCACGTAACCTAATTGGATAACCACGCCTCCTGGGTGTGTGACGTGGATGCAGTGTGAATCTGGTCAGCCTGACACCGATATTGGATAATTTTGTGGATAACTTTGGCACGGTTTTTAAGAAAGTTCGAATTGGGAATGATATTATCCATCTTGTCGGTGCGAAGGCATGTCAAGATAATTAAGAAGTCGTATTTCTATTCATTGTGGATAAGTTCTATGAAGATATTGTAATTAATATTATTTTGAGAATGTCAAAATGTTTTGGAAAATTGTATTTGTATTTATATTTATATGGTTGATAAGTTTTATAAAGATATTATAATTTGTATTATTTTATTTGAAAATTGGTTTATTATTTTAATAAAAAAAATTAGAATTAAATTATTAATTAAATTTATAATTATTAATTTGTGATAAACTTATATGTTTAAAAATTAAAAGTGAAAATAATTTAATATATTAAATTTTAAGAGTGAATGTTTATAGTAAAGAATGATGTGCAATAAATCATTTTAATGTAAACTTGGTCCATAATGTGTTTATAAAGTTGTAAAAAAATACAAAGCTCCGGTTAACAAGAAAGAGAAATATGATTTTAATCTAAATTATAAAACATAGGTATAGAGGCTTTCATGTATATGTCTTAATGGTATCATTGACATTATGTAAAAGTAGTAACATAATCATATTTTTGGTGCGATTATTTATTGTTACTTTGAAAATAACATTTTTTAGAGGTCGGGGAAAATATACTTTACATAATATTGTGAGTTGGTTGATGGTGCTTGTGGTGTTGTATAAATTTTGAATTCAATGTGGAATTGGGTGGCCATACAGGTGTTGCGGAGTGAATATACTGCAATGTCGTTGCATGTTATATTACTAGGTTGGATGATTGGACCTCTACTGAAATTGTCGTGGACAGACTATATTCACTTGCTTTTTTACAGGTTAACATATATGAGCTATCTATGTTACTTGTTATTTCTTTATTCGGCCTAGTTAGAATGGAAACAAAAACATCTGTATTTGATCATGGATTCTAATCTAGAATGAACCATTAGATAGTCTTTCAAATACAGTCTGGTACAGGATTAGATAGAAATTATTTTATGGTTCTTTGTTTACTTATACCAGTGCAATATTCCTAGTTGTATCTTTGATGCAAGATGAACATGGTTTTGGGATGTAATTTTTTTATGAAATTTTATGCTTTATCTAATATACACAATGGCTATCATGAATGTTATTAAGTTGGCTATAGGTGTGACATTATGTATCTCTCATTAGAACATATAATTTTTGAGGAATCTATAATTATAGAATATTTAAACAATTTTTTTTTTTTGTAAGTCGGGGTTTTATTGATTAATAAAAAATGCAATACATAGATATCAAAATGCAAGTGGTCTCACCCCGATTGGGTTTTTTGACCAATGCTATCACCATATTACAAAGAAATAGTAAGAGAAGAAGATTAGAAGTCCAAAGCCTAACATGCCAAAATCACCAAAAGATAAACAAATTCAGAAGGAAACATGTGACCATGCTCAATCATCAGAAATTATTGACGTTTGATTATCTAGCCCAGTCCTCGACAGACGAAGAGGGCGATATGGATAGTTAATATATTTCTCAAAGTGAGCCAACCATGATTCCAAATTCTTGACCTTCTCTACTAACAATATTTTCCCCCGTCAAACCACCATAATCCTTTCTCTGAAATGGCATTGAAAGTAATGCAACTAATTAAGTGTGGTCATGACAACCTCGTGCTCTTCCTTTCTAGTCATGTTGTACGCTTCCATATAGTCCAGAACAGACTAGAACATGTCACGAAGGGAGGCAGAACTAATCTTTGGGTCAGCAGCTAAGCACCCTGAAGGGCCTGCATGCCTCGACCTGCTACTTTGACCGCGCACACCTACTCCACGGCCACGCCTGTTGCTACTCCGACCTCGCAAGCCTACTCCACAACCACACCTGCTGCTACTTCGACCTCGCATGCCTACTCCATGACCACGCCTGCTGCTACTCCGACCTCGAACATCTGCTCCTCGAATTCTTGCTGCATGACCACCCTGCTCGGAGCCTACACCACCCTAGCCACCTCGAGCTCTAGATGACGCCCTAACCAGACCGCTAGCGAAACGTCCTCCTTGCTTGGATCTAGCAGCAGTGCTATCCTTTTTTGCCACCTCCATAGTGTTTCCCGATCCACCCTAATTAGTCGAGATGCCCATCCTCAAGGGATGGGAGCGAGAACTCCACAGAAATGGACCCATGATGAATGCATAGAAAAGCACCTTGAAGATAAGACCTACTACGTTCCTCACACCCTTATGACAAACCAAGAGTTAGAAGTCCAAATCCTAACAAGCAGAAATCATCAAAAGAAAAAAAAATCTAGCAGGGAACATGTGTCCATGCTCAATCATCAGGTGTGATTGACGTTGGATTATCTGACCTAGTCCTGGGCAGGGGAGGAGGGTTATATGGATAGTTAATATGTTGCTGAAAGTGAGTCAGCCATGATTCCAACTTCTCGACCTTCTCTTCTAACAAAATTTCCCCCGTCAAACCACCACAATCCTTTCTCTGACATGGCATTGAAAGTAATGAAAATGATTAAGTGTGATGATGACAGCCACATGCTCTTCCTTTATGGTCCCGTTGTATGATTCCATACGATCCAAAATAGACTATAACATGTCACGAAGGGAGGCAAGACTAATATTTCGGCCAGAAGCTGAGCTCCCTGAAAGGCCCGCACTCCTCGGCCTACTACTCCAACCTCGCACACCTACTCCATGACCATGCCTATTGCTACTCTGACCTCATACACCTGCTCCTCGGCTGCTGGCTGCATGACCACCCTGCCCAGAGCCTGCACCTCCCTAGCCACCTCGAGTTGTAGATGACGCTCTGAGCACACTGCCAACGACATGTCCTCCTTACTTGGATCTAGCATCAATCCTATCATTCCGTGCCACCTCCAAAGTGTTTCTCGAGCCACCCTGATTAGTCGAGATGCCCATTCTTAGGGGCTAGGAGCGAGAACTCCATAGAACTGGATGCATGATGAATGCACAAAAGATCACCCCCAAGATACGACCTATTATGTTCCCCACACCCTTCCAACAGACTAGGAGTGTTAGTATGAATATTTTGTCGAAGTGTACGAAAAAAGACCACTTTAGCTACACATAACTTATAGCCCTAACATCAAATATGGCTGCCAATATCTTCAGATCTGCAGTTAATTGATCAAGACAAATGCTGCAAAAATCCAGATCTATGCATAAAGAGACATTAAGTAGTAAAAATAAGGTTTTTCTCCATACATCCAATAGACAAGACAAGAACAATATTTTTGAAAGAATTTTTGTATTAAGGGCACCTGGGAGGAAAACAAGAAGGTGTTTCCAATTCTCCTCAATGGGATGGGTTCTTGGAAGTCCTCGGCACTTCAGATCTAGTATTTCTCTCTCTTGTTGGTGTAGAAAACCCAGACAAAGATAGAACTCAAAGGGAGCTCACACAGCAAATAATGAAAAATTTGACAATGATAATGGCTCAAAGTCAGACCAAGAGTATAGATCCAGAGTGATCTAATAGGCAACAAAAGGTGAAGAATGGTAGGAGAAACCCTTCTATTTATAACAAAATATTGGGTCATTCTAGATCTTGGTGCATGATTAAAATAACATTAACCAAATCTAGATCCACCTTTTATGGAATATTTTATTATATTTGTTGGAGGGGAAAAGTATTTGACTTGGGTCAAATCCCTTTATTTGTGAATAATAAATAAATAAATGATTCATTTATCATTTTAAGGAAGTGGTTGAAAGATAATCAAATAAATAATGATTTATTTAATTATTTATGGGTGATTTAGTCATATTTAACAAGGAATATTATTTAAATAAGATTTAAATAATTATTCCTAGAAAATAATAAGATAAATAAAGATTTATCTAATTGATTTCTTTGTTTTGGGTTAAACATGACCAGGAATAATAATTAAATTATTGTTTAATTAATTATTCCATGAGGAAAATCAAACAAATATAGATTTGTTTAATATTTCCTTTTGGGGTTTCCTGTTTAGACCATAAACAACCTAATAAATGTGGTTTATTAAGTTATTTTACATAGTGAAAGCAATTTTACTTAGGATAAAATTGGTCTTACATGGTGTACTTGGGTCCATCTAATGATAATAGGTTAGATGACCAAAAAATGGTGTAACAGATTGCCCCCCAGCGTGCGAGTGTTAGGAGAAAATCGTATGACCGAAGTACGTTGTAAGAACTCAATCACTAGACATCAAAAAGGGAAGTCAGAGAGAGAAATGTAAGGTAGACTAATGTGCTGAAGAACTAGACCCTGAGGAGACGAGACTTGCAGGTGCAACAAGTCTCTTTTTATGAGAGGGTACCTGTGCTAAAGGTGGCGGGGGAGGCATACCTATGCCCGTCGAGACAAAGTACAAAAGAATAGTGTGTCCTGTAAACAAGGGACCGAACCATAAAGTACATCCGACATAAACATGAGCCAGATAAAAATACAATGAGGGATCCCATATACATGTTGTGCCTGGGATAACAGCTAGGACTTATACAATAATATCTGAGTACATGAGATACAAATACAATCCAAATGCCCCCTACAAGAGGGGAAGGGCTCACAAAATCTGACTGATACATGCAAATCAAAGAGGCGCTGCAAGCGGCTAAGGCCTACATCATCAAATATATGGACCTGCATCGAAGGCTGCAATGAAGAGGTCATCCGGGCATGTGGGGGGCTACCTGCAGGGCCACCCCCTCATGAGGGCTGAGACATCTCACACACACCCGGGAATCACCAAAAGCGACTGCTGCATCACTGAACCATCAAGCATACGGATCTCGATCATGCTGAAAGGAGCTGGAGTGGAGAAACAATCAAGTCAAAGGGAAATGAGAGATCCCTTTGCCTGATCCGAGGCACCGAACAAGAGTGGAAGCTGGAACCAAGGTATACCGCCCTCTAGACCTGTCTTCTGGAATGAAGGAGCTGATGTCGATAGAAGGAGGTCCGCCATAGGTGAGGCAATGAGAGATCCTCAACTAAGGCACAAGAGAAAATAGTAGAGCGACGGACAGACTAATACCAATGATGATGATGGAATGGAGGGGACTGAGTAGCGAATGGATGACTTCCCTTGCTAGAGCATAAAGGGCATGAATGACATGGCAGCGACTGACACAATATCATAAGGGATAGGGGACAGTGGGACTGAAGGTCATAATGTGCGACACAAGAGAGAGACCAAGCAATGAAGGAGGGAGGACTATAGCAGGATACAAAGGGACTCGAGATAGACTCCATGAATGCGATGAGGACTCAACTTGGATGCTCTAAACGAGGGTGACTCGATGGTGCTGTCACACAGTAAAGGTCCCATGGGGGACCATGAAAACATGAGTACAAGATGGTATCTCATGACGAAAATTGACACGAACAAGGACAAGTATGGAGGCAAAGTGATGCCCCAATTACAAGTGTTGTAAGTGAGGAAATTCGATTTTGAGGAGAGGTGAAGTGATCCTTTTGGGACAAAGTCTGTCCTGGCGAAGTATCAAAGTATGAAAACAAAAAAAGATGCTGGCTATCTGCATTTCAGAAGGGAAATGCTAAGGGTAATATTTCTTAAGATAGAGTGCATTGCGAGGATTAGGAAGGGGATTGCCTTCGAAGTCCTCTAAGAGGTATGCCCCCTTACCGAGATCCTTACTGATGATGTAAGGGCCTAGCCATAATGAGTCAAACTTCCTGTGACCAAGGAAATCATGGGTCTGGTCATATACTAGAACAAGGTCGCCTTCGTGAAAAGTACAAGGGTGGACTTTGCGGTCATACTGAGCTTTGGTGCGTTTCTTAGCCGCTTCAATGGTTTGCAATGCAACACGACGGTCTTTGGAGGCGTGCTCAAGCATGATAAGTCGTTGTTCTAGAGGTTGGGTATCAGGGAGAAGTTCAACGGCCAGATGAAGGGAAGGGATTTCACACTCGATCGGTAAGACTGCCTCCTCTCCAAAAATGAGGTGGAAAGGAGTAAACCCGGTGGCGGTTTTAACAGAAGTTCGATAGGCCCACAAAGCAGGGAAGAGCATAAGATGCCAGTTGGTTTTGTGCTTATTCACTGTTCGTTGAAGCATAGTCTTGAGGATTTTTTTGACTGCTTCAACTTGGCCATTACCTTGGGGGTAATAGGAGGAGGAATATTGGTGCTCAAAACCCAACAGTGAGGATAGCTCACGCCATATCTCATCTTCAAAATGTCGGCCGTGGTCAGAGACAAGTTGTTTTGGAACCCCGAATCGAGCGATAACGTGGTTAAAGAAAAAGAGGGCTGCGGTAGCTGCCGTGTTGTTAAATGTTGGCATAGCCTCAGCCCACTTTGTGAAATAGTCAACCGCCACGATGATATATTTATGGTTACCAGCGGATGGCGGGCGACACTCCATAAAGTCGATGGCCCATTTACAAAAGGGACCAGTTGTGACGACAGGATGGAGGGGAGCTGGGGGAGCTTGCGCCTTAGGGGCGAAATGTTGGCAATTGGAACAATGTTTTACTGCCTCAATGCAATCACTGAAGAGGGAAGGCCAAAAATACCCAGCGCGCATGACTTTCTGAGCAGTAGCAAGACCAAAGAGGTGGCCACCGCAAGCGCCGCTATGGAAGGCATTGAGGACCTGTTCAGCTTCAACGTGTGTGAGACAACGACGAAGGACAGTATCTATATTGCGATGATAGAGGTCGTCACCGATAAGAAGGTAGCGGGGAGCCTGGTGTCGGATACGTCGTCGAGCGTCACGATCAAGGTGAAGGGCGAAATTTTGGGTTTGCAAGTAAGTGAGGATATCGCTGTACCAAGGATCGTCCGAAATAATAGCGAATAAGTGCTCATCAGGAAAATCATAATTAACTGGGTGATCCTGCGTTCCAGTAGGTAATTCAGAAATGAGTTCAGCAAGGGCTAAACCTTTCTTACTTTTTGGTGTGACAAATTCGAGGTCGAATTCTTGAAGGATGATGACCCAACGGGCGTACTTCCCAGTGAGGATGCGGTGACTCAATAGGAAAGCCATGGGGTTGGAATTAGTCACAACCTTGGTGGAACGCATGAGGATGTAATGACGAAGTTTTTGGACCGAGAACACGACAGCCAGCGCTATTTTTTCTTCATGTGAGTAGGAAACAGGAGGCCTGACGAGGTTCTTACTAATGTAGTAGATCACATGCTCGATACCGTTTTCATCTTCCTGGATAAGAACTCCAGCGATCGAATAGGTGGAAGCGGAGATGTACAAGATGAAGTCCCTATCAAAGTCGGGAGGGCGGATCAAGGGAGCGGATGTGAGAGCCTGCTTGAGGGCATCGAAAGACTCATGAGTATAGTTATCCCATACAAATGGGATGTTAGATCGGAGGAGTCTAAGGAACCCATGTGCGGTGGTGGCATAGTCAGGAACGAACCGACGAAGAAAATTAGCTTTGCCTTGGAGAATTTGTAGCTGGCGTAAGGTACGCGGAATGGGAAGATCAAGAATGGCTTGAACTTTCAAAGGGTCAAGAGTGATACCGTCCTTAGACACTATGAAGCCTAGGAGATGGCCGGCGGGAACGCAGAAGATGCATTTCAACGGGTTAAGGTGGATATTATACTTGCAACATCGGAGAAAGACGGTACGTAGATCGTGGAGGTGTTGCGCCCGATGCTTAGAATGTGCAGTGAGGTCGTCTAAATAAGCAAGGATAATATGAGCTAAGTCATGGAAACAATAAGACATGGCCCGTTGAAAAGTGGCGCCAGCGTTTTTAAGGCCGAATGGCATGACTCGGTAAGTGAAAGTTCCCCACGGACTGATGAAAGCAGTTTTAAGTTGATCAGTAGGACGGATAACAATTTGGTTGTATCTGGAGAAACCATCCATAAAGGATAGAACCTCATGCCCCGCACACTCATCAATGATTTGGTCAATAAATGGTGTGGGGAAGTTGTCTTTGGGACAAGCTTTGTTCAAGTCGCGAAAGTCCGTGCAGACACGGATGGTGCCTTGTTTCTTGAGGATGGGAACTGGGTTGGACACCCAAGTGGTGTATTCAATGGGATAATTGAAACCAGCCTGCTTGAGCTTATCGATTTCGGCTTTGATAGCATCACGTCTGGAATGATTAATGGGTCTCAATTTTTGACGGACCAGGTTGGCATCGGGCCATGTGTCGATATGATGTTCGACGATGGTGGGATCGAGTCTAGGCATTTCAGAGTAGGACCAGGCAAAAATATCATAGAATTATTTGAAAATATTAGTGTAAGATTCAATTTCTTCCGGGGTGCATTGGGCGCCCAAGGTGATATATTCTTCGATTCCCGGTTTGACCGAAATGTCAATTTTAATGGTAGGAGAGATATTGGCCATGTTTCCTTGTTCGAAAGCATTAGGTGCAGGGATGGGATTTTTGAACCAATCGATTGCATTGGGAATGAAGTCTTTAGTTTCCACAGCATATTGGTCATGGGACTGTTGTGGGAGGAAGTATGCACGATGGTGCATATCATCCCACGGAAAGTCAGGGTTGGTCATGGCTTCCATAATATCTTCATCGGACTGGAAGATGGGAAGACTGGAGGAAGGAGGATCACCCGATGATGTAGTAATGCCTGACTGGTCATCTTGTGGATAAGGGCTCACATGTGCAACGTCAGCAGATCCAAGGTCTACTGAGGTGGAGCCGAGAGTGTTCGCAGGTAGGAGGTTAGGCGAATCCCCTCTCAAGGATGATGATAGGTAAAAAATGGTGGTCGAAGGCTCTGTCGTTTCGACGACAGGATGAGGAATGTGAATGGGAGTAGGAAGATCCTCTGGTCCTACCGAAGTAGAACTCGCAAACAAGTGAGAAGGTATCTTGTCTTGCGTAGCCTTGAATTGGCGGTACGTGTCTAAGGAGGAATGATACTCGTCAAGGCGGGGACAGAGGTGGGTGTAATGGCCATGGAAATCGCACAAAGCACAAGGGTGATTTGTGCGAAAGGTTTTGAGTTTCGGGATAGAATCTAGGATAGTGACGTAGACTTCAGGGATATCAGATTCGGGAAACATCTCGTTGACCAGGGTCTTGAGATGCGGCAATTCAGGACACGTATGGGTGGCGTGACCGACAATATCATACAAAGCGCACTGGATAGCGCGCTTTGGCGGTCAAGGAGGGGTAGGGTTCGTCGGGGCGGCTTGGTCCTGATTGGTTTTTGTGTGAGCTTTGCCCCCTTTGCCTGATACCGTCGCAACCGGAGATGGTGTGGGCTGAGGTGTGTGAGGCACCGTGGTAGCGAGAGAAGTGACGGGGATCGGTTGAACCAGAGTCAAAGCAAGGTAGGGTTTGGGGTGACCAGGTAGGGTAGTGGCTGGAGGGTCAAGGTACCAGACGGGGATACCCAGGGTCAGGTTCGGGAGAGAGAGGGTAGCCATAACAGGTACTGAGTACACTCCAGGAGGTGGGATGAATAACGGTATCTGACCGGAGGGGTAATAGCCGGGCGGAACGGCTCCAAGGTGGCTAAGGACCGGAGGAACCGATCCAGGAGTATAGAGGGGCTCATGGATACCAGCTGTAGGAGAGGGGCCAGAAGGAGGAGGTCCGACTGGCTGAGATGAATGGCTAGGAGCAGGTTGCGGCAGGCGAGGTTGAGTCTGAGGTGGCTGACTAGCCGAAGCGGGTCGCTTAAGGGCAGCCCGAGACGATTGCATCATGCAAACATTCGATACGCTGGGATCAGAGATAGGAGGAGGAGGGAGACCAGGGAAAGTTCCAAGCAAAGAGGAGTCTTTGTAGACGCCGGGAGAGACACTGGTCAAGGAATCGACGGTTTGTTTATTGGCTACAGAAGAGATGGTCGTCTCAGGGGAGGTCTGAGACTTTGGCTCATGATATGTCAACTGGTCGATGGTGACTATCTTTCCATTGTGAGGAAAAGACATCTTGTGAAAAACCGCGGATGGGACAACAGACATGGCATAGGTGTAGCTTCACCCCAAGAGAATGTTGTAATCTAGAGGGGCATCGATGACTTCGACGTCAACGCAAACAGTCTTGCCCGCAAGAGTGATAGGAAAATTACGAAAGAGGCCAATGGGTTGGGCGGTGTGGCCATCCCACACTCGAAGGGTGATTGTGGAAGGGGCCAACTCAGGAGATCCGAGTTGCTTCCAAACCGAAGCGGACATCACACAGGTGGATGCCCCCTCATCAATGATACACCAAGAAACATTAGCATTCCGGATTTTGACTGGGATTTGGAAGGCTACGGAAGTAGGAAGAAGAGGATGTTCTGATTGATGGGCGTCGAAAAAAATCATTTGGTCATCAGCAGGATCTACAGCGCCCATGGCAGATAGTAGAGCCTTCTTTTAGGAAGGGCACGACTAGAGGAGTTCCAATGTGGAAATGGCAGCAGGAGACTACGCCAAATAATCTACTATGCTATACGAATGAGCAGCTCGACCAGGAGCAACATTTTGGCGTAATGGTCCCTTAGGAATCCTGGTATGAACCTAAAATTTGGGTTGAGGGATATGTAAGGGACCATTGGATGTCGAAAGAGGTTCTGTAGAACCTGAAGAAGGGGACTCGGAGGCAGACTGAGCGGGAGGCTTGGGGTACTGGCGAGACCGAGTTTGAAGGTTAAGGTCGACGGTTGGAGATGGATCAGAGTTCATCATGAGGATCTGGTAATCGGAGGAACCAGAAGGGGAAGGCTGAGTGGCGACCTGTCCGTTAGGTGGTGGGCAGCCACAAATCCTTGCTGGGGGAAAGGATCGGTAAACACAACCGGTTGAGTAGTGGCCACATTAGGGGGAGCATGAGGGGAGGCATGTTTTCCTCGCAATGTGGCTTGAGACTCCCACATCTGCCGCATCTGTGGTAGAAGGGGACAAGCGTGAGTGTAATGACCGTAAACACCGCAACACGAACAAGGCTTATTTGTGCGAATAGGCCTGTCCGGCTTGGGCTGAGTGCCCTGTTGCTGGTTAGCAGCGTTAGGGTCAAGACCGTGAGGATTGGGTCCATGAGTACCAGTGGCAGATTTATTTTGATTTCCTTTCTGCCTTCTTTGAGAGGAAGGGGGATTAGTCGCTCCTTGCTGTGCAAATACTTGCCCTGGAGGGGGTTGTAGGTACTGTTGCTGGGGTTGAGTAGGCAAGGGAGTTGGAAGTGCAAATGCTGGAGGAGCTGGAGCACCAGGATGTGGATAAGGATAATGGTTAGGTTGGGAAACATTGAGGTAAGCAGGAGGTTGGGCAAAAGGATGAGGCATGCCGTATCCTAGATACATGCTACCTGGAGGGGGAAAAGTGCTAGAGGTGCTGGCCCCTCCCGGAGGAAGACCATAGCCCATAGGAGGTTGAGCATACGGATGAGAAAGGGCTCCAACGATACCGTCGGTGGAATGAGATGCCCCCAGGGCGTTAGCTCCATCGGGCCTGGGGAGGTCAAGCAGGACGATATAAACATAACCAGACTGAGCGTAGATCAGGTCATATTTCAAGGCGATTTGTAGGGCGGCTTCTTCGGTTTGAGGGAAATGGGAGGCGACATCTTTGCCAATGGGAGGTAAGAGGGTGTGAAGGAACTAGTCCATATAAACTCGATCTTCAAAGGTGGGAGCTTGACATAAGCTTCTTCTTCTCTGCCATTCCTGGACATTTGTGGAAAGGCGGGTTGAAGAGGTTTGACGGAAAGAAGTCAAAAGCTCGGTACTAGTGTTGTATCGGAGAGGGAGCTGAAAATAAGATAAAAAGGCTTGGGCAATGGTCACAAAGGTGGTATGGGAAGAGGTGGCCTGGTCAACATACCATTTAGAAGCGTCGCCCGTAAGCGTGCGTTGGAACAACCGAAGACAGATGGAATCATCGGTAATGGAATTGGAGGAACACCACATGTGGAAAGATCGGACATGGTTGGTTGGATCTTCTCTAGCAAGGCCTTCGAACTTAGGGATGTCAGAGGGGAGCTTGGTTGGCATAGCAGGCCAACCAACATCATGGCAGATAGGGTCATTGATCAACTGATTGAGATCGGGGAGGCTGAGGCCTGCCATGTAAGGGAGCAAAGGTGCAGCCGAGGTAGTTCCTGTGGCGGTTCCGCTAGTAGTAGTCCCGACATTAGGGCCGGGATTACCGCTAGCGTTAGGCCCTGGACGAGACATAGTGAAGGTGACAGGGGGAGAACCAGAAGTAAAAGGAGAACCCAATGAATCAGAAGAGGAGTCGGAGTGCGGATTCGGAGGGGGACTAACTCGACGATGGCGGGAAGGAGTAGGTCGACCGATTGGAAACTGAGGGTGAAGGCCAAGAAGTCTCCAGGATGTGTGCCTTGGGGGCGCAATGGTGACAACACAAACACGGCACAAGGGGAAGAAGAACGGCCAACAAAGGCAGGGAGGTGCAGAATCAAGTGATTACAATGTCGAAACAAGGGCAGAAAGGTGCAGTGTCAATTGATTTTACAATTTTTTAAAGTCTTTGCCTGGCGGTGTTAACCAGGCTCTTCTTCGCTTAGGGTGAGTGTGTGGCATGCGTTAATTTTAATTTTTAAACCCAGAAGTTTTGAGAGAAAAAGAAAAAGTGTGTTGCGTAACTGAAAATAAATCTGCAGAGAACAGTATATAATGCTGAAAGAACATAAAATTAACAGCTAACAATGCATCGATCTAACCAAAGAAGGCGGGTCTCTCAAGACTAGTCTAAAAAGAGGGAAAAAATCTAATCAAAACACACTAAAAAGAGGCCAATAGATCTAAGGTCGGGAGGGACAGGGATCTAAAGGAGAAAACTGCTGAAAAGAGGTGCAGAACACAGTCAAGAGATAGAGGCAAGGTGGCTGGGAAAAAGGAGGAAATCAACAAAAGGCAGAAGGGACAAGGAGGAGGCCCTAAAGGAAGGTCCAAACAAAACTACAAGAGGTGATTTGAAAGGGAGAAGAGTTGATTTAAAGGGATCTGAGAAGGAGGTAGCAGATCTGAAAAAGGGAAGGCTGAAACTCTGAAAAATTAGACACCTGGAACAGTTAAAACTCTTCCACCAAAAGTGGAGGGTACTGAAGCCCTAGGGGGCTATGTTCCCACTTAGATGAGCAAAAAATATCAGAAAAAAGTCTAAAATGGGCTGAGACAGAGGCTGGAAAACCCTGACAGAAGCTTCAGAAAAACGCAGAAAAGTTTCAGAAAAATAGCAGAAAAACTGGCAGGTCGCAGGTTCTGACCTGTTTTCTGTGCAGGTCGCAGATAATTGGCTGAAAAGTGCGACCTGGAGGCCAGGTCGCAGTTTCTGGGCTGAAAAGTGCGACCTGAAGCTCTGGGTGTCTCGACGACAGATTTCCGAAAAATTTGTCGTCTCAGTTGCGGCTGATGTTTGTCACCTGCGCAATAGGGCCAGAAACACGCGGAAATTAGTAATTTTAATGTTTTAGGGTTTTATATGGGAAAAACAACATAAAAATAGGAAAAACAAAAAGCTGAAAAGAAACCCTAGGGTCTGAAGTAGCTGGATATGCAGGAATATGAAAAACGACAGCGGTCGTAATTGAAAACCCATGTGGAGTCGCCAGTTGTTAGTATGAATATTTTGTCGAAGTGTACGAAAAAATACCACTTTAGCTACGCATAACTTATAGCCCTAACATCAAATATGGCTGCCAATATCTTCAGATCTGCAGTTAGTTGATCAAGACAAATGCTGCAAAAATCTAGATCTATGCATAAAGAGAAATTAAGCATTAAAAACAAGGTTTTGCTCCATACATCCAATAGACAAGACAAGAACAATATTTTTGAAAGAATTTTTGTATTAAGGGAACCTGGGAGGAAAACAAGAAGGTGTTTCCAATTCTCCTCAATGGGCTGGGTTCTTGGAAGTCCTCAGCACTTCAAATCTAGTATTTCTCTCTCCTGTTGGTGTAGAAAACCCAGACAAAGATAGAACTCAAAGGGAGCTCACACAGCAAATAATGAAAAATTTGACAATGATAATGGCTCAAAGTCAGACCAAGAGTATAGATCCAGAGTGATCTAATAGGCAACAAAAGGTGAAGAATGGTAGGAGAAACCCTCCTATTTATAACAAAATATTGGGTCATTCTAGATCTTGGCGCATGATTAAAATAACATTAACCAAATCTAGATCCACCTTTTATGGAATATTTTATTATATTTGTTGGAGGGAAAAAGTATTTGACTTGGTTCAAATCCCTTTATTTGTGAATAATAAATAAATAAATGATTTATTTATCATTTTAAGGAAGTGGTTGAAAGATAATCAAATAAATAATGATTTATTTAATTATTTATGGGTGATTTAGTCATATTTAACAAGGAATATTTATTAAATAAGATTTAAATAATTATTCCTAGAAAATAATAAGATAAATAAAGATTTATCTAATTAATTTCTTTGTTTTGGGTTATACATGACCAGGAATAATAATTAAATTATTGTTTAATTAATTATTCCTTGAGGAAAATCAAACAAATATAGGTTTGTTTAATATTTTCTTTTGGGGTTTCCTATTTAGACCATAAACAACCTAATAAATGTGTTTTATTAAGTTATTTTACATAGTGAAAGCAATTTTACTTAGGGTAAAATTGGTCTTACATGGTGTACTTGGGTCCATCTAATGATAGTAGGTTAGATGACCAAAAAATGGTGTAACAAGGAGCTAGAGCAAGCCTAACGCCAGCCCCAAATTAAAGAGCAGGAGCCACCCCTACAAGACTGAAAATGACCCCACATGATCCAAAAGGGAGAATTCCTCAACCAAAAATGAATTCCTCACCAACTAGACCAATGCCTCTTCCTCTCTGCTGACAGGGGAATCACCAGGAAGTAGAGTCACGAGCCAACTGACTACACCCCAAGGCCCATAATCCCGTGAACCTGACCAGAGCCTAAATAAATCTGGAACAAACACCACCAAACCCCCAGTGACCTTTGAAATCGAAAGATAGAAACCCAATTTATAAAAATTCCAACCAAGCTTATGTACACATTTGAAACTGTCCAAGCCATTAACAATCATGTGTTGTAGAGGGCCAGGATAAAATTGGAGAGAGGAGGATGACCCAAAGACTCAATGCATATGAAGAGCCCATGCATCACCCCAACCATAGAAAACATCCAGAAAACAATCTACCAAGAACTACAAGAACAACCACACTATCCTACAAATTTCTTGTATCCCGCTGACAGAAACGACAAAATGGGCGCAGACATAAAAACTTGAAAGTTTTGATGTCCGAGCACAGTGGAGGGAGCGACAATGTAGAATTTTCCACCCCTCCAAGACTACTTGAGGGCTGAAGAACCCAACCAAACTACAAAAACTCATACCAACACCGAGAAGAATCCACTCAACAGGCCCAATATAGAGTACACCAACCCCTACATGTGCCATTAAACACCTTACCTTACCAGCTCAACTTTTAGCGGAAGACGATTGAAGTCTCACACGTTGTGCATATCATTTCGCCTTACATCTTGTGTAATGGGAGCTCAGATGAACTGTCCTCTTCCCCATCTATTGTATACCACACTTCATTGCCCACGCATCGAGCATGTCTCAGAGATCGACACACCCATCAGGGATATGTAAACAACTTTTATTCAATATAAATTTTTTTGGTTTTTTCTTATTGAAAGAAAGAAGTATAGATTTTAAAAAAATCCCTTAAGGATGATAAATAAAGTATATAGCTAAGATAATGGAATATTAGAGATTTGGATTTATAATTCTAATAGTTTTATTTGTTAAGTTTTGATAAAATAGAGACTTTTATAACATTTAACATATTCATTCACAATCTCTCTCTCTCTCTCTCTCTCTCTCTCTATATATATATATATAAAGAGAGAGAGAGAAATTTTCATGTTTCAGATTTAGTTTGATTATAAATCTCATATTAGAAAACCCAATATACAATTTATAACCATAATCTAAATCTTCTATGTTTGTGTCTTCTTTCAATTATATTTTCCAAAAAAAATTACTACAAATGCAGAGATTTCTTGGAATCATAGGGTTGAGTTGTGAAATGTACATAATCTAAGGGATCCAATATTTTTTGGGGTATTGAATCCATTGATGAATTCAATAATGCATTTTAAACATAAAAAAATTGTAATATTGTCATTTTAAAATGCATTTTAAATATTAAAAAAACTATAATCTTGCAAAAATTGTATCACAAAATTCTAGGAAGAAAAAAAATATATAAAATATTTGAATTGTGGCTTACTCCTAATCTTATTGACACTTCTAAGAAGAAAATATTCATAAGTTATAAAATCAAAAAGTTCTTCTATACATACATTTTATAAAGATTAAATCCACATTGAAAGGTACTAAATTTGTTATCATCCAATATTTAATGCACTATGACAAAAAAAATCATAATTAAATAAATTAGAAACTATGGAAAACTTGTACATGTGGAGCTAAGAAATATAAGAACACTACATTATTATGAAAAGTTTATGTTTAATGCATAACATACCTGTGTAAATTCATATATCAAATAGCCTCTATCCATGTTTTTTATGATTTGAACGTTTTACTTGTTCTCTGCAATGTGATGTGATGATGATGAGGACTAGGGGAAGATTAGAAATGTGATGTGATGGTGATGATGATTATTAAGGGAATGATTGAGAAATGCATTTCCATGTTCATTTATGTATTCATGTACTTTGATATTTTCTTCTAGATTCTTACTCTACCAATAAAATACTCAATTGGGAGGACAACAATTTCAATTATAGGGGTAATGCTTATGGTCAATTATATGGGTAATGCTTATGGTCATATTTCATGTAGTTCACCAAATCGGGTCTATGGAGCCATTAATATTCTTACTTTAAGTATCTTTCTTGGGATGATTTATATTTCATGTAGTTCACCAAATCGGGTCTATGGAGCCATTAATATTCTTATTTTAGGTATCTTGCTTGGGATTATTGTGGTGAGTGTCTACTCAAAAAGGGAAAATGTGTTCACGTATCTGACGAAACTCCTTTGATAGCATAACATAGGTGATATGTATCTTCTATGTAGATTTTATTATGTTATAGTGATTGTAAGTGTTACATTCACAAAAGACATATATTGTGTGGTGTTGATAACTTTTTTTTTGAATGTTTTCATCCATAAGATTGTGCCTTTGTAGACCTTATTATTGGTTCTAACATCTAGTGAAAACAACATGTCTTCTAAAACTCCAATTAGGAATCTCGAAATTTGGTAATTATAATGCAAAGTAAAATTCCACTTAGCAAATTTGTGGTGGAAATTGTTGGATTCAAAATTATACTAAGACGGGGTGTTTGTGGGGAGGGGGGTTTATAATTTCCACAAAATTCTACAACTTCTAATATCAACAATAATAAAACTAGTGTCTTTTCATACAAACATATATTTCTCTACTTATTTTACATTGGAATAGGAACAAGCATGAAATCACAATCACACAATCTAAAAACAAAAAAAATCTAGTGAACCCAACTAGGAAGACCCTCTACTTGCTTGAGAATTTTCTTCATAGAAAAAACTGAGCAATTGGTCTCTTACAAAATACAATTATTTCAATTTAATATACACACTTGTCTTTCCTGCTTGATCTAAGCTTAATACCTGTGCACGAATATTAATCTCTGCTACCCTCTACTAACCTGTGCATAGGCTTCTCTTGCACACTCTTTCTCTCACAAGCTCACACACACAAACTTGTGCAATATGCTCATAAACTAGTGAGCTTTATTTTCTTGTCTCACCAACTCGTGCTCACAAGACAATGATTAAAATTGTGCATTCATTCCTCCTTTTAAAGGAAATTTTGATGGTTAAAATTAGTTAGTTATATATTAGGTAAGTCAAACTGGTGGTTCACAAGTTAACAAAGGCTCATTGCTAGTGTTAACTCGCCCTTCCCAAAATTTAGGAGGCTAAATCAAACTCTTTGTCATGTTCCCAATACAACTCACATTAGAAAACAAATAATTGGGCCTTCTATTTAAAGACATTAGTTAATTGCTTCATAACTCATATTGAAATCCTATTTTTAGAAGATCGAGCATGCCAAAGAAGAAACTCGTTTTGGATCCTATGATTAAGGCACAAATCAAGGGAGCCCTTTTCTTGATAATATTTCCAACACTCCCTCTTAGCGAGGAAGGTGTTCTTGGAAGACCCTCGTCCACCTGGATCTATCTTCAACTCTACCAAGTTCTCTGCTATTGTTGTTGCTCCTTCTAAACTAGAAGGATTCCTTGCTTTCTTCTACGGAATCTACTTTGAAGACCTGTTCTTTCCCACCATGTTCTACGAGTCGATAATTTTCCAGTATCAATTATCACATCTCCTTTTGTGTCACTAAAATTTGGCTCAAACAGTATGCTCTCTAGTTTCTCCTTGGTCCATCAAGGATGCAACACATAAGCTCTTCAACCATTTTTTTGCTCCAACCAAATTTAATGTACTTCTAAAATTTTGGACTTAGGGCAGCAAAGACACCTTCTATATTCCCTCCAAATAGTACATAATATGTCCACCAAAACCATCCAAACGTGAAAAATCAATAAAGAAAACAACACCAAATTAGAAGGAAATTTATTGTATCTAAGACGTTAAATTTTGTCCCAAATCTCTAGCCTTGTGCATGCACTCAAGACTGCAACTTTTTGCCCCTGGTTAGGGTTTCCTATAGCAGCTGCTACGTCCCTCCTACTCGGTCTCAAACTCCTATAAAAAAATTGCGTCTTCCTCTTCTCACAAGTCCGCTACTACATTTTACTTTTGATACTAATTGTCTCACAATACCAGCCAGTTGTAGTCCTTAGAACCCTCCCAATCTAGGCTACAAGAGATTCGCCTCCTTCTCAAATTGCATATAAATTTACACCTTGTTCATAAGATAAATAACACTTTGAGTTTTCTAACACGTCGTGAAGGGTTTGTGGCCACGTGCTAACGTTTTTCTTGACAAGGTAGGGTCGTGTTAGTGTTGTAACACTCCCGAGACACAACCAACTTGCATGTGTAGAGAAGTAGAAGTTAGGGTCCTATAACATGGCTCAAAACTAAGCTCTCCTACGTTATAACACTCTAACTATCCCTTGAAGGGTATGTTATATCTTTAACCAAGGAAAAATAAAATTATTTCTCTCTCACGGACACTTACTAATCCACTATCCCTCAACTCTTAGTAACCTTGATTTGATACCATGTATAATTTGCATGAAATTCTGCAATTGATAATATGAACAATCTCAAAACTACCTTCTTTTCACATATATATGGAATTTCTCTACTTGTTTTGTAGCGAAATATGAACAAAAATAAAAGTACAGTCACATAATTCAAAAACATGAAATTTTATAGGGAACCCAACTGGGAAAACCCTTTGCTTGCTTGAGAAGTTTATTGATAGAAAAAATTGAGCAATTGATCTCTTACAAAATACAGTTATTTCAATTTGAATGACACACTTGTCTTTCTAACTTGATCTAATCTTGAAACCTGTTCAAGACTGTTGACCTCTGCTACCCTCTAGCAACCTATGAACAATCTTCTCTTGCACACTCTTTCTCTCACAAGCTCACACACACAAACCTGTGCAATATTCTCACAAATCTTTGAGCTCTATTCTCTTGTCTCACCAACTCGTGCTCACAAGAAAATGATTAAACTTGTGCATCCGTTCCTCCTTTTAAAGGTTATTTGAATGGATAAAATTAGTGAGTTCTATATTAAGTAAGTTGAACTGGTGGTTCACAAGTTAACAAAGACTCACTGTTAGTGTTAACTTGTCCTTCCTAAAATTTAGGAGGCTAACTCAAACTCTTCATCATGTTCCCAATCCAACTCACACTAGAAGACAAATAACTAGGCCTTCTATTTTAACTTATTGGTTAATTTTTTCATAACTCGTCTCGGAATCCTATTTTTTAGGAGATCGAGCATGCCAAAGAAGAAACTCATTCTTGATCCTATTATTAAGGAAAAAATCAAGGGAAACCTTTTCTCTCTAATATTCCCAAAGGGGGGTGGATCAATTTGATACAATTTTTACTTATTTAAAATATTCAAAACACCCAAAAAATTAAACTCATAAGTAGAAAATTTAACACACGATATAAGTTGAAACCCCTAAAGGAAAAAACCAGAGAGACCAATCACTTCGGATATCTTATTTGTAATTTTTTTCTTCTATGCTCCACTATCTTCTTCTGAATTTTGCGGTTAGCTTACTAAATCTTTCCTCTCATTGAATTTTACAGTCACTTCATTAAATCTTTGATTTGAACCAAGATCTTGCATCAAATCCAACTTATGAATATGTATTTTTTTTTTTTATGATTCTCTTCTTCCACTTCTTACCTCAGTAATTATCTATTATTTTCTCTCTTAACTAGGAATTTCCTTCACCCGCTACTCAGATATATGTTTTAATAGCATAGCTTGTATTTATATTGGCACTTCCTTCACCTAATTAAAATTTGGTTCTCTCTTTTAATGCCATGCCTTAAGACTTGGTATTTCTAAGTCGAGTGTTTTTTCTAACTTGTAATGATTTTTCTTTCTTTAGCTCCCTTCGGGGGCCAACCTTTTAGAACACACACACACACACACACATATAGCTAATCACTATGCAAGAACTTTACTATTCCTTCGAGCTCCCTTTTATCGAAACAATTCCAAAACAAGTTCAAAGGTTTTTAACTTACATACCTTGTCTTTACACTATTTACGAGTTAGAACGCATTGTGGAATTATAATTCTACTAAGAGGGGGGGCGGGGGGGGTGAATTAGTATAATGACCAATTTTACAATTAAAGTAATTCAAACCTTTTAAACATCAATTATACAAGCTAAAACTAGATATACATGGAAACGCTTAAATGGGGAAAACTTGAAATCTTATGTAAGAATATTCTTGTAGGTACCAACCTATTGTTACATCAATTTACCAGCACCAACCAGAAGGAGAAAACAATCCCATGATTTTATAGGTGCTGGGAAAAATACTGAGAGGGGGGGTGAATCAGTATTTAGTGCAAACAATAAAACTTTTTACTTTTTCTTTCAAAAACCCATAGGCTACTTTCCTGAAGCCAACTCGCGTATATACGCGGATATCCTTTACAGAACTCGCGTATGTCCAGAGATCTAATTATGCATTTAATTCTTAACTTAGATCATTGCATTATTCATTCATCAGATGTTTTAGAAAACAGTAAATAGGTGCAGAAAGAATAGAATAATTATCACACATAAGCAACACACATGAACACCAGGATTTTAGGTGGAAACCCAATTCGGGAGAAAACCACCGTTGCCTTCGTCTCAGTCTTCAATATTTATTATAAAGAAAACTTCTTACAACCATGTACTGGTGCAGACTCATGCCAGCACGCAGGCACCCACCTGCAGAAGGCTACAACCTTCTCTCGTTTACCAGCCTCTCCTGGAAGGGAGCTACAACCCCCTGCACTTGTTTACCAGCCTCTCCTGGGGCTACGACCCCCTGCTCTCATTTACCAGTCTCTCCTAGAAGGGAGCTACAACCCCCTGACTGAAGGCTTCGACCCTCAGCACCACTGCAGACCACATTTCATCAATTTTCAAACTGGATCAAACAGCTTCAACACAATCCTTCACTTATCAACAAACATCCTTTTCCCATTGCATCAACAGAACAGTGAAACCACTGTAACCAGAATATCAGAGATAGCCCAGACTTTAGAATAGATATATAGAAACTCAATCAGCTTTGAGTAACCATCAGTTCAGATACCATATGCGCTTTTCTTTAAACAGATCCGCGTATACACGCGCTTTTAATGTAGAGAACCCGTGTATACATCTGTGCACTTTTCAGAAAAACCCTAACAGTCCATACGCGCCTTTGTTTAAACTGATCCGCATATACACGCGCTTTCCATGAAACGAACCTGTGTATAGATCTATAAAAGATAAACTTTGCAGAACAGACCAGATCTATGAACTTACCCATATTTCTTCAATTTCTTCAATAGATTTGCGCCAGGTCTTCATTACTTCTTTTCAGATCATCCTAGAGATTAATCATTTCCAGATCTAGAGGATTTGAATCTTCATCACATTCATAGGTGCATCATAGATTCAGATCTATCGAATAAGAATAGAGTTTAACCATACAGATAAACTTCAGAGTGAAGTATTCATTAATTCCCAGACACTTGCACCCCCTTGCACAATGATTCTCTACTCCTTATATAGATTTATCCTTTTTCAATACCATGAGCCAAAACCACATTACTTCTGATGGTATTCCTGGACGGGATCACATAGACAATCCAGCGCTCAATACAATGGGTCAATACCATGGTAATAACCCCTGGATTTATAAATTTAGAGCACAATTAGGCATACGCGACTTAGCACGTACTTTTCCACGTACATACGCTACTTCGCCTAAACAAACTCGCGTATGCTTTGTGTCACACACTTTTCATCATTGTTCTGGCCCTTACTGATATTTCTTTCTCTGGTACTTCTGAGTTACTTGTAGAACATCAGATTTACATCATTAATAAACTCATCAAGCATCAAGAACAACTTCATTAAGTAGGTTGCCATCATCTTCATCAAGTGGGTTGCCATCAAGGACAACACATTGCATCATATTGCCAACAATCTCCCCCTTTGGACTTGATGGCAACCATGATGGTGTTTGATCACCACAACAGATAGATACATTGATTATAATGATATTCCCCCCCTATTCAAACACCATGTCACTCTCCCCCTTTGACATCAAGGGCAAAGGGCGGATCAAAAACCAACACAAGGTTTTTCTCCTCATGAGAAAGAAGAGCGCTGTAGATCTGATGTGCACTGAAGTTACCATGCTCCCCCTGAGTTCATGCTGAATCTTCAAACATATTTTTCAATGAAGTACATGACTCTATGACCTTTCCTATCACCAAGGACTCATACTTACATCAAAGATCCAACCAAGTGGATTTACATATGCGACTCAAGTACCCAACCAAGTGGGTTTACACATTTTGACTCAAGTCCTTTCATGACTGAATATTACAATTTTTACATCATTACAAATATGACCTTTTATAACCAATACCAAAAAGACCTCAAGAAAGAGATCATATGCCAACAATGCATTACGCTCAGCAAGACTAATGCTCCCCCTTAGCTTGTGCATCCTGAACACTTTCAACAGCAAATCATCAAGGCATCTTTACCCAATATCAGAGAATAAAACATAAATATAAGAAATGGAACACCACCAGAGACACCAAACATCATCAGAGATACCAAACATCACCACAGTTTGTGCTGAAGAATGCTGACCCAAACAAAATTTGTCAGCTACCAACCATACGCGATTTTCTGTGTATGAACTCGCGTATATACGCGACTTTCTTTTAGGAAACCCACGTATCCAATTTAATCTTCTGAATTTTAATCAGATCTAATCCTCTGCATGGCAGAGACTACTCCCAGCTTCTGTCTGAGATATTTGAATGCTTCCCTAGGTAGAAGTTGGTATCTTGGTTCAGCAAGAAGGAAAACTCTATTGCTTTATCTACAGCAGAAGCATAATATGTAGCTGCCGCATCATGTTGCACTCAACTTCTTTGGATGATGCAAAATTTACAAGAATTTAAAATAAAATGTTCACCTCCTATCTCTATTATGTGTGATAATACAAGCGCCATCAGTATCTCAAAGAATCCTGTTATGCATTCCAAGACCAAGCACATTCCCATCAAGTATCACTTCTTACGTGAACAAGTGCTTGAAAAAAAGGTGAAGTTGGAGTATGTTCCCTCCAAAGAACAAGTTGCTGATATATTTACCAAACCTCTGCCCAGGGAAGCGTTCGAATATCTCAGACAAAAGCTGGGAGTAGTCTTTGCCATGTAGAGGATCAGATCTGATTAAAATTTAGAAGATTAAATTGGATACGTGGGTTTCCTGAAAGAAAGTCTAGATTTGTTTCTTACAACATCCTCATTCTCATTTAACTTGTTTTTGAATATCCATTTAGTTCCAATGGCATTTTTGTTATGAGGTCTTGGTACTAATTCCCAAGTGTGATTCTTTTCAATTTGATTAAGCTCTTCATTCATGGCTTGAACCCAACATTCAACTTTGCTAGCTTGATTGACATTGTGTGGTTCAATAGTGGATAGAAATGCCAGATAGGTAGAAGATCCCACAAGAGTCCTTCTTGTTTGTACACCTGATCCCTTATCTCCCAAAATTTGAGATTCTGGATGATTCTTTTGACCAAATCTGGATGGAGCTTTTTCAGATAAATCATCTTTAGGTGGTTCACTGTCTATATCATTGCTATTTGATGTAGAAGGATATAAGTCACCATCGTCTTCATTTGTTGTTTGTTTTTCTTCTTTTGGGGTTGCAGGAGACTCATCAATAACAACATCAATACATTCAACAATCTTCCGAAGTCTTTTATTGTAACATTTATATGCTCTACTCGTAGAGGAGTAACCAAGAAGTATTCCTTCATCTGATCTAGGTTCAAACTTGCAAAGTTTTTCATCATTATTTTTGATAAAGCATTTACTTCCAAAAACTCTAAAATGCTTCACAGAGGGAGAATTACCATACCAGAGTTCATATGGAGTTTTGTCACTATTTACTCGAACAAGTGCCTTGTTGAGAATGTTTACTGCTGTATGTGTTGCTTCTCCCCAGAATGTGTCAGGTGTTCCAGAATCATCAAGCATAGCTCTAGCCATTTGTTGAACTGTTCTATTCATTATTTCTGCTACGCCATTTTGTTGTGGAGTGCAAGCTACAGAGAACTGTCTTTTTATGCCATGTTGTTCACAAAATTCAAGAAATTCATTTGATGTGTATTCTCCTCCTCGATCAGATCTAAGACACTTGATTTTTAGATCTAATTCATTTTCAACCAGTGCTTTGAAGGTCTGAAATTTCTCAAATGCTTCATCTTTGTGTTTAATCAATCCAATCCAGCACATTCTAGAGAAATCATCAATAAATAAGATATATTATTCTTCACCACGTGGTGACTTTTTCCTCATAGGTCCACATATGTCAGTATGAATGAGTTCAAGAGGCTTACTTGATGATCCTTCCTTGGCATTAAATTGCACTCTGGTTTGCTTACCGAATTGACAGGATTTGCATATGATACTTTCAGGTAGAGTAATATTGGGAAGACCACGAACAACATTAAGTCTGCTTGATTTGTTGATTTGAGAGAAGCTTAGATGCCCCAACCTTCTATGCCATAGCCAATTTTCTGAAGATTGACTCAAGTAACATTTTTCTTTGCAGTTCTTCAATACATATAGGTTGCTTGGAGTTCTTTTCCCTTTTATAATTGTTCTGCCTATATCAAGATCACAAACCACACACTCTTTTGAACTAAAGACAACTTCAGTTCCTTGATCACACATTTGACTTACACTTAGCAAGTTATGCCTTAAGCCATCCACATACATGACATCATTAGCCTTCACCTTTTCCTTTAGAAACACAGACCCTTTTCCTTTAATTACAGCAGGATTATCATTTCCAAATGTAACTTTCTTTTCCTTTTCTAGAGCACTATATGCAAGAAGTTTGTGTTTGTCACTTGTCATGTGTCTTGAGCATCCACTATCAATGTACCATTGATTTTCTTCACCTTCTGCGAATAATGCTATGCCACAATTTTCAACCTATAATTCCTTCTTTTTCCATACTTTGGATCTTGAAGGAAAATTCTCTTTTGGCTGAACTTTGCTCCTGCATTCAGATTCTTCATGCCCAAAGTTATTGCAATAAGCACATTCAACTTCATTTAGAAGAGGAGAAAAGTTTTTATAGGTATTCTTCTCAAATTCAATCCTTTTCTTTCTTGCTTCTCTAGTCATGATAGTTTTATATGCAACACATTGAACAACTTTATGACCAAAATTGTGACATGAGAAACATTGTCCATTGAAGAAGAAATTTCTGCGATCATGAAATCTTCTACCTGGATTTACCTGTTGATTGGTGTTTCTTTGAGAGATATTCCTGTTAGTATTCTTTGAACAATGATTCTTTATTCCTTTGCTGAGTGGCAGAATTTTGTAAACCAGCTGTCACTGCTTTTAGATAATTTGGTGCTGAAGCTTGAGATGATTCTTCGGTATATCAAAGACTTGTTTTTATAAGAGGAGAACGTTGTACCTTGATAATCTCATCTAAGTTTTCAGATCCTTTAGCAAATCTAAGATTCAGAGTTTTTACTTTCTCAGAATCTTTTCTTAGACTTACCACTTCACATTCTAATTTCTGAATGTGTTTCTTTGCTTCTTCAACCTGCTTTTCCAGAGTTTCTATGGTTATTTTCCTTTCTTCTAAGAGTATTTTTCTTTCTTTTAAGCGTATTTTGAGTTGATTTTTTTCTTCAAGAAAGTCATTGTCCTCTAGAGCATCCACAAAAATATCCTTTTCTTCTCTAGATTCAAATTCCATGAGAAGTCTAAGATCTTGTTCACATTCTTCTTCACTATCAGATAGCCCATCACTGTCTTCATGAATATAATAACTTTTTCTAGTGTTAAACCGATTCTTATTCCTTCTTGCTACTTCCTTCCCTTTTGCAGGTGTTTCTTTATGAGGACACTTAGCAGCATAATGACCAATTCTTCCACACTCAAAACATTTGAAAGGGAGCTTACCTCTGAATCGTCCTGTGCCAAGTTGGAGTTTCTTTACAAAATTTGCCTCATCTTCTTCTGAGATATATCCCGATCCTTCTGGTTCTTGTACTTCTTTCCCTTTTGTAGAAGCTCTGAAGACAACCTCTTTGACTTCAGATGGTCCTCCTCTTCTCATTTCATATGCGGTTAGTATGCCATGAAGTTGTACCATAGTAAGATTTTGAAGATCCTGTTTTTCTTCAAGAGTAGAAACTTTTGACTCAAATTTTGCTGTTAGTGATCTTAAAATTTTCTCAACCAAAGTAGATTCGGTTATTGTTTCTCCCAGATTTTTCTTACGATTTACAACATCATCAACACGTAAAAAGAAATTGGCAATAATCTCATCACTATGCATCTTCAAATTTTCATATTCAATTATGAGAGTTTGGAGTTTTGCACTTTTTACCTTTGCATCACCTTCATAACTTAGAATGATTTTGTCCCACATTTCCTTTGCTGTATTTAGCTGCATGACTTTGACAAATTCAGATTCAGTCAAACTTCCTGTTATAGCATTGACCGCCTTTGCATTTGATTCATAATTCTTCTTTTCATTCGGATCTGTTGGTATTGTAGCTGGATATTGATATCCTTGTACAACAATGGCCCATACATCTGTTCCTATAGACTGAAGATAGGACCTCATCCTTGTTTTCCAGAAGATTAAATTTCTTCCATTAAAGACCAGAGGCTTGATAGATGTTATTACATCTTGATTGCTCATCTTGCTTGATCTTCCTTCTAGTGGCTAAGCTTTTTCAGAAGGACCTGCTCTGATACCAATTGTTGGGAAAAATACTGAGAGGGGGGGTGAATCAATATTTAGTGCAGACAATAAAACTTTTTACTTTTTCTTTTAAAAACCCATACGCTACTTTCTTGAAGCCAACTCGCGTATATACGCGGATATCCTTTACAGAACTCACGTATGTCCAGAGATCTAATTATGCATTTAATTCTTAACTTAGATCATTGAATTATTCATTCATCAGATGTTTTAGAAAACAGTAAACAGGTGCAGAAAGAACAGAATAATTATCACACATAAGCAACACACATGAACACCAGGATTTTAGGTGGAAACCCAATTCGGGAGAAAACCACCGCTGCCGTCATCTCAGTCTTCAATATTTATTATAAAGAAAACTTCTTACAACCATGTACTGGTGCAGAATCATGCCAGCACACAGGCACCCACCTGCAGAAGGCTACAACCTTCTCTCGTTTACCAGTCTCTCCTGGAAGGGAGCTACAACCCCCTGCACTCGTTTACCAGCCTCTCCTGGAGCTACGAAACCAGTCTCTCCTGGAAGGGAGCTACAACCCCCTGACTGAAGGCTTCGACCCTCAGCACCACTGCAGACCACGTTTCATCAATTTTCAAACTGGATCAAACAGCTTCAACACAATCCTTCACTTATCAACAAACATCCTTTTCACATTGCATCAACAGAACAATGAAACCACTGTAACCAAAATATCAGAGATAGCCCAGACTTCAGAATAGATATACAGAAATTCAATCAACTTTGAGCAACCATCAGTTCAGATACCATACGCGCTTTTCTTTAAACAGATCCGCGTATACACGTGCTTTTAATGTAGAGAACCCGCGTATACATCTGTGCACTTTTTAGAAAAACCCTAACAGTCCATACACGCCTTTGTTTAAACTGATCCGCGTATACATGCACTTTCCATGAAACGAACCTGTGTATAGATCTATAAAAGATAAAATTTGCAGAACAGACCAGATCTATGAACTTACCCAGATTTCTTCAATTTCTTCAATAGATTTGCGCCAGGTCTTCATTACTTCTTTTCAGATCATCCTAGAGATTAATCATTTCCAGATCTAGAGGATTTGAATCTTCATCACATTCATAGGTGCATCATAGATTCAGATATATCGAATAAGAACAGAGTTTAACCATACAGATAAACTTCAGAGTGAAGTATTCCTTAATGCCCAGACACTTGCACCCCCTTGCACAATGATTCTCTACTCCTTATATAGATTTAGCCTTTGTCAATACCATGAGCCAAAACCACATTACTTCCGATGGTATTCCTGGACGGGATCACATAGAAAATCCAGCGCTCAATACAATGGGTCAATACCATGGTAAGAACCCCTGGATTTATAACTTTAGAGAGAAATTAGGCATACGCGACTTAGCACATACTTTTCTGCGTACATATGCTACTTCGCCTAAACAAACTCACGTATGCTTTGTGTCACACACTTTTCATAATTGTTCTGGCCCTTACTGATATTTATTTCTCTGGTACTTCTGAGTTACTTGTAGAACATCAGATTTACATCATTAATAAACTCATCAAGAATCAAGAACAACTTCATTAAGTTGGTTGCCATCATCTTCATCAAGTGGGTTGCCATCAAGGACAACACATTGCATCATATTGCCAACAATAGGAACCAAATTAAAGGAGACACATGTCCCTTAGTTTTACAATGACTCTATGTTTTTTTCTGCCTTGTTGTTCTCAACTTTTCACCCTACTCTCTACTCTATAGTTCTGCACATAGATCCAACTCTAATTTTCTCAACACTTGACACTTCTCTCTACTAATTGATTTATTGTTTTTTCTATTATACTTTATTTACTACAGAAGTGATCTAATACAATAATTAATCACTACTCCTGACACTTATTCAACACTCTATTATAGTCTTAGTTTCTTTATTTTCTTGTTATGTTCCATTTCTCTCAATCTCACTCGTTTTATTTATTCTCTCATGAATACTGATCCTATTCACATATGCATAATTTAAACACCAAATACAAATTTTAAACTCATTATTTATATTTTACGACCTCCATTACCATGGGTATTGATCCATGGTATTGACCCATGGTATCATGGGTTGACTAAGTCACTCAATACAACTTTCATGTATACTTTCAACAATTTCTTGACACTCATGGCTTTTCACAGCTACAGTACAATCTGTATTCTTGATGGTGCCAAATTGTTGTCTCCCTTCCATCTAACCCTATTTCACTCATTCTTTACATATGTGACATGTGCTTGTATTCATGACCATGAGTCTAACATACATGAACCTCTTACCTTTTACATCTTCTAGTGCAATGATGCTTAGCCCTCATAAGCTATTCCTTAACCTCTCATGAACAAGGTTCATGATTTTCTCCTTCACATACTAGATACTAGAGATCCTTTGAAGTCCTCAACTCTGAATGTTGGGCGAATGAGCATTCATGACTATGGGTTTTGACCATGTCCCAACATCCATATCATATATTGTTCAAATTACTTAGATCTAGGTGATAAATGGTTAATCCATCATGATTGTATTCTATGACCTTATTATTTTCGATTCCATATCGGTTTGGTATACTTTATTCACAAACATTTAGTATTGATAAATAAAAATTCAATTGACGAACTTTCACGATCTACCAAAATTTTATAATACATTCTTATTTCTACCTCTCGATATCTGGTAGCCCAGTATGGGCCCACGAGGGCTTAGCCCTTGGTTTTCTGCAACTAAGGCCTAAAACCCTAGTTTTTCACTTTTTTCCCGAAAAAAGGAAATCTTTGCCAAAAACGGTCCTAGCACAAATCTCGAAAACTATGGGTTTTCCAGATTAGTACATTGTGAACCAATTAGGGTCTAATAAATGGTCCTACTTCCATCTACAACATCACTTTTTCCATGTCATATTGGATACTAGCCTTGGAATTTATATCCAAAATTTAACTCTAGTGCCTAGTGCTCCAATACAAGGCCCACCATTTCTATGTAACCTGCGATGTCATCTACTACGAAAAATTAGATATTTCCATGTGTATGTGTGCTAACATGTCACCTACTAGTCGTCTAAACGACTAGCCAAAATTTTCATTTATGTCTTCCACATATCACTCCCTATTGCCACCACATCATCAAATCCACCACCTATTGTCCATGTGGTGCAACATCATAAAAATTCCATGTCATATTAGACACCATATCATGTTCTCTTCTTTCTTTAACAATCATGCACATGTGAGCCCAATATGGATTTGGGCCATTCGATCAAGGCATTCTCAACTGTTGGATCCATTTTACACACATATGTACTCTAAACTTCACACATGTTGTGAACATGATATTTTTTGATTTTCATGCCTGGTATAGATCTAGACCATTAATATTACTAAGGTTAATCATTATAAAAACACTATGTTTGGTTTTTGAAGAAAAAATATGTTTGTTCAGTGCCTTTGCATGTATCCTATGGAAATTCTCCCAACACTCTATTTTTCATTTAACTGTTACGATTTGGCCTTCTGCTACTTGAATTACCTTGATCAACCTTCTGTTGTACAATTTTATAGCATTCCATGTGCGTACATTATGGAAGCATCAAGTTTTGTCAGTCCACTTACCTATTACACCCTCGATTGTCACCCTTTGTTGCTTGATCTTGATGCGACTCCTCTTGAGATTACTTTGACTTCAAGGGAACTACAGTTAAAATTAATCACAACATATACTTCCAACAATATCTCCCTTGGTATTGATGGAAAAATTGCTATACATAATCCATTCATTCATTTTCATTTGTAGAGAAATCCCCTTAACTGTTGGTTGAATCTTATTTTATATGCTTTCTTATCATTTCTAACAATTATTATGTTTGAATCTCTCCACCCATTTTACTTTGAAAATAAAATGGAAAAATATGACAGTAACTGATTTCATCTCCTTTTTTTTACTTCTCCCCCTAGGAAATTTCTCTGAGTACGCCATGAGACACCCCCTTATCTGTGATATCTTTTTACAAATATATAGAGGTTCCCCCTAGACACATGTTTCTTCTTAGTAGAAAGTATCTCATTGAACTAATGGATATTCTGAGACCAATGATATAAATTTTGGAACCTTTTCATTTCACCATGCTTCTCCTACAACCCACCATCTAAAGTATTCATATGGATGGCTTTTTATGAACAACTGCCATTTGCCATATATATAATAATAATGGGATGTGAGAGAGATCACTCATGAACTCTGTCTGAGCTATTAAAATGTATTTATTAGAATAGTTTTAGTAAATATTTCTACAATATACTCCTTAGTAGGTACATATTCCAATTTAATAATCTAATCTATTGCTTGTTCTTTGAGAAAGTGATATTTAATAGGAATGTGCTTTATTTTGGACTGCATCACTAGATTTTAAATATATTAATTACAGTAGTGTTATCACAAAAATAAACATTGGTTAAGCACAATCTACCTAAATATATGTTAACTAATCCTTCAGGATTTCTTGTAAATTATTTAGATTAGGTCATAGTTAGGCAATTCCCATATTTTTAGTCATGCAAAAAAAAATGTATCCCTTTCATTTCATATTGTATATATTTTCATCATTTTTTATCAATGAGATATGTATAAATTCATCAATTTTTATTATGTAGTTATCCAGGCTCTTTTAGAAGTGGTATTAGAGCATGAGGTTTAGTAAAGCGGGAAGAAGGAGGTGAGAAGTGATCCATTTTTCTGAACGATAGCATGCCTGGTTTGAACTCCATTAACATTGTAGAATAATTATGTTTTGGATGTGTGTGATCGAACCCACTAGAGGCTGGAAAATCTTCTGTGGACATGTGTGATCAAACCCACATAAAACTGTGTGAGTGCTTGACAGTGTTGTTGTGGAAACAGTGTGCCCAGAGTGCCTAGCAGAGTTGTTGTGGTCACGGCAGAGGCTCGACCCCATTGAATTATCGTTTGAATGGAGTCATTGTGGTCACATCATAGGCTCAAACTCATTTCAGTGTCATCTGAAACTTATAAATATTTTGCCTCTATAAATACAAGGTCGGGGTTTTGATATCTTCGATTGATTTTTCACGTGAGATTATTAGTTTATAAACTTAGGTATTCTTTTATGAAGGGTTGGATGTGTTGATAAGTTATTGAATTGGATGTGATGATCAATTTTTGTTTTACGAGACTTCTTTCGAACAAGATTTTAAAGCTAAGTTCCTCAAATTTGATCAAGGTGAGTCCTATCAGTGGTTAATAACTCAAAGTGGAAGGCACACAAATTTTGTAGCCTCATACATTTCTATTTAACTGCTAATATTCTACTTTGAAAAAAATAGTTTTCTCTTTGGTAATCATGATTGGTTCCTCCCATTCTATTCCACTGCCATTTTGTTGGAAGGAATCATTCTGGCTTGTTTATCAGGTAAATTTATCTCTTTATCCAAAATATAGAGTAAGAGGGTACAACATAAAGTAGAGGAGATCAGAATTCAAATCTGTGTGTTTTTTGCAAATCCTGATCGTTGTGTTAATTTTTCATGCTTACTGTTGTTGATTACATTAAAAATTTTGTTGATAGAGTTGTTTTTCAAGTTTTCTGGGTAAATTTGTTGATAGAGTTGTTTTTCAAGTTTTTTGGGTAAATTTTGTTTTAATATAATTGAATCTATCTTGAGAAAAAATGGTGTTTTTGTTTTTGAATATTAGTTTCATTTGGAAACATGAATTATATGGTATAATTAGTTGGTTTTATCCTTAGTGGTAAGGAAAAATATCAAGAATGGTTTAGAAAAGTAAAAAAGACACTTATGATCCGTGGGAAGGAATTTGTGAAGGAAAAGGAGGTGACGCACCAGAGCAACTTGAAGAGGAAAAATAGCTTGTGATTTGGAAGAGTAAGGATAAAAATCATTATGCGTTGATTTCATCTTCAGTGACAGAAGAGCTAAGAAAATATATTATTCAAAGTAAATCAACATATGAAGCATTAGCAAATTAAAATAACTTAATGATTCACATCCATATTTGGATATCATTAAATTACTATTGAAGTTGTTTAATCTGGAGATGAAATATAATGATCCTTTGAAACTGGCTTATGAAATTAAAGCTATCAATCATGAAATTGAATCTACTAGTGTTAAGGTTTATTTATAGCTTAACTCCTCTATAAAATATTTTTACCTTGGCTATTCATATTACTTGTAATCTCTCCAAGCTACTAGACAATTAAAAGAGTTAGACTTTGACAAATTAGTAGGAAAAATTGCAAAAGGAGAGAAGAATTTTGGAAAAAAAGAAACCCTACCCAATTTTAATGCTGAAACTTTGTGTCTTGCTCAAAAAGAGAAAAAATATCAAGAAGAATCAACCAGAAATAATAATGGTGGCAGAGGTCTGGGCAGGAGAAATTATAGAGGTTGTGGGGGGGGGGGGGGGGGATAATCAAGGAAACATGCAACAAAATGATAGACAAAAAAGTAATTTTAGTGATAAACTAGCTATCAAATGTTTTAGATGTGGAAAAATTGGTTGTACGACTACTAAATATAGAATTCCTTTGGAGAAATTCAGTGAAAGGAGAGAACAAATGAATGAAAAGAAAGACCAACCACCTTCAGATAAAGGAAAATGAATTGAGAATGCACATTACGTTTTTGCATATTGTAATTTCAATATTGTTGATGTATTTACTACTTCATTTTATTCATGGCATGAAATTTGGATCTTAGACACAAGTGCCACTTGTCATATGACCTTTAGGGGATAATTTTTTGAAGAATTCAGTGATAGAATTGATCGAGTAGTCTATTTTGCTGATAAATCACAAATTAAACCATTAGTGATGTAACACTCTCTTCCCACATCTACCCAAGTAACCATACAATCGAGGTAAACATGTTATGAGAGGCCAAAAATACGAGATTAAAACTCCTAGATGACATAGAGGAAGTGGAACCAATGGAATCATGACAAAAAAACCTTACACAACATCAAAAACATCCCCAGGAGGTATCCCAACCTTCCAAACCCTTGACCCCTGAGGGAGATTGAATTTTTGACCCTTATGGACCATATCTGTAGGGAAGCCAAGGAAAGGTAGAGGCTGGGAGCCTATATTTGTAGACACAACATAACAAGCATGTGGCCAGAGCCTCAATTGGTCAGTTTTGTGCCCGAATCTCCAGGATTTGTGCCACATTTTCAGCACCAAATCCCAGGTCACTGCCCAGAACTTCATGAAACTTTAGGATATGATAAATAACATTAAAGCCAAGGTAAAAAATCAATCACATATTTAGGAACTCATCTAGACCCATCCTATCCATGATGAGAATTTCATCAAACATATCACAATCATTGAATCTATAGGTGTAAACAACATATTTAAACATAGGGGTCTCATACTTATCTGAGAATCACTAAGAAGCATTGCTCCCTTACATCATTAGCTGCAATATAATCTGTTTGACCATAGATACATTGGGAATTCATTTACAAGTAAAAACATGGGTAGATCCATACATCATCATTGATAAAATAGATGCTTATAACCATCATAATAACATCATAAATACCATGGATACAAAAAAAATATAATCCACGTAATAACTAGTGCAATTATACATCAAATACCAAAGGAATGAGTTTCTCATTAATGAATGTAAGAACCAATTATAGATGGGACTTCCACCTTCCACCCGGCCATAGATTGGCTGATCCAAATCTCTCTTTATCCAATCACCCCCATGCCATATTCCAAGCATGAGTGTGGGACTCAAACCGAAAAACCAACCAGGGAATCCCGAGGCTAAACCACCTCACCCTCATCAATAGAAATTAGGATTTATCACGAACCATCCCAGATCACTAGGCCAACACAATAAAAATGTCATAACTAGCTTTATTTTGATCTACACCAGATCACTAGGCCAACATAAGCATGTATATCATCAGATTCTGTCTGCCTAGATTGCGAGGAATTTTCCCTGTCTCTTAGTCTCTTGGGATTACCATAACCCACGGTCTAAATGAGGGGTCGCTAGGCCCTAAACTGAGACATACTCTCCAGGCTTTACCGTATATCCAAAACTCGAGATTCCTAGGCCTAATGGAGAGTAAAAAACCTCTAGGCTTTACTGTATATCCCACCATTTACTGGTTTAGGATTCCTAGGCATATTGAGGCAACACACTATCCAATTTTACTACAACCCACAGTCTAGTTCAAGGGTTACTAGGCCATGTGTTATATCAATTCGAATATCCACCCCACTCATCTTTGAATCCATCCAATAATCCGACTAAACCAAAACATGAGAGCTCCACAACACCATGGCTATTCGGAAATGGAAAGGCTAGGCTAAAAACAATATCACACCTATAAAAACCCATTCCAGGAAAGAAAAAAACCACATGCAATACCATGAATTTTAGATCTAGCAAGGAAAACACACATGTAAATCGATACCTGCCAAGAATCCCATTGTAGTTTCTTGATTCCTTCTCCTCTGTGCTTGCTTGCTTCTTCTTCCTACTTTCTTACCTTTCTTGGTCCAATACCAAAAGGCTCCAAAAAACTCGAAGTGTCCAAGAGTAAGAGAGAGGGAGAGAATAATGAGAGAGCTCCAAAAATGCACTAGAAAAAGGTACAAACTGATCCTCATAAGCCTTTTTATAAAAGAAGCCTCTATTTTCTTCATTTTCCATTATTTTCCTTCACTTTCCTCCTCACATGCAACCTGTGACCTTTCATCTCCCTTTTCTCCTAATTTCCATTCACTAGTATAAATTGATGAAATTAGTGACTAGGTGACTAAAAACGTTAGTCACCACAATTATTTCAAGTGAATTACAACTAAATTTATTTTAAGTGACCAAACTAAAAATGACTAACTTAAATGACTAATTTAGTCTAGGGATAAAATATACGACTAGATAATAAGTGACTAAACTAAAAGCGACTAACTTAAATGAATAATTTAGTCTAGGGATACAACATATGACTAGATAATAAGCGACTAAACTAAAAGTGACTAACTTAAATGACTAATTTAGAAAAGGATTAAAATATGTGACTAGATAATAAGTGATGAAATTAATAATGATTAACATAAATGACTATTATAGTCCAAAAATAAAAATATGCCCAAATAACAAGTATATGAATTAGTCATTTATGTTTGTAATTTTTAATTTTTTCACTCCATATATGGAAAATTGCAATTTTGATACTGAAGTGTTACATTTCACTACAGGGGTCTCTGAATCCGTCTGTAGTGTTAAAATTTAGAGACAAAGGGGTCTTTGATTCCATCTACAATGTTAAAATTCATAATACCCTTTTGTCTCTAAAGTTTAACATTGCAGATGGATTCATAGCCCCCTTATTTGAATCCATATCCAATGTTAAATTTAGAGACAAAGGGGTCTTTGAGTCCATATGTAGTGTTAAAATTTAGAGACCCTCGTTTGCAATGTTAAAATTTAGGTAGATGGATTCAATGACACACTTAAAGGGGTCCATGAATCCATCTATAATGCTAAAACTAGTAGTTGCACCGAGATGTGCAAAGGAATGTTGAAAATGGAAGCCATGAATGTGGAAGGAAACTATCTCCTTGTGCTACATTCCAGGGTACATCATCAATGTCACCTTGTGGGGTGCACTATGCCACACTGAAGGCGAAAAAATTTCTAACCTCTAGACCTCAAGAACCACTCTAGTCCTTGCAATCAAAAGGGGTTGTGTCAATGAATGTGATCTCTACTTGAGTCTTGCTTTTCTATAGCATCCACAGATGCTCTAGATGATAGCACATCCAACAAAATGACATGGATTCTGGGCATCAATAGGTGGTTTTCCATATGTATGTTACGAGAGAAAGTTATGAAATCAGATAAATAAACAAGTATAGCAACTTTTTTTTCTGTCCTTTCAAAGATAGAATAAAGTTTGATAGTCAATCTGACTTTTGTGACAACACTACGGACCAAGTTATCTCTTAATGGGGTTGATTTGATTCTTTCCCCAAATATTGGAGTTAGACTTAAGTCAACCCATCCCTCAAGGAGTTTGGTAAAGAGACAATTAAAAGATCGGTATAGTGCAAGTGGGAGAAATACCTCAACTTCAACCCAAAACAAAGAGGAGCTAGACTTATAACCTAAATATACACACTTTCAAGTTTCAATCATTTTACCATAACAGAGAGCCAATTGTATGAGGAGAAGAGTGGCTCACATGCTGAAATTTGTTTTTGCCTATCTTTTTGTCCATCTCATTGGATATCAAAATGGAATATATATTATCAATTTTATTACTTAATTTATTTATATATAAATAATAATATTTTAATAAAATATTTAGTAATTTAATTATTATTATTATTATTAATATAAAGTTTAAATTAAATTAAAATTAAGGATAATTTACCTAAAGTAAAGAAATAAGAGTATAAAGACTTGTTAGTAAAACAAGGGAATATGTATGATCTTTGTTTTAACGCTCTATAATTGCATACAAAAATGAATCAATGTAATGGGTTTCAAGTTTTGACGGAAAACCTTGTGGATGCATCATGCATATTTCAAAACAGTGAAATTTATTTGTAGTTATTGGACTTAAATATCAATGCACATGATGGAGCATCGTATATATATATATATATATATATATATATATATATATATATATATATATATATATATATATATATATATATATATATATATATATATATAATTTCATAATTTCATTTATAACTGCACAATATCAGATCGTTTTCTTGTCTTGATCAGATAACCTGACTACGAAAGACATTTCATATCGAAGATGGTTTCAAGTTGTGTGGAAACTGGGTCTAAATAATCCATACCTCCAAAAATGTCACTGCTTGATGCCCCATAAACTCCCTCTCCCATTATAGGATCGACCATAGTCAATGTCGAAGCCATGGTAATACTTCCACCCAAATGTAGCTTTGGTAGATTTGAATGCAAATTTGCAGTATCCACTCTCTGGTCATATGGAACACCCCTAAAAATTACTAAATCTTTTATTAAAATATTATTTTTTATATATAATAAAATTGATAATATACAAGTATAATATATTAAGGGAGTGTTGAAAGAATTTCCAAAAATATGACCCCTAATCTTACCAGTAGCTTGGTAGGAAAATTCATCTACTCCATCATGGATTGTTGTTACCCTCACATATTTAAACAATGCTTGAGACTTTATCTCTGCTCGTAATCTAGCTTTGACATTTAAATATGTATCAACAAATTTATAGTTTGTTAGCAATCTAATTTCACCTCCATAAAGAGAACCATTTTTCACACTAGTACTTTATTCGAAATGCAAATACACTTAAAACCAATTTTACAAACACAAATATTCACATAGATTCTCTTGCATTCATGAGAAAATGTTGCTTCAAAAAATAAACCAATGCCAATACTCATCGTTATCAAAACATTATTTGTTTCAATATTTGCAGGTATTCTTTTACGCCGTCACAAATTACAGAGCGTGGATTTTGGGTCTCACCCATGGATATTGTTTTGGAGTGGAGATCACCATCGAAAATGTTATTGCACTGTATTTTTATGATAGATTTAATCTGAAACTTCACACAACTGGTTTAGTTGCGACCAGTTTTGGCCTTGCAAACATCTTCTCTCATCTCGGCGGAGGTGCTTTCAGATATAGTTGCCTGCAAATTTGGCATAGGGACTTTTTGGATGGTGCAGAATTATGGCGGGATTTCTTGAAGACTTCAAATCAATGACATGATGTCCCTTTTCCTTATATACATCTCCATTTACAAATACATTGTTATAATTTCTACAAGTTTTTATATAGCAAAATTCCCCCACACCTACAACTCCAGTAGAAAGCCCTTCAATTAAAGACCTATAATATACATATAGTCTGATTCAAGTTTCATCACTATGAATCCCCAGTCAACCAATAATTTTTTTCTTCACAATGATTGTGATTTCTATGAAGTTGCAGAAGAATTTATAATTGATGAAGGTGATCATGATATCACAGAAGCACCCTAAATTAGTTTGGGAGGAGACATTACATATCACTCAAAATCCCAAAGCTTGCCTCATTGTCCAAAAAAAGAAGATGATATGAAAGTTTCTAAAGGCCCTTCATCACATATTCACTATCCAAAACAAAAGAATATATACAAGTTTCTAAAGGCCCTTCATCACATATTCACTATCCAAAACAAGAAGATGATATACAAGTTTCTAAAGGCCCTTCATCACATATTCACTATCCAAAACAAGAAGATGATATACAAGTTTCTAAAGACCCTTCATTAGTTTCTTTTACTTCACAAAAACAAGAATAGGAGCATGGTGATCAGAAAATATTTGTAGAAGACAAGAAGGAGACCTCAAATTTATTTCATAATCCACAAGATTAGAAACCACAACAATCTCCTCCTATCAAGATATACTCATATTCACATCCAAAAGAAGAACAATAAGAAGTGGGGTAAAAAAAGGAAGAGGACATTGAGCATCCAACACTTGATGATGAGGGAAAAACTCTGCAAGAAGTTTATGATGTAGGAAATTCACATTTCATTAACAACATCACATCAACTGTTGAATAATAGGGAACAATTCCACCCACTCTATATTCATTAGAATAAAAAAAACAAAGTGATCCAAGAAACTTGGTAGAAGAGATGAAGGATGCCTAAATTCCATCCCAAAATCTACAAGATCAACAACCTCTTGGAGTGGGAAAAATGATTAAAGAAAATATTGAGCATCCAACAATTGATCATGAGGGAAAAGCCATACAATATGTTGATGATGCATGTAATTCACATTTCACTAACAATATCACATCAAATGTTGAAGAACAATTGAAAATTTCACCCATTCTATGTCTAGTAGAAGAAAAGCAGAAAAATGATCCAAGAAAATTGGTAGAAGAGATAAAGGATGCCCCAATTCCATCCCAGAAACCATAGGATCAACAATAGAAAAATCCTTTTGATGTGGGGAAAATGGTGGAAGAAGAAATTGAGAATCGAACAGTTGGTGATGAGGGAAAAGCTCTACAAGAGGTTGATGATTTAGGTAATTCACATTTCACTAACAACATCACATCAACTGTTGAAGAATAGGGGAGAATTCCACACATTATTTTTTCACCAGAAGAAGAGGAACAAAGTGATCCCAAAAACTTGGTGGAAGATATAAAGGAGGGATCAATTCCATCTCGGAATCCACAATACCAACAACAACAACATGTTCTTCCTTTCTAGTGCCTGTGTTCAGATCATCCACACCTAGAAGAAAAATTGAGGGAAATAATGGTAGAAGACCTACTGGAACATCAAAAAATGAATCGTTATGGTAAACCCTCGGAAGAGGGTGGTCCTGCATCTGATTTTCATTCCTTTAACAACATTGCATAATCCAAAGCATTTCGACCACCCAATTTAGAAGCCGAGGAGGAAATTGCAGCAGAAAAAAGTAATTCCCAGTGAAAACAATGATAATCACGACATTGGCACCAGTCACAATCATAACCCAAAGCGATTCTTCTATGCGACTAATACATTTTTCTTTGTTGTTGTGTTAGCATTTTCACTGATAATGGTTGGGAAATTATTTCCCCGTCGATATGAGATGCATGGTTTGAACATGCAGAAGAAGAGAAGAGAAACCATGAGGAAGTGATTAGTCTAACATGTAGAAGAAGAGATGAGCAACCATGAGGAAGTGATTAGTGTACTTGAGAGAGATGAGACTGTTTGCAAATGAGATTGTACCAGAGGATGGGATTGCCGACAAACACGCATTGAATTTTAACATGAGATAATGACGAAAAATAGATATAGGAGATTGGTTGGGCTGAACAGTGTTTTCCCAGCCAACTCCATAGAGAAAACACCTTTCGGCATAATAATAACACTTTTATATAATCACTTCTAAAACAACATAGAAGTTGCTATTAAAAGGATTAACCACAATACATATTAACATAGTCAATATCCTTGTCATAAATAGAAAAAAAAAATTATATATATATATATATATATATATATATATATATATATATATATATATATATATATATATATCTCCGTGTGTGTGTGTGTGGGGGGTTCTTCTCAATGACTATCATGATGACCGCATTTTCACTCTAATTTAGTTTTTAACAATTCAATATATAAATATACATAGAATGAGAAAATGTGTGTATCAATGTGGAATAAACACTTGAACATAGGAAAATGGTCCTTTTTTATTATTAACATAGGATGTTGGTGAAGCTATAACAAAGCCCTCTTTGTTTCCTTCCCTCCATATTTTTTAGTGATCACAAATTTGTTTCATTTTTCATTTTAAATTTCCCTCTACACATTTACATTTATTTTTCATTTTAAATTTCCCTCTACACATTTACTAATTTGGTGGGAGCTTCAACATCCTAGAGTTTCAATGTATGTTTCGATTGTCATTGTTGCATTGGAGAACAAGTAGCCATCCAGACTCTGTCCTACTCGACCCTAAGGTAAAGATTATCATCCAAAATGCTGAATTCATATATTACATTTGGATTCTAGTGTCATTACTTTAAATGTAGCACAACACCCCTTAACATGCACTATTAAAATTTAAAGGCAAAGAAATCTTTGAATCTATCTACAGTATTAAAATTTAGAAATCCAAAAGGCCTCTAAATCCATTTGTAATATTAAAATTTAAATAAATAAATTCAACAACCCCTTTTGTATGAATCCATATATTATAACAATTTTATCCAACATAGAATATAAGTTTAAAATAAAAAATACTTTTACACAAGGGAGAAGAAAACAGAGTTCCAAACAAATGGTTTTAAGGATGAATAAGAATTTGTTCCTTGATCACGTCTAATCTTTTAATGTTGGGCGTGCTAAAATAATTTGTTTATTTTTGTTTTCCAGTGTAATATTTTTATGTTGGATGGGCTATTTTTGTTTTTGAATGTTGGGATGAATCTTTTTTGTTTTTGTTTTACAGTCTAAGTTTGTAATTTTGAACACGTTATTTTTTTTTTTTACAGTATCTTGTTTGTAGGCTGAATGTCCACAACTTTACCAAAACTACAAGGGCCTATAGCAGTCTAATCAGGCAGTTTCCCACAATTTTGTTCCGTGTTAAGAGGCTATGGTTGGCCACAATTTACAGAAGCCACTCAGAAGATCTCCCATCAAGTACAACAAAGTGAATTGATTGATGACATTGGATTATCGAAACATTTTTCTAGACAGTAAACAAAGTATGAGGGGATGGTATTTGGTCCTGCAAGTCTCCATAACTTAGCACCATGTTACCGACAATAGGCTCTATCCCTTGGAAAAGTTTGTGGAGGTATTCGAAATAATCATCCATGGCTTTGTTTTGCCTCGCATTGAGAAGCACAAGATTTTTTGAGGAGTTTGTTGATGACCTTGCATAAGAGGGAGATTTTTTGTTTTGGAACATAGAGTCTAATACATGAGAATGAATGCGGGAAATTTATTGAAGAGAAATGAAGAGAAGCTTTCTTGAGCCATAAGTAGTGTTCACCGTAGTTTTCCAATACCATGTACTCAACACAATGATTCTGCCACTGTAATCAAAGGAAGGGGTAGAAGTTACAACCGCATTAGATAGAGAAGGAGGGAATTTGGATGGATCAAAAACAAAAGCTGAGTCAAAATTTATCAAAACAAAGATGAGAGTAAAGAGGAGTAGGGTGCATGTTGTTGAGAATGTTGTAACCCATTATAAATACTATAAGGAGCAACTGATAAGTGAGAGGAGAGCTGAAGACAATGTAATAGGTGCAACAAAATAATTTTTCTCGAGAATTATCAATATAGTCAAGGTGACTACGCCACAACAACCAAGATGGCCATTGACTGGAAATAAGGTATGACAACAAAAAGACAAATGGATAGGAATGAAATTTTTAAAATTCTCTTGCCAATAATATTGAAATTATATGACCATCATTTTTTACACCTCACGGTTAAAGAAATAAGAAATCTAGGGATGCATTAATTTGTATAAAAAAATAAACATAAACAAGAAGGAACACTTTTGTGGTAAATATGGAGATGTTGAGTTTTCTCCAAATAATGTTGCAATGAAATTAGACTTTTTCCCTAAAAAAATTGGATTACAATACATGAGAGAAATATTGGGATGGAATTGAAGATACTGTTGGCTCTGGCCTAGCTTGAAATGGTGTCAAATATGCTAGTGATGTGAAAACAATTAATGGAAGGGTATTAACAAAAAAAAGGAGACAACTTTGAGGAACTCTAAAATTTTTACTTTCCTAACATTTAGGAGACTCGAACAAGGGTCCATGTCTTCAGTTGAGCTACAACAAAACCACTCCAATTTTTCCCCAAAATTTGAATTATAGACGTTAAAGTCTTTAAGCGGCAGTTGATGTACCGATGTACCTATTTCACCTACAAATTAAATCTAGAGATTCGATCAACAAGCCCAAATCTCCTCTTCACTGTAAAAAGGACACTACAATCTTGAGACAACTAAAATATAAGACTAACTACATATTCATCTCCACCAATTATCTAAGATAGTGGTGGGGCCCTGTAATATCCCAAAATGGAGAATGAAGTAATACAAAAACACAATAGTTGGAAACTGCAGAAATGAGAAAATAATCTAAATACACCATAAAAATGCACAAAATAGCTGAGCCATTTTATTATATAGGAGGTGCAATACATGTACAAAATTTCTTAAAATATGAGACATCCAAGCCAAAGAAGTGGCTTAGAATGACCTTGAAATTCTCCCACAAGAGGGATTGCGTAACTGTTGGACTGCTGGAAGGAATATTGCATAGTCCCTACTACAAATGTCGGGACTACAACTTCCAAAAAAATATAAAAGTGTAGATCTGGAGGTTCTGGAGCTTAGATGATGTCAGGATTTTAGATCTGGACTCTATGATGAATACCCAAGATAACCCAGAAAGGATTTCCAAATCTGGCAATCTTGGAAAATCACCCTCTTAGGCCCTACAACTATGACCACTGGGTGTGCAGATCTGAAGCATGAACTGATCATAATATGGCTTCAATGTGATACAATCAGACCTATGCTTGAAGGGCTGATCCCTTCACGAGATCCTCAAGCTAGAAGCTTAAGATCTAGCTCCTCCTTCCTCCTCCACTATTTGCAACTGCTGAATTCTCAACAGCTGAGTGAAACTGCGTTGTGTAAGAGGGAGGCTCTATAGCTTGATTCTATATGCTGCAATAAATATAAAAAATGATGGAAATAGTATGCTCAAGGTGAAGGAATGGTCCCTTATAGGATTTCCAGCTAAAATATTGGAAACTTCCCTCCTCCAATAGATCTACAGGAATGGACTACACAATCCGTTGGGAAATTTTTGTTGCATGGAGGTATGAAATTATGTCCTCAATGCCATATATGATTATGATTACCCTGAAAGGCTGATCTTGAAGAAAAAGGTGAAAGGATGAATCCTCCGCCGGTTTCCTAGCTGAAATGCTAGAAACAACTTCCGCCTCTCAAACCCTCAAGCAAGAATGCATAATTCCTGAGACTGGATGTATATGACAGTGTATGAATGTTGAACCAATTCCTGATGATGTATGGCAGCTCAGAATAACCTTCCTAGAGTAGGAAATCAAATTCCCTAATGGGTAAGGGTGGGATTTCCGCTTAGAAACACCCGTGTGCTAAATACCATTGTGGACATAGTTAAAAAACTAAAGCATGCATAGAAATGTCCAAAGATAAATCCATATCTAAACAAATCAGAAATAATAATCTCAATCTTGCCTTATATTGCTGCCTTCATCTCCCTTATATACTTTGTGAGCCTTCCATAGCCCTGGCCCACCTCATAACTGCGATGCACATGTGGCCACTAGCCTCCATGAAGATTGTGTTGTCTCTCCATGTTCTCCACCATCTCTGCATTTAATTCTCGCTCTCTCCATCATGTTTGCATTAGATGCACTACTTCCTCGACTATCTCATCATTAGTGCTCTATGATCTTACTTTGAATGCACCATGATCTCATTTGACTTCCTCCATGATCTCCACTCTTCCTTCATTAAGGAAACTGCTCCACTATTCCATAATGCATATCTAACTCAAAATTATCCTCATACACACATTAAAAGTGGATTTTATTCATCTATGGAGTTTATGGGTCCCTGTACCCTCTTATTTACTTAATTAATCAATAAAATTAAGAACTATAATATTCCAATTATTTGATGGAAAATTGGGAATATTACAGTCCTCCCCGCCAAAATGTTGCTTGTCTTGAAGGAACTACAAAAGTGGATACTACAGTAATTCATCTCCCTCTAAATGGCATCCTCATATGGAAGGTCTCCCCATCTGCTAAAATTTGTAATGCATGCCCAGCTCCAAATCTGCCTCTCTAGAATTTCTAGAATGGCCTCCAACTAAAAGGTTAGATGCCTCTCCTCATCAATGAATCTCCAAGTGGCAACCATATGTTGTCCAAGATCCTCCTCTATGCATGACATACATAAAGTGAAGTGGTATCTTCCCAAAGTGGAAAGTCCCCCATCCTAGACTATCTCTCCATCTCATGCTACATGAAGTAGATTGTATCTCTTCATGCTTCCATCCTTAGCCCTGTTGGCCTTGTTGGATCCAAGCATCATCCAAAAAATGTGCAAAATAAGAATTAGAGACATATGGATGAACATGTACATTGTCAAACAATACTCTCCCAATAATAACCACCGCAGAAAATCCTTTTGCTGCCATTCCAAATCATCATGAAACCAAGTAAGAGAGCCATACTCTCTCAATAGAAACCACCGTAGAAATGCCTCTTGCTGCCATGCCAAATTATAATCAATATAAGTATGAGAGCCATACTCTCTCAAAAGAAGCCACCGCAGTAATGCTTCTTGCTTCCATGCCAAATCAGCATCAATGCAAGTATGAGAGTCATCTTCTCTCAAAAGAAGCCACCACAACAATGCTTCTTGCTGCCATGCAAAATCATCATCAACAAAAATAAGAGAGTCATACTCTCTCAAAATAAGCCATCACAACAATTCCTCTTGCTTCCCCATCACCTCATCATCATACCAAGTACAATGACCATAATCCCCCAACAAAAGCCAACGCAGTAAGGCATCTTGTTGCCATCCTCCATTAATATCATGCAATGTATGGGGAGAAATCAGCCCATACTCTCCTAAAAGTAACCAAAGCAACAAGGATTCATGTTACCACCTTACGTCATCATGATGCAATTCATGGAGCAACATAATACTAATTGACATGTGGAATGTCACACCATAACAATAAAAACAAGCTCCCTTCTGCCACATCATGTGAGAGTTATGCCATGTTCCAGACCCAAGTACATACATTAACATAAGATATATCCCAAACATAAATGCATTTATGGACATGAGACATATCCAAAACAAAAGTAAATATAGGGACATAAGATATATCATGTGATGGCCAAACTCTCTCAACAATAACCAACACAGCCATACCTCCTGCTGTTGCATAACATCAGTGACATTCATTGCATGGACCACACAAACATGATATTTTGGGTAGTACCCCTACTCACCCAAAAGTAACCAGTGTAGCCATGCTTCTTGCTGCCTTGTATCATAGATCTGCAAGAAGGTTGGCAACCTCTTTCTCCTCATCGAGATCCATTCATCTCAGTGTGGATGATGAATCATGCCAAGCTCAACCTTGGTATCCACCCAAGGTTGAATACTTATCTCCTCCAATTGATAATATTTTCACTCCATGAGATGTTGAAGTGCACCTTCTTTGAAGTCTCTCCATGATATCCTCTCATCAATGGCCCAATAGAACCCACGAAGTTCCATGATGGCTATAGGTAGTGATTCCTCTTTGAGCTGTGAGGTGCTCATCAAGAAAACTTCATCTCGACAATGGAAAATACTCTCCATCATAATATGTCTAACATTTATCATTTTTCCCTCCAGTGCTTCATGAGTGAAGTTGTCTTGAGGATGCTCCAAGAATAATGGGGCCCTCATCTCGTCACTGTTGCTCAGTGACAGTGCTGTATATCTACATGGTGATACATCTGATGTCTCCTAGCCACACACAATGTTGAACTCATATTCTGGCACTATACTGAATAGGACTGTGCTCCTCGCATCCTCTATAACTCCACACCTCAACAAAAAGTGTTAGGTGTAACTCAACCATCATAAACTGGGGTAGCTATACATCTCTTCCTTGATCAAATCATGGATCCTTTCTGCAGTGATAATTTTCTACTCCAAATTAGCAAGGTTCTCTAATCCTTGGTGATGTAATTGCCCTTATGGCATGGTCTCACAAATATCAATATGAGGTACTGAAATAATATGAGATGAAAGTGTGTGAAAACCTTGGATAAGTTTAATCTCTGGAACATGTTTCACATCTACAAGAGTTCCTCCAACCGGCGTAATGTCCTCTCCAACTGCTGGTAATGGTGATGGATTCTCTTCTTCTACTGTACCAGTGCTGGTATATTCCTCCTTCTCCTCATGCATCTCATGAATCATGAATGGGTCTCTAAATGTCAAGAGCTCAAGACCATCTTGCAAATATGCAAGTGTTCCTCCTCCTAATGTGATTACTTCTACAGTTGATGGTGGTGGCTGAGGCTCCTCCTCCTGAGTGATAATGATGACATATTCCTTTGGTGCTTCATGTAATACCTCCTCAATGATGGGAAGTGTCTCTATGTGAGATGTCTTTGGTTTCTTTCTACCAAAATTCTTCTTCAGTCTTTGAAATAAATCTGCATAAGCAGTCACTTTGGCATTTGATAAATGATTGAGACACCAATCTTTTGCTTCACCCTCAAGGTGTCTCGCTGCAATCTAAACAAAATTTCTTTATACTAATGGGTATAGCTAAAATAATATAGCTAATTCTTCCCTTCAAGCCTTCAATGTGCTTGTGGATGATCCATCAAATGTAGGCAAGAAGAATCTATGCCTATTTCTTCTATTGTTGTTGCGGGATCTCCTTTATTCTTTGAGTTGCAAAAGCTGTTGGAGAGATAGATTCTCCTTTAGTGAACTATGTTGTGATTTGTACTTAGATAGATATTTACTTAGGAACTCATACCCCAAGTCTCCTTCATATTCACACCATTCCCCTTCCTTCTCAAAGAAAGTGGATCTAGTAGAATGATGTGGAGTTCTTTGCTTCTCCGGTTGTTTCTTCTACTGGTAGGAAGTGCTGGGACCTTCTTCTTTCTGAACTCTTCTTGGATCCTCCTTTTTCCTTTCTCTATTCATTTTATTGACCTCCTTAAATATATATTACATAGATCTAAATAGAAGAGTGGAAAAAATGAAATCCTCCTTCATTGTAGATCTCTACTATATGCTTCTTCTTTTGATACAAAAGATGAAGTTCCCACAAGCAGAGCCAAAGATCATGCTCTGATACCACCATAATACCCCAAAAGGGAGAATGCAGTGATACAAAAACACAATAGCTAGAAACTGCAACAATGAACAAATAATTAATCCAAATACACCATAAAAATGCAGAGAATATCTGAGCCATTTTATTATATAGGAGGTGGAATACAAGTACAACAGTGCTCAAGATATGAGAAACTCAAGCCAAAGAAGTGGCCTAGAATGACCCTGAAACACTCCCACAAGAGGGTCTGTGTAAATCTTGGACTGCTAGAAGGAATAATGTGTTGTCCCTACTGCAAATGTCGGGACTGCAACTGCTGGAAAAATAAATTGTAGATCTGGAAGTTCCATAGCTCAGATGATGCTGGGATTTCAGATCCGGGATTTATGATGAATACCCAAGATAACCCAGAAAGGACTTCTAGATCTGACAATCTTGGAAAATCACCCTCTTAGGCCCTGCAAGTATGAATGCTAGGTATGCAGATATGAAGCATGAACTGATCATAATATGGCTTCAATGTGATATAATCATATCTATGCTTGAAGGGATGATCCCTTCACTAGATCCTCAATCTAGAAGCTCAATATCTAGCTCCTCCTTCCTCCTCCACTAATTGCAGCTGTTGAATACTCAACAGCTAAGTGAAATTATTTTTTCAGAGAGGGAGGCTCTATAGCCTGATGCTAGATGCTACAATAAAGATCAATAATTATGGATACATTATGCTCAAGGTGAAGGAATGGTCCCTCACAATATTTCCAGCTAAAATACTAGAAACTTCCCCCCTTCAATAGATCTATAGGACTGGACTACACAATCCCTTAGGGAATTACTTCTGCATGGAGGTATGAAATGATGACCTCAATGGTGGATATGAGTATGCTGCTCCTAAGAGGTTTATCTTGAAGCACAAGGTGAAAGGATGAATCCTTCACCAGTTTCCTAGCTGAAATGCTAGAAACAACCTCCACCTTTCAAACCCTCAAGCAGGAATGCATAATTCCTGAAACTAAATATGCATATGGGAGTGGCTGAATGTGGCGCCAATTCCTGATGATGTATGTAAGCTCAAAATAACCTTCCTAGAGTAGGCACTCGAACTCCCCCATGGGTAAGGGTGTGATTTCCGCTCGGAAACACCCATGTGCTAAACAACACTACAAACTTAGCTAAACAGATGAAGATTGCATAGAAATATCCAAAGACAAATCCAGATCTAAACAGATCAGAAATAATAATCTAAATCTTACCTTATATGTTTGTCTTCATCTCCCTTATATGATTTGTGAGCCTTCCATAGCCCTGGCCCACCTCATAACTGTGCTGCCCATGTGGCCACTAGCCTCCATGAAGACTGCGATGTCTCTCCATGTTCTCTGCCATATATGCATTTCCCACTTTCTCTATCATTTGTGCATTAGATGCACTGCTTCCTGTACTATCTCATCATTAGTTCTCTATGATCTTTCTTAGAATGCACCATGATCTCATTTCACTTCCTCCATGATCTCCATGATCTATCATTAATGTGGCATGATTTCCACTCTTCCTCCATTTAAAAAGCTACTCCACTACTCCATAATGTATTCTAACTCAAAATTATCCAAATACACACATCAAAAGTGGATTTTATTCATCTATGTGTTTTATGGGTCCCTCCACTCTCTTATTTTCTTAATTAGTTAAGAAAATTAAGCAGTCTAATATTCCAATTATCTTATGGAAAATTGGGAATATTACATGCCCTGATCACTTGCATCTAACCAACGAATCATGGTTTAGATAATTTTCCTAGATATTACTATTGGTGTAAGGTCTTACAAAGATCCTCCAATCGAATACGAACAACCATCTAACATCCTACAAAGGAATGGCAATTTGGGAAATAGAATAGTACATGTTGGCTAATAACCTATAACATTGCTGACCTATCAAGGTGTGCCATAAAAATTATTCTTTGACTTGGTAAGATGACAACCTAGACATTTTTCGTGGAGAAAAACACAAAAAAGGAATGGTGGAGAAAGTATAGAAAAGAAAAAACTGATGTGGCAAGATGCGTTATCGGCATTGGCGGTGAAAACTTGACCAAAATGGATAATTTGGTGCTTTCCTCCCCTCTAGATGAAGCCCTGCTGATAGATATAGCAGTACAGGCAGAGGTACAATACATGAACTCAAAAGATACAATGAAGTCGGAAAACCCTCAGTCAAACATCAACAAATCCTCAAGAAGACATAAAATTGGACTTTTCATTGAAGCAAAAGGATACTGGGAAGAATCAATCAAATTGAAAAAACAAGCCCTAGTTGGTCGATGGATTTTATGCCGTATGAATGGTGCCCAAATGAAGAAATGGGGTGAAACATGGTGGTAGCCACTCCCCAAATACTGACCGATAATCAACGCTCTCCAAAATGGATGCTTTGACTTCCATTTTCTCACTACAGAGGATGAAAACCTCATCGCTGATAGACCATTTGTTCAAGGTCGTGACTACTTGTCTCTCTAGAGGTGGAACTTTTGTTTTGAACTTATAATAAACACTCCTCGAAGGAACATTTTTTGGGCCAAACTTTCAGGACTCCCATTGGAGCAATCACTAATAGGGGGGCTCCCTACAGCAATCGGCCTATATTGAGGTCCATGTTCACGCAATCAAATTATTGACTACTAGTCAATTCCTTTCCGTTGTCTCAAATGTCATGCCATGAGACACCTGATGGAAGTTTTCCCATAAATACATGCACAAGAAAACTCTTCCAATGTTGCAGCGAGACGTGTTGATTTCCTAACACATTCTACTATTCTACATGACATGTCAGACACCCTTCCCTCTACAAATTCTGAATCAAATGATCCCTCCCACTCAAAATCCCCACCTCTAAGAAACATCCCTAATACTCAATGTCTACTTCCTCCTAAAAACTCTCCACTTAACTAGCATCCAATAAGCCTGCCCTTAAAAATCCTTGTCCAATCTCTCCAATCCCCAGTTACTTTTTGAAAATAAGTCATAACAAACAAATACACCTTCATCTTAATTCCATCATTAAATATTCCTCCTCCATAATACACTTTCCCTTGTTTTCTCTGTTATCCAAAAAAGCTAAACCCTCTTGTAAAGCATATAAGGGATCTGATCTGGCCCCTACGATTAAATCAAAAAATCAAGTTGAACATCTATTCTCCTCCCCAATCAAATTTGGGGCTCCATCTGGATGCACTTTCACTCCTTTCTCAGAGGACATGGAACTCGAGGATCTAGCTAGGGAGTCGAACATTTCTTTGGATCCCTTGACCATTAAAAAATCATTTTTCGATCCAGAAGACCTTCCTCCTCCTCGCCCAAGTGACTTAAAAAATGTGACCACTCAATGGAGAAAGAGACCAAAATTTAAAAAAAAAATGCAAATTGTACCATCGCCCCATCCAATCTATTGGTTCAATTCCAAAATATTCCAATCAGCCATCTACTGTCAATTGCCCCATTATCCTCTAGGCATATACTCATTAAAGAATTTTCTCCAAAATCTTAGAGCAGAGCCTTCCGACATATACCTTCCATAATTTCCATAATGTCTCTAAATGTATGGGGATTGGGATTGGCCTAAAAAAGACAATCCCTAAAAAGTATAATCAAATTTCATAATCCTGAAATTGTGTTGTTTCAAGGAACCATGAATTCAAAAGACAAGACACATGGCTATCTTCTACAGATCTGTCCAAACTAGAATTTTTGTGCAACTAGTGCCCCTAGTCTATCCAGGGGACTAGTGACAATGTGGAATTCAACAAATTATAACTTCATAACTTTTAGCACATCTGTAGGTTTAATAATCATAGGAGGAGGCAGGGGATCCAAAAATTGACTAAGAATAATAAATGTATATGCTCCATATACTAAAATAAATTATTTATGGTCAAATGCAACACAACTTGGTCTCCTAGAGCTCGATACATTGATCATGTCTTGGGATTTTAATTTCTCCATAGATATCTCCAAGATCTTGGGCTCCCACTACAAAACTGACAAGTTGGCTCTTTCATCAAGGATCTATTCAACCAGAATAATCTCCAAGACATCAAACAAATTCCAATTGGACCCACATGGAAAAATGGGCATTAGGGTTCACAGGATATTGCTAAATGCCTCGATAGATTCGATGTAAATGAACCTACATCCAACTACCTTAAGGGACTCAAATACAATATTCTTCCTATCGAAATATTTGATCATTTCCCAATAATGTTGGAATGGAATGGGGTATTGCATTCAAAAGATCGCCCTTTCAAATTCAACCACTTCTGGTTAAAAGTGTCAGATTTCATAGACATGGTTCAGACTTTTTGGAAGCTAACATTTGGGGACAAGTGTTGGCTGATTTAATGGTTAGTTAAATCCTTGTCATTTAATTGTGAACCCGGGGTTTCGTAAACTAATGAAGTGTGCATGTACTATATGTACTAGGTGTTTATCTTTCAGATTATATTAATATAATGAAATTAAAAATAATTAAACAAATTAAATAAATCTAATTCGAACTAAATCAAATCAAGCATAACTAACCGCAAATCACACTTGCATAAAGGAAATTAAACTTTGCATGAAATTGAAATCATACTTGCATAAAATAAATCACACTTTGCATAAAATTGAAATCACTCTTGCAGAATTGAAATCACACCACACTTGCATAAATGAAATCACACCATACTTGCATAAATGAAATTACTCCACACTTTCACAATTGAAATCACACCACGCTTGCATAATTGAAATCACACTTGTTGAAAGAAAAAACACATTTGCATAAAATAAAAACACACTTGCTGAAAATAAATGAAATAAAAAAACTATACTATGTTACCAATATGTACAAAGGAATTCAAACTGGGGTTGATGGGGGCCCTCCATTCCTCAGCAAGCACACCGAAAAACTATCACATATTAGAGATCAAAGTGATATTATGTATTTCATAAAATTTTTACAAGATATTACAATAATTCTCTCTCCTCACTTTAAAAATCACATCTTGAATGGAACTTAGAACCTCCAACTATCAACTAGCCACTAGCTACCTCTAATATCTAACGACTAACAATTTTAAACCAACCATTTACAACCCTTTGTATGAAGGGTGCACTCCTATTTATCCAAAAATTGAAGATAACTATAGATCCTCAAATATCTCCTAAATAGACATTTATCTCATGTGGTTACAGCCAATCTCCTAAAAATATAAGATACAAATCCTCTCCAAATTCTCTCATAGTTTTGATAAGGACACATATCAAAACATCCATGATTCTTCTCCTTTGAATGTGCTTAGCTTAATGATCCATATCTTCTTCAAATATTTTACAAATCCTCATGAGTTGAAACTCGAAATTCTAATTTGTAGTTAGGAGGCCAAGTAGGACCCTTCTAAAATCTCCAATTGGGCCTAGAATATCACAAATATTATACCACTTTATATATATACGAAAACATGTTGATTCTATAATATTTAATCACAAATTCCCTTAAAATACTTAAAATAAATTACTTTGAAAAATATAATGCTAAGCCCATATGACCATGAAAATGGTTACTTAATGTGGGGTTATGTAGCTATGGAATGAGGGATAAGCTACATAATGAGGGTGAAATGATGGAAATGTGGGTGGAAGTGGATGACATTTTGGAGACTCAACATATCTTCCAACTGAAAATGTTGCATGTCCTCATGCAACTATTGCATTGATTCTCTTAATCATCAATCGATATTCTTCAAATGTTCTAATTCTTATATGAGCTTTGTCTTTGTATTGATTCTATTTCAACTTTTCATTATCATATCATTCGATAACTTTATTCTTTTTGCAAAGTGTAATTTGAAATCATTTGATTGCAACATATATTTTTTTATGGTTGGTTCTTGTGTGACAACCAAAATTTTATGAGTATTGGTTCTTGTGTAACAATAATTTTGTTATTTTTTTTTGCATCAAAATACATGAAAACATTGAGAATTCTTTTTGAAGTCCCATAGTGACTGTCAACCATTTAATGTGCTCATCAATTGATCATTTCAAAACATATAAACTTTTTGGAATCAAAATGCAATAATAGCTGATTGGGAAAAATTATGTTGGTTATGATGAAATTAAATGTGACATGTGGCATGAAATATTGATATCCATTCCCCCCAACTTAAGGTATTTTCAGTTTCCTTGCAAATGAGAAAGGGAATATGAATGCAGTGAGGGATTTTCCAAAATCACAATTTTAGAAATTAAGGAATTACTTGATTAAAAATTAGAAAACAACATACCTTCACTTACCTAAAAAGTGAACAAGCTATGTATATAGAAGAGTGTGGCTACTACTATTAGATCATGGAGTATGAAGTAAAAGGATCTATGCTTCTTATTTCTCTTGGTTGTATGAATAGAGGATGAAATTGAAATCTTTATTACTACAGATGCTAAGTTGAGTCCTGCTGCAAACTGCTGAAATCATCTGGTCTTCATTCATTACTGCTTAGTGGCATAATTATTATCTATGTGAATAAATGTGTCGATGTCCAACATATAAAATAAATTGTTGGATTATTTTCCATTAATTGATGTCATTAACCAACATGAGACTACTCACCATTGATGTCAATGAGAGTCAACATGCCTAAGTACTTCTTACTAGGTACGAATACATGTGTTGGAGTCAAGTCACCTAGAAGATCTAGAAAATAGAGGACATTGATGTATTCACATTGTTTATTGACGATAAAACTTACCATTAAGGCATGCAAGCCTCAAGGTACTTGAAATATCTCTAGTCTTGATACCAGATGATGTGTCAGAGTCGATGGGTCAAAACCTATTATAAGGGAGGCCTTAATGAATCCTCCATCATCTAACGCAAGTATACAATAATAATTTGAAGGACTATAGATGAAAATTTTGGATTGAATCAAGGTTTATTCGACAGGAAGGAAAAGGAAAATGGGGTGACTCAGCTTTGTAAGGGAGCTGAATGACTTTATTTTTGGGAAAGATGAGCGAAAATGATGCAAGAAAGTATGATGATTGTGAAGGAAAATGAGTTTTTGGTAGCAGAGAGATGGACAGTTATGGATCGATTATAGGCTTGGAATGAGTAGTTTTGGTAAATTTTGTATTTTTTTTAGTAGCAATGATGTAATGAATCTGATTTGGCATGAAATGATCATGCTCTTCTGAAAGAAACTTGGTATTCTCGTGCATATAGCGATCTTCTTTCATTGTGTCCTGGAACCTGCAAAAACTTAGCACTTTTTTCTACAATAAAATGTAAGTCTATCGAGAGAGAAAGAGAGAGAGAAGTGATCAGTCTCTATTCATCTTGATATATACACAAAAAAACTCAAAAATAGTACTAATAAAAAACACTAAAGAAACAAAATCGAGAAAAATTAAATGCACTTTTGCCTGTTTCTTACCAATTTTTAGCTTGAGACATCTTCTCCATACACTTGATGCTTCATCAATAGATCATAAATCAAATTTTCATAAGCTACTGAATTGTGTCGATTTTGCATCTACCAAAAAATGGATTGTTGTACTTCCTTGCCACTTTACAAATTGGAATTTAGACTTAGATGGTGGTTTTTCTAATTATCACTATTGGGATTTTAATATTTATAGATTTTTTATGCAGTTCTAAGCCTATAACTACATTTTTCCTTTATATTTAGCGCTTCACCCTTGTATATGATCCCATGGATAAAGAAAATGCTCAAAATTAAAAAAAATTGGATCAACTTGAAACTAGAAATAAAGTGTAGATCTCATCGTTCTAAATCCAACGCACTTCCTTTCATTGTAATCCAACTTCGGATACTCTCGGAATCGCGTTCTGATCATTTTATGAAACAACTAAAAAATGAATTTTGAATTGCAAGTACACACAGTCAACAGTCTGTATGCTGATATGGAAATTTGATTGTGCCTCATCGGCCAATGCGTGATTGAAATTTGGCACTTTTTGGTTGGTTGACACATGGTTAAATTTTATTGGTTAATGAGTTTATTATGGTGGCCCAATGACGAGGGGCCACGTGGACCAACCATTGGTTGCCACATGGCATCTCGTGGTGGCAAAAAATTATGTGAGGGTCAAAATGCCTCCACAAGGTTTGAAATCAAGACCTCATGCCAACCACTAAAAAATTGTACCAATTGTGCTACATTTCCTCTTGTCAAATTATACTGACAAAAATATATTTAAAGGTTATGGGTGCACTTTTGGAAAGATGAGGATTAGCCCCTAATTTTCTGCCCCAAATTCACGTGGCACCACATGGCCAAGACTTTCGGACATGGGGGCTTATATTAATTGTCCTCAAATTTCTCCCACTGATCGAGAAGGTCAAATTTGCACACCATTCCCGATTTCTAGGTGCACTGGCCTGGTTTGGGTTGATTTGTAGGCTCATTAACAACAAAATAGGGTAGAATCTTAACACAATCATATCTTTCTCAATTTTTAACCAAATGAGGTACAAAAAGAGTCAAAATAGGGGTTTTTGATTGTGTTGGATCCATTGGAGGCATTATTTTATCTTTTTGTGCTTTTAAAAGGTATTTAATTATACTTTTGAATGCGAATTTATATATCTTTTCCAATTTTTATTGAAATTTTTTAAAACTATCTTGGTTCAATTCTCTTTTTTGATCTTCCAGATCGCAGGGAGTGCAAGAAGCGAGCATACTCAGAAAGATTGAAGCTCTTTATTCAATTGGAATGTGAAAATTAAAATACAAAACACAAGCATTTGATCTCTAAATTCATATTATGGCTCTCAAAACTCTATTTGTTCTCCTCTTTTCTCAACTATTCCTTCTCTTTCTACATCCTCCTTGAAATCGTTAGTGAGTTGGGTGGCTCTTACTGCACCACCAATAAAAAAAATTGAAAAAAAAAATGAAATCTAAAATAAAACTTGATTTTATTCATTACTTACTCTACTCTATTGGAAATAGAAGAATTGATCAAGTGTATGCATATTTCCAGTGTAACCATGTGCGTAACAGGATTAAAATGATATTCATGCTAAGGTTAGAAAAATATGCATTAAAAATGATCAAACCATAAAAAACCAGTTGTTTAGATAATACAATTAAAAATTAAAGAAGGAATAACATTCTTTAAACTCTTAATTACCTGTGAATTACTCCAACTAGTTAATTTTTCTTGTTGAACACACAGATTAGTACATTTTTTTTTAATTTAGTATGAAAAATGATTTTAATATGGTTTTAACTATGCATATAAAAATGAATGAAACTATAGTCAATTTTATAAACTTCAAAATAAAAACCTATGTATACGTCCCCGAAAACAATGCCAAAATGTTTGGTGATTTAATGGTTAGTTAAATCCCTGTCATTTAATTTTCAACCCGCGGCTTTGTAAAATGAAGAGGTATACCTGTACTATATGTACTAGGTGGCTATCTTTCAGATTAGATAAAAATAATGGAATTAAAAAAAATAAAAAATAAAAATCAATATAATTCGAACTTAATCAAATCAAACATAAAGAAATTGAAATCACACTTTGCATGAAATTGAAATCACACTTGCAGAAAGGAAGTCACACTTTGCATGAAATTGAAACCACTCTTGCAGAATTGAAATCACACCACACTTGCATAAATGAAATCACACCTACTTGCATAAATGAAATCACTCCACACTTGCATAATTGAAATCACACAACACTTGCATTTTTTAAACCAAATTTGCTGAAAGGAAAAGCACATTTGCATAAAATTAAAACACACTTGCTGAAAAGAAATGAAATAACAAAAATATACTATGTTACCAATATGTACAAAGGTATGCAAACTGGGGTTGATGGGGGCCCTCCATTCCTCAGCAAGCACACCGAAAAGTGATCACATCTTGAAGATAAAAGTGGTAGTATTTATTTCATAAAATGATTACAAGATATTACAATAATTCTCTCTCCTCACTTTACAAATCACATCTTGAATTCAGCTTGGAACCTCCAACTATCAACTAGCCACTAGCTACCTCTAATCTCTAAGAACCAACAATTTACAACCCTTTGTATGAAGGGTGAACTCCTATTTATACAAATATTTAAGATAACTATAGATCCTCAAATATCTCCTAAATCCACATTTATCTCATGTGGTTACAACCAATCTCATAAAAATATAAGATACAGATCCTCTCCAAATTCTATCATAGTTTTGATAAGGACACGTATCAGAACATCCATGATTCTTCTCCTTTGATTGTGCTTACCTTAATTATCCATATATTCTTCAAATATTATACAAATCCTCATGAGTTGGAATTTAAAATTTGAATTTGTAGTTACGAGGCCAAGTAGGACCCTTCTAGAATCTCCAACTGGGCCTAGAATATCACAAAACTTATACCACTTTTATGTATATATGAAAACATGTTAATTTTATAATATTTAATAAAAAATTCACTTAAAATAAATGAATTTGTAAAATATAATGCTAAACCCATATGACCGCGAAAATGGTTACTTAATGTAGGGTTATGTAGCTACGTAATGAGGGATAAGCTACAAAATGAGGGTGGAATGATGAAAATGTCGATAGAAGTGGATGAAATTTTGGAGACTCAACAACTAGTGTTCTCAGAAAATGGACATGCTAAATGAAAAATTTAGAACCCTCAAAGTAAGGGTCTGAGAATGGGCAAGAAGGAAAAAAAGGAACCTGAAGAGGGAATTACTAGTGATTGAGAAACATATCAAGAGCCTAGAAGACCCATTTGACCATGATTTTTTCACTGAACACAAAAAGCAAGATATCCTTAAATTGGAAATATGAAGATCGAAAGTATTGAAAACACAATAAGAAGAACTACAACAAAAAACTAGACGAATATGGGTTGTGGAAGGTGACAAGAACAATAATTTTTTTCACCATCACGTCAAGAAAAAAAAATTGTGTATGGAAATCCATTTCAGAAATAGGGGAAAATCTAATCACCCAACGGGAAATCTAAATGGAGGGAATGAGACATTTCAAAAAAAAATTATGCTTCAGAGAAGATGCCTCTTTCATAAAAAAAATGGAAATATGTGACCTCTTCACTTTTACACCAACATGGAAGACTCCAAGTATATGGAACGCCCAATAACACAAGAATAAGTCCTCAAGGTCTTAAGGAAATTGCACATGGAAAAAGTCCTGGACCGGAAGGCTAGCCAATGGAACTTTTCATCCATTTCCATGAGGTTATAATTGCCGAGCTCAATGAGATGGTGGAGGAATCACACTGTATTGGTTGGGTCTCTGATGCCACAAACACAAATTTCATAGCCCTTATTAAAAATGTCACTCATCCAATCTAATTCTCTCATTATCGCCCTATTTATTTATGTAACACGATATACAAAATGATCTCCGAAACAATTTCAAACATGATCAAACCTTTTTTGTCCAAATAGATTTTAGCTAAACAGTCCAACTTCCTAGAGAACTGACAAATCCATGACTTTGTTGCATCTGATCAGGAAAGTATACACTTTATTAAAACCTGTAACCTTGATGCTTGCCTCATGAATATTGAACTCTCCAGAGCATTTGACTGCATTGAGTGGGAACTATTGTGGATGATGATGATTCTGCACAAAATTAGCATGGGGTCCTTATTGATAAATTGGATCAAAGCTTGCATTAATATGACCTCCCTAACTATTATGTTAAACGGCTTGCCTTCATAATTCTTCCAATTATCTAGAGGACTTAGACAAGGTTTCTCTTTGCCTCCTCTTCTATTTATCATCATAATCAATGGACTATCCAGAAATATTATAAGCGCTCGTGAATGTGGAAAAATTAATAGCTGCAAAATTGGAAACATGGTATCCCTTTAATATTTAATGTTTTCAGAGGACCTCCTCACTATAGGAAAATCCGATCCTTCCAAATGGAGGGTGATCTTAATTATAATTATATATTTTGGATCTACATCATGCCTCTTTGTGAACTAGTCAAAGTATTTATTGATATCAAGTGACCGAGAAGAAAAAAATATAATGGAGATTGAAAACACCTTTGGGGTTATATCCTCACAAATGGAATATGGATTCACCTACTTGGGTTTTTTTATAAATCCTAATGAATACAAAATCAAATACTAAGACTGGTTGTTGGAAGAAATTAGAAAGAGACTCTACATGTGGTCTCACTAGTAGATATCCCTAGGGGGGCATATTATTTTGGTAAAATATATTATGCATTGCATACCTATATACTAGATGCACATCTTCAAGCCACCTCAAGGATTCTTGCGCAAGCTTAATTAAATTATCATAGGTTTCATATGGGCAGGCACTCAACAAACTCAAAAATTCCATCTGGTAATCTTGGACATCATAAACTACTAAGTGAAAAAGGGTGTATGGGGGATATTGGAATATCATTCCTTCAACTGGACACAATTACTCAATTTTTTTTGGAGATTGGTCAAAAACAAGGGAATTTGGAACCAAATTATAAAGATTGAATATCTTCAAAACAAAGACTTCATTGATTGGATTCGAGTTGGTGCACCATATCCTCAACATTTCTCGTACTCATGGCATAATTTTCTTCATAGAAAGCACTGGCTATTCAACAATATAAAATGGGATGTCATAAAGGGTTCCATTGCTGAAATCAGCCTGGATCCATTATGTGGAACAACAGGTCCTCATCTATTATCCTTTCAACTATTAAATTTTTTCATAACAGTGGTTTATCTATGATCCAAGACATTGCAAACAAAAACCTCTCATCCTCTACTTATACACACTGGAAATATGGGAAGAGATGGAAATCCCTACTCATCTGACCTAGGAATGGAATTCATACATCATTGATCTAAGACTTTTATGGATTGTTCTCTCTACTAAAGAAGGCAAATTTACTTGGTGTGGTAGATCACAACAATATCGGGTTACACCATCTAAGGCATATGGGATAATCTGTTAGCCTCGCTGTAAAAATATTATCCTTCCTTGACTGGTCCGAAGTTGGAAATGGAATTTCCCACTCAAAATAAAACATTTCTCTTGGCTTGTGGAGCATAACAAGATATTAACTTGGGACACGCTAAAAAATAGAGGATTCTTGGGTTTGAGAATATGATGCCTCTGTAAATCTGTAGGAGAGGAAATTAATGATATCTTCATCCTATGTCCTTTTGGATCCTCTGTCTGGAAAAATGTGAGCCAAATGACTAAACCCTCTTCATCCTGGGATCACAATGACATCCTTTCCTTCCTTCGTTGTTGGCCTAAGGACCACCCTCAACACCTAACGCTAGCCTTATTCATCATATGGGGAATATGGAAGACTAGAAATTCCCTCACTTTTGAGAATATCCCTCCCAACATCTGGAAAACCAACTATAATATTTTCTAATTCTATCTAGAGTTTTGTTCTATCAAAAAATTAAATCATAAAATCCCTTCACCTCCTTGAAACATCTGGTCTTCCTTCCTAGTGGGTTTTTTTGATGGGGCATCTTCATTTAACTCCCATGGATGTAGAATGATTATATATCTAAGTATTGAGAGAAACTACAGGTTCCATTGGCACTATGGTTCTAGAACTAATTCACGGGAAAAAATCTGTTCTCTCTGGGGGGCCCTATTTAGTGCATATTGGCTTGGAATAACATATCTCACTATCTCTGGGAACTCCAATTCCATTATAGATTTGGAAAAAAATAGAGGCTCCTTGAACTCATCAAACCTAGATACATGGAAATGTTGTATTAAATTTCTACTTCAGGATTTCAACTCTGTCACCATCACCCATATCTATTAGAGAAATAATGGCAAAGCAGATCGACTATCAAAGGAAGGTTGCAACTCAGATCCTGACGAGATCTTCTACAAATTATTTGTCTCTGGTTCTCTTCAACGATCGGGTCACATTATTATTTAACTAAATTTACCTACCAGTTAATTAAAAAATGATCCATCTCTACCATTTAGAGAAATTAAAATCAAGAATATTTTTACTGATTTTTAGAGAAATGTTTATTTCAATAGAGGAACGATTTTGTTTCAACTCTAAAGTCGAAACAATAGGATCTCAATCCCCTGTTTTTATTATACTTTATTATTATTTATTAACCTAAAAGATTTTTTATTTTTTGGAAAAAAAGTGAACTGATTGATAGGGTGCACTCAAATTGGAAATGTTAGTATCTTCAAATTGGTAAATTCTTAGTCAGTATCTCAGATTTATGAAACAAATTTTCACCAAAAATTGTGAGATTCTTGCGACATATATTTTTAGTAGGATGACCCAAAAATGGAAAACTAAGAATGATCCAAAACTATGTTATTATAACACCATTTAGACTTGTCAAATTCTCTGTAACTTGACCTTGATGGGTAAAATAGGGCACCCAACTACAGGGAATGGGCATCAGAAATTTAATATGTAGAATGTGGTCTTGTCAAATTCTTTGAAGCTTGACCCTGCTGGTTAAAATAATGCACCCATCTATAAGAGACTGGTGATAAAGGTTTAATATGTATAACATGGTTAAGTTTCCTTCTATTTGGAAGTGCAATGAATGCATTTGGGTGAAAATTGATAGGTTAATTATCTCTCATGCTTATACTTATCCTTTTACCAGACTTGCTTGGTATGTAACACCTACAATCAAAATCATAAATCGAATTTTTTGAAGAGTGTGGGGGTTTGAAGAGTTTTTTTATTTGATTAACAACCGTCTCATGTAATTTCCTTGTCTCTTATGAAATATATTGGAGATATTTTAATTGTAAATATTTATGGATTTACTTGTAATTTGTGGGCTCATAGGAGATGCAGTATAAGAGGAAATGTTTAGGGTATTCTATTTCTTATTGTGGTATACATATTTTGTAGGTTTATTCTTCACAATATGTTTTATTTTGCGTTCAATGTAGTTTTCTATTGTACATTTTTATAATGCTCTTTTCCCCACATTCCTATTTGGGGCATCTTAATTGTTGAATATAAAGGATCTGGAACTTCTGGTATGTTTGTTTATATGTATGAATTTATTTTTGTTTTATGTTTTTAAAAAACTCCCAATAGCTTCACCTAAGACATTCCATATCCCCCCCCGCCTCCACCTCATTCTAGAGGCATAGATATGTTTTATAGGTTCTCTCTATTTTGATTACCTTCATTACAATGCCTTCTTGTTTGCAAGCTCACTGAAAAAAATCGTTTATTCCTGGTTAAGTATTTTGTTTCACATTAATATGATTGTATTTAGGTTTAACTGTGTGTATTTGGCTAACACTTGTACATGGTTACATATAATTTAGGTTAATCCAATAGAAGTGATTGGTTTTGTTGCAAATGTAATTCAATCTTGAGGAAGAGGATGAAAAAGGGAAGCAAAAACATGGGAGTGTGGAGGCACCGTGCAATTAATTGAATTTTGTAATAATATAAAATCATAAAAGTTACCTGTAGACTGATGCAAACCTCTGGAGCACCTGAGGATGGTTTAAAAAAGTCATTAAAAGAAGGTTATTTGAAGAAGTCACTCAGAAAAGGAGCATCACATGTTGGAGAAATAAAATTTTTGAAATAGTCTTAAGCTATAGGAAATTCCCAGGGAATACAAATAGGTTCTTTTTATAATAAAAAATTGAGGGGAGCAGGTATGAAACCTACATTAGATACAACTAATTTGTGAGAAGAATTCAAGACAATAGATATTTCTCAGGCTATAATGAAATATGTTTCAAAAAAACCATCAAAAATAAGAACATTAGGGACACCCACTCTCAAATATGCATTAAAAGGAGAGTTTTCTTGTCAAGCATCTGGAATTCACACATCAAAGATACTAAACTTGAAGTAAAAATTAATAGGATCAACTTCTTCTCATGTATATCTTGCATCAGAAGTATCGACATTGAAACAAGAATTGAGTGAAGTTGACCCTTTGGAGGCATTTAAAGAAGGTGAATTTGAAACAATCGCATTCAAACAAGATTTAAAAGAAGAAATGACTTCACATTCAACATAAATAGCCTGTTCCATATAGTTATCAGAAGGAGGTGAAACGAAAACTACAAAATAAACATGCAATGTGCTAGTTACATTTCAAACATTAAAGGCAACAACTAGGAAGCTACCAAAAGGAACAAGTACTGCTTATAAATTTCAATTTGGTATTATATCAACTTGGAAAAGTGAAGAGGGTAAGGAATTTGAAGGAGGCTAAATAAGAGTGACCTATGCATTTGGAACTTCCTTATCAACAGTTGTAATAACAACACAACAAGTGAAAGGATTTTGTTAGCACACAGAATGTAGACCAGCAAACTCATCAGAAGTTGGGCATACAAAACATAACAAATGGATATCTGAATAGGAAAAAGATTTCATATGGGATTCTTCTTTACCTGCAAGTGATAGCCTTAGTCCTTAGAGCAGTATTGATGGTAGTGGAATTTCTACGGGAACAAGTAGTGTTAATAATAACACCAATGCAAACATAAGCGAGAAAATAATTGGGGATGATAAATATAGTGTAGCAAGCAATAGCGAAAGTGCTAAAGCTAGTGTAAGGGGAGATTATTTTGAGAGTGCAAAAGGTAGTGAAAGAAAAGGTAGTAATAGCAATGTAGTTAGTGATGAAATCACTTGGAGTAGTATCACTGGTGGAGTTAAAAATCCTCACAAAGAAAATGATCCAAGATGGGAATCCATATTATAAATTCAAAAGCGAGATGGAATTTTAGGACTGCGCCATTTCAGATTTTTGAAAAGGTTAGGGTGTCGTGACATAGGTGTTGTGTATCTTGCAGATTTTAGTGGTACAAGGTGTTATTTTTCAATGAAGGTTATGGACAAAGCCTCTCTAGCAAGTCAAAAAAGTTGTTAAGGACTCAAACTAAAAGGGAAATCCTATAGTCATTGGATTATCCTTTTCTCCCAACATTATATAAACACTTTGAAAAAAATAAATTTTCATGTTTAATTATGGACTTCTTCCCTGCAGGACAACTACACACACTTCGAAAATGGAAACTAGGTAATCAATTCTCTAAGGTTGCAGTACATTATGATACTTAACCCTTTTCAACTTTTGTTACTTGTGTAGGAAACTATAATTTTTTCAACAATATGTTGTGATGTTAACCAATGGGTTTGAATTTCAATATGAAATTATTTTGGTACTGTTAGTCACCTATTAAATTTGTTATAGAAAAAGGTGGCTAAGACTTTTTGAGCCTTCAAGCAACAAATTTTGTTACTAAAAAGTGTTGGCTCTTGAAGACTCTTGAAGGCCTCCTGCCTCTCCTCTGTCCAAAACTTCACTGCTGTTCCCGTTTTACATTCAGAAATCCTGCAGATTTCCCAGGAAGAATACTGCTGCAAGCACCATTTCCCTTTTTCCCCTTCTTCCAAACTAACCTCATTTTAACCCTTTCCCCCCCTTAACAAATTCGCCTCTTACCCTCTAAATCCTCCCAAAATCCCCTTCCTTCACTCAAAGTACCCCTTGTTTAGCCTTTCTCCCCTTTTTTCCTCTATCGTTGCCCATTTCTAGCCTTGAAAACCATAAAAACCCACATTTTGGATATATATAGGTTTCAGCCCCTTCCTGCTTAAGCCCCGATCATATTACCCTTCATATAACCCTCGGCCCCGCAGTCGGGTGCCAAGCCGCATTGTAAATTAATATAAACCTTTGGTTATGTTAATTTTTTGATTTTTATTATATCACAATTGTTCCGCCGGTCTGAAATTCAAATCAATCTCCACCGTCGATCTGATCTGCAGATCGACGGTGTGGAGTCCATCAGCCCGGTGGTCCCTGCTGTCCACTCGCCAATTCCAAAACCACGCGGTATTCATCGCACCGCCTTTGGGGCAAGGGTGGTTTTTTCTCGATCGGTAGCGATTCCATACGCTGGCCGACGCGTGTCCCGTGCACTATTTGAAAACTACCCCTCCATTGCGCATTAAAGTTTGGCAGCAAACCCGGTGCGATATTGTTGTACACCGTCCGATCTGGGGCGGGCCATCCGACGGTTATCGCTCACCGAAGATGCCCGACGGTTAACCGGGCTACAACGTGAAATTCAATATATCTCCGCCGTCGATCTGATCTGTAGATCGACGGCCCATATTGCATCGCCCGGTCAAACGTTTTCTCTGTTTTGACTTTCCACCTGTGCTCCCGACCATCGATTTCGCGCGATCGATGGCCCAGGATCGTCCCTTCACCTCTACTCCTCGCCGTCGATCTCTGCGCGATCGACAGCCCCAATTCAAAGTCTTCTATCACCCTCCCTTTGATTCCTCTAATCAAATCCCAATCGTTGGATGATGCCATCCAACGGCCACGCTCTCTCCACGTGCCTTCTCAAGCAGTAAACCTATATATGCATGGATTTTATAATTTTTGTTCGTATTTTGCAGGGTTTTAATGGTTTTTTCTGCTGTGTTTAAAGAAAATTCAAAGGCATAGGGTGATGATCCTCCTGCCTTCGATCCACCATAGAAAACATTCGCAGGTTTCAAAATTCACGTTTTATCAATGATTCATGAAGCATTGATGCCTTATCACCCCTGTGTAGCCCTGCACACTCACAAACACAACAAGTCAATCACAGATCAAAGAATATCAGTGATGAAGATCAAAATGAACCAGGACAGAGGATGGAAGACAGATTTTTGCGGGGATTACGTCTAAAAATGGTTTATCAAAAGCCTAATCCCCAATTAAAATACAGTTTAAAGAAAATCTTAAGGGTTTTATCAACAGGAAAGCCTCCACCGCCACATCTGAGGCAAATTTATTCCTCCCAGCTGCCGAAATGCCACCTGTGCCTTAAATTATTCAATCATAGGCTGAGGTTATTGATCAAATGAAGATATTCGCCTCAGCGCAGTCAAAGAGTAAATTCTGCCAAGGAACTTAATGACAAACATTTGCAAAGTTATTTTGACACCACACAGAGCCTTAAAGGTGAACAAAAGCTCCCACCGAGCTTAATCTTTATGTAAAAACATTTAATACAGAGGACACCTATGTAATTTTCTTCATTAAGCCTCCCAAACACCAGAAACCATTAAGTCTGTATTAATTGTGAATGAGATATTTTATCAGATCTCACCTCCTCATTCTTCTATATATACTACTGGAGAAGATGAGAAAGGGGTTGGTTGCAGAACTTTGATATACACTTGAGCTCAAACTTCTGATTGTAAATAGTATTCACTGGCTCTTGGAGCTCTGCCTGTGATAGATAAGTTAGGCTGAGATGTGTAGATGAGTGCTAAACTAAAGCACTGGACTTGAAGCTGTAACTGGTTTGGAGCATCAATACAAGCTGATTTATGGGATCCTGGTCTATGTTGACGGTGATGTTTTTCTCATTGTAACTTGTCATTTTGTTTATGTTTACAATGTGTTCCATTTTCTCTTATAAAGGACAGCATGCATAGAGTTAGGACCTACTATACATCAGTAACCTTCTCTGACTGAAAATATTTATATGAATGTTTTCTTCTAAACTGTGTTATTTAGGAATGATTTAATTCAGTTCAAGAATAGGAATGTTGGCATTCCCTCGTCTTATTGTCTTAGCTGGACGTTATTCTTAAATGTTATTTTCAGTATATGTTTAGTGAAGATGAACTGAGGAAGATATGGTGAGCCCTGGTCCCAGTTTTATCTCCACAATTGTCTGAATGTTTCCCGTGGAATGTGTTAAAAGCTGGCTAGTTTAGAAGTACTTACCAGATCTTAGGCCATTTTGTGTTATCTTTGTGTTTGTCTTGAAAGTGACCAAGTAAAGCAGAGCTAGGAGAGGATTTGTGGTTAGCCCAGCCCGCTAGTTTCTACTCCAAAGGTTGCCTTCAAGTTTCCCCTTTGTTTTAATTTTTTTTCTATTGAAAGTGTATCAAAGGCTGGCTAGTTTAAAAGTACTTACCAGATTCTAGTTTGCTTTTATGTTCTTCTTAAGTGTTTTTCAAAGGCTGGCTAGTTAAAAAGTAATTACCAGATCCTGGGCTGCTCTTTGTTCTGCATCTGTTTAATTTTCCTTCTTATTGTATCATTTCATTCCATAAATCAATCTTCAAAGAGATCCTTAGACATAGATGACTTACTCCATGGACCACTCTTGCCTTTTGTTGTTCCAATTAAACCCTATTATGACTCCATAGCCCAATGGACTAAAACCTACAGTTATCTATATTTTTGGACGAAGCTTACTCTGATTGCTTGCAACTTCTCACCTTTGGAACTCTTTGCCTTGAGAACTTTCCACCTCAAACAGTAATCATGCTCAACCATCCAAAAACAAAACAAACCCTTGGCCTTCATAACTAGCCTAATATTATTACCCTAAACTTCAAAGAAAAAACCATATTTTCACTTATTGGAGAGATCCCTCTCCGGATTTAGGAGGGCTAGATCCTAGAATCCCAAAGTGGTTGAAACGATGTTGTTTCTGTGATCGAACTTTGCCAATCTTGTTGATTATAGATTCCTAACATTTCTGGCGACTCCGCTGGGGAATCTTTTCTGAGTTAACAAAATTTCGAAAACACCTTAAAACTCTAGATAACCCCTGGTTTTATGACAATTTTTCTATTTGCCCAGCTGAGCCACCAGCTCCTAACATTTCTAGCGACTCACTAGGGATTCTTTTCTGAGTTAACAAAATTTTGAAAACACCTTAAAACTCTAGATAACCCCTGGTTTTATGACAATTGTTCTGTTTTCCAGCTGAGCCACCAACACCTAACATTTCTAGCGACTCCGCTGGGGATACTAATTCCCTTAAAAACCTTCAAAAACATTGTGAGTAAAAAGAAGCCTTTTCAAGCACTACCAAGAACTGGTAATCATGATAAAACTTGTTTGAATTTGTGACAAACTAGGTGAACCCTAGGATTCTCTTAAGACTTTATTTAACCTTGAAAGATCAGCTGGCTTAGCCATAAGAATAGACTGTCTTTGTCTCATAACCGTAGCTAAGTTTTGAATCAGAGTTAGGACATTCTTAGAAACCACACAACTGAAAAATAACTCATAAAACACAAAAATACTTCAGATTGGTATCCAAATAAACAAGGTGGTGGACCATAAAACCTTTTACCTCCTTACGAGCTAAGAACTTCCACTTGGCGACTCCACAATCCTTAACAGATCTTAAGACTCCACTGGGAAGAACCCTCATCATTATAATATCATTCAAACTCGGTCAGAGGACTGTAGGATTGAAATTTGTGTAAACAGATTAGTTAACCTCTCAAAGTTTGCAATACCTCGTTGAACTTTTCTTGTTTATTTTGGTCTAAACAACACAGCATAGTGGCTCCTAGAAAGATTCACACTAGAGCCTATCCTGAACCTGATCCACCTGAGTTAGTTGATAACCCAGAAAGTATCCTTAGGAAGTCTCCTAGGATAAAATTATCAACTGTTTTCAGATCACCCTTGAGAGCTAATTCAGTCCCTGAAAATCTTTCAGCTCTAAAACAATCACAAGTTGACTTAGTAAACCCCTTTGGAACTAGGTCTCTTGGTGATTTAGATTAGTTATATTATGAGTCTTCACTTTCATCTCCTGAAACAAGTGAACATCCTGGCAGCAGAGAAACAACACCTCCTGATTTACATTTCCTTCACAACCTAGGTGTCTCTCATCCAAGATCAGCTCAGCAATTTATTCCTGGTCCATCCACTTCTGCTCATCCTACATCCACTGTTCGAACCACTCCACTTCAGCCCACTTTCCCTTTTGTTAATTCACCTCTTGTAAATCCACCCCCACCACATATCATGGAAACATGGTATGCTCCCTTAGTCCTTCCTGCACCATTAGTCAATCTTCCACAGGACTATCAGTCCAAGATTCCGTTATATGATGCTAGCAATGCTACAACTGCATCACAACATGTGGATAAAATGAATGACTACTTTGAAAGAAATGAAATTGATGATGATTCTGTCAAGATTAGATTGTTTGCTCAGAGCTTAGGGGGAGAAGTAAGAAAATGGTTCAAAGGTTTAACCCCCCACATTATTAATGATCTCCAAGCCTTCCATCAAACTTTCTTAAACAAATGGGAAGCAAAGAAGAATCGTCTCCAAGTCCTTTCTGATTACAAAAACCTCCATAGAAACATCGGGGAAAGTGTGCAAGCTTATTGCACTAGATTTAACAGTGTGTATAATGCACTTTCCCCATAACTAAAACCTCCACAAGGCTCAGCTTTAAATAAGTTTCCTGAAGGGTTTGACCCTGAGATGGCCTATCAGCTGAGAGAAAGAGATTTTACAACTCTTGAATATATGCAAAGAGGCGCCCTTTCTGTGGAGGTCAACTTAATGGAAAAGAGAGAAAGAATGAAAAATGAAAAGAGAGTGTCCTTTAGAGAGGAATCTACACCCTCTACTTCCATCTCAAAAATGGATAAAATGATGGAAGAAATGATGAAAGAAATGAGCCTAATCAAGAGAGCACAAGCCAGTCAAAATCAAAATGCTCCTCAAAATAGAAGCTAGAACCAGAACCAAAATTTTAGAAGGAACCAACCTCCAAACAGACCTAGGGAAGATGATCAATAGATCACTCATCCCTTTCATCAAAACTATGTAAGTGAGGTTGAGGAAACGAATGAAATAACAAAGGAAGATGATATCAACATGTTTGAGGTAGAAGATGATGACTTTGAGATTCATTATGATAGAAAACAAGGTCTATACACACCTTATAATGACAGAAGAGATGATGATGAAAATTATTATCAAAACATGGAAAATGTCATTATAGAACCTCAAAAAGAATATGAACTTAGAAGCAAAACCAGTCAACAAACCCCCGACAACAAAACCTCTGAAAAACCTTTACAACACAATGCTACAACCAAGCCTAAAATTGTCAAACAAAAGGATAAAACAATAACTGTAAATTCTGGTAATGATAAAGGGAAAGACACTCGAAACAAAGAAAAACAGAGTGCAGACGTTAGTAGTACTAAAACTTCAGCTAGTTCTCATGTGAAAACAATTTTGTCAATAGTAAATAAAACAAATCAGCAAGCTGAGGTTGCTGATAGAATCACAGCTAATAAGGCTGAAACAAGTTCTTCAAAGAACCAAATCCCTTTCAGTCTTGAGCAAGAAATTTCAAAAATCAAAATCTCTGTTCCCTTGACTGAGTTAGCTGCCCAACATGTATATAAGACCAAAATTTTGAAGGCTTTAAACATTGAAGAGAATGAGGACACTATCAATCTTAATTATGACCAACCAGAGCTTATTTTTGGCCCTAAGATTGAAGGTAGAAATCAAGAGGGACCTGTTCCTCCCTTTTATGTAAGTTTAAATGTTCATGACAAAATTTTTCACAACGCTATGCATGATTCTGGGGCTTCTCATAATTTAATGCCTAGAGCTGTGATGGAGAGCCTTGGTCTAGAAATCACCAGACCTTATAAGGGCCTTTACTCCTTTGACTCAAGTAGAGTAAAATGTTTAGGATTAATCAAAGACCTCTGTGTTAACTTAGCCCAAATTCCAGCCAAATGTTTAGTCATGGATATTGTTGTGGCTGATGTGCCCCCAAAGTATGGAATGTTATTATCTAGATCTTGGGGGGCTAAGTTACAGGGGACTATGAAAATGGACATGAATTATGTGACTATCCCTGTTTTCAATCAAAATAGAAGACTTTACAGGGAGTCACATATGAAATACACAGTTACAAGTCAAGACAGGCCACAAAAATCTCCCCTCTATTCTATAAGTATAGACCTTGATTCTTTTATTATGTTTAACGATGAAACATTTATTGAAAAAGTCACTATAACAGGATTAACGAAAGGTAGAGAGGAGGAACAAGATAATGTAGGTAGGTCAGAACAGTTTGCTGAACCTGTAAAATCTAGCAAACAAAACACATGTCTTGAGCTACACATTACGTGTCCTTTGCTTTTAAACATTGATAGTCAAAAAAGCAGTCCTCAACCCAATAATATATTTGAGGAAATGAAACAAATTCAACTAAGTGTTGATACTCAAGAACAATCAGAAAGCACAGTAGTTGAAGGGGACATTCACCAAACAGATCAAATTGAAACTAGCCCTCTATGGAGTATGCACTTCGACGGGTCTTGCACTAAGACCAATGCTGGTGCAGGTGTCTGGATTTCCAACACTGAAAATAACCACACAGAAAGCATTTCTTGTAAATTAAACTTTCAGTGTTCCAATAACATAGCGGAGTATGAATCCCTTCTCTTACGCTTACATCTATTGAAAAAGTTAGGAGCCAGAATAATTCATGTGTATGGGGATTCAGAGTTAGTCATTAGGAAAGTCAATGGGGAGTATAATGCAAATCATCCCAGACTTAGAGCCTACTGAAACGATGTCATGGACCTTTTGAAAACCTTCAACGAGTCCAAATTGATTCTTGTCCCAAGAAAAAGAAACATTTCCTCCCACAATTTAGCCTTTGCAACTAGAACATGCTTAACGCCATATGAAACCAAAGACTGCACAAATCAGATAAAATTTAGACCCGCTGTGCCTGATAATGAAAAGTATTGGTAGGTGTTTGACAATAAAAAACAAATAGAAGACTTAATGCAATTCAAAAATGAATTCAGACTAAACAGTTCGGACTCATATTATGATACAGACTGCAGTGAAGAAAATTTTCTTGGTGAAGAAGAACCGTCTCCTGAACTTGCTAATATAAATCTGTTATCTAGCAAACTTGAAAACGAAACAGAAATGAATGCAGAGTTTGAAACACAGGAATTAGAAACTCTGCACTCTAAAGATGAAATTTTGCCAAGCGGTCTAGCACCTTTAGAAGAGCTGTTTGATCTTAACGATGTGGCCAAGAAACCAAAAATGGAACCTGTAGAGACTAAGGTGGAAGAGTGCAATATAGGCAGTGAGAGGGAACCAAAAATGATTAAACTTTCTATAACTTTACCAGCTCACATTAAACTTAAATACATAGAGCTATTTAGATATTTTTATGATGTTTTTGCGTGGAGTTACGAAGATCTTAAATCCTATGACACTGAAATAATATAGCACAAAATTCCCCTCAAAGAAAACCAAAAGCCATTCAAACAAAAACTGCGCAGAACAAACCCTGTTCAGTTACCTTTGGTTCAGAAGGAGATCATGAAAATGTACGATGATGGCATTATTGTCCCTATTATATAATCTGAGTGGATGTCTAATCTGGTGTCTGTTAGGAAGAAAACTAGAGAAATCAGGCTTTGTATAGACTTTAGAGACTTAAACAAAGCTTCATTGAAAAACAACTACCCTTTACCCAAGATGGATCATATTTTACAAAGGGTGGTAGGGTCTAGAAGAATTTCTTTGCTGGATGGCTATTGAGGGTACAATCAGATCTTAGGTCACCCTGTTGATCAATTAAAGACAACCTTTACTACATCGTGGGGCACTTTCATGTATGTGAAAATGCCTTTTGGTCTAATTAATGCTGGAGCAACTTTTCAAAGAGCCATGGACATAGCATTCTCGGAGGAACTGGGTTTCTTCATCATTATATACCTTGATGATGTCACTGTGTTTTAAAAAACAAATGAAGAGCACTTAGCACATTTAAGAAAGGTTTTCGAGAAATGCAGAAAGTTTGGAATATCTTTAAACCCTAAGAAGACACTATTCGGTCTCGAGGAAGGTAAACTTATTGGGCACATGATTTCAGAAGAGGGTATTAAGATAGATCCAAAGAGGATTGAGGCCATATTGCAAATCTCTCATCCTAGAAACATCAAAGAGTTGCAATATTTCATTGGAAAGATCAACTTTTTGAGAAGTTTCATCCCCAACTTGGCCGAGCTCCTTAGGAATATCACAAACATGTTAAAGAAGGAGCAATGGGTAAAATGGACCTTGGAAGCAAAGAAGTCTTTTGAACTAGTGAAACAAGCATTAACCAAAACACCGGTACTTATAAGTCCTGATTTTTCAAAGGATTTTTATATTTTTTCATTTGCATCAGAACATACGATAGCTGTTGTCCTTTTACAAAAAAATCAGCAAGGACAAGAGCAGCCTATTGCATTCTTTAGCAAGGCATTGAGGGATTCCCCTCTGAAGTATAACATTATGGAGAAGCAAGATTTTTCTTTGGTTAAAGCTTTAAAAGACTTCAGAGTATACATCCTTCACTCACACATCATTTCCTTTGTCCCAAACTCAGTTGTTAAAGACATTCTAACACAGGACCCAGATGGTAAGAGAGGTAAGTGGATTGTTGTTATCCTTGAATATGATTTAGAGATAAAACCCACTAAACTCATCAAAGGCCAAGGTCTGGCTAGATTAATGGCTGAATCCAATTTTGAAGTTCTTGATATTAATATGATTGATGCTTTGGATGACCAAGAAGGATTCTCAACTCCTATTGTTGAAGACCATTTTATGAATTCTCCTTGGTATGCTGATATTATTTATGTTTTGCTTAATTTGAATACACCTCCTGGTTTGACAAAGACAAAGGCGATATTCCTAAAGTTAAAAGCTATAAACTATTGCATTATTGATAAATGTCTTTATTTGAAAAATTCAAGTGGTGTATTGCTTAAATTCTTGCCTGAGTTTGATGCAGAAAAGGTTAAATACCAGTTCCATGAAGGAGAGTGTGGAGATCATTTGTACTGGAAGACAGCAGCCAACAAAATCTTGAGGGCTGCTTTCTATTGGCCTACTCTTTTTCATGATGTGCACAAGATGATCATAGCCTATCATAAATGTCAACCTTTTCAAGGCAAAAGAAAACTGCTACCCCTGCCTCTGCATCCCATCACTGTTGAAGCTCCTTTTCAACAGTGGGGACTTGAATTCATAGGAGAAATCCATCCACCATCTTCTGCCCAGTATAGATGCATTCTCACTGCCACAGACTATTTCACTAAGTGGATAGAAGCCATACCTTGTAGGCAGGCCAATGATTCAGTTATTATAAAATTTATGGAGATTAACATTCTCTCCAGATTTGGCTGTCCTACCAAGATCATCACTGATAATGCAGCAACATTTGGATCAAACAAGATGGTTGATTTCTGTCACAGATATCAGATAACATTGGGGCATTCCACAGCCTATTACCCTCAAGGTAATGGACTTGCAGAATCCTCAAACAAGAGTTTAGTGAACATAATCAAGAAACTGTTGGAGGACAATAAAAATTCTTGGCACACAAAGCTAGTTCATGCACTGTGGGCTGACAGATTGATATTGAAGAAATCTATTAGCATGTCACCTTTTCAGCTGGTGTATGGTACTGATGCAATTTTTCCAAAAAGCCTTGGTGTACCAGTAATAAAGTTGATTCAAGAGTTGCAAAATGAAGATAATGACATGATCAGAAGAATAAATCAAACCATTCATCTTCAACAAACCAGAGAGGAAGTTTATAACAAAGCATTGCAGAAACAGATCAGAATTAAAAGGCTTTTTGACAGAAGAACAAAGGCCAGCAATTTCAAAATTGGGGACAAAGTTTTAAAGTGGGACTCAAGGACGGAAGAAAAGGGCAAGCATGGAAAATTTGACAACTTATGGCTTGGCCCTTACTCTATTCATTCAGCTGCTGGTAACAATGCATTTTTCTTGCAGGAGTTGAATGGAGCAGAACTGTTTGGGGGTCCTGTCAATGGCAAGATGCTTAAGAATTACTTCTCTTGACCCCTGTTATGTTCCAAAAGCCTTTTTATCTTTTTTCCATTATAGATATTTCATCCACCATTGCATTCTAAGTTATAAAAATAAAAAGTACAAAAAACAATGAAAAGAAAGAAAAGAGGGCAGATTGTGAAAACAAGAAAGGTATAGTCCCATACCAAAAAAGAGAAACAAATATGAAAGTGTGCAAGCTCAAATGCCACTCCTGAATAACACACTTCTAGTTAGTCAAACTGTCTAATCTTGACTAATTAGCTTTAAATTTTCTGCTGATAGGATAGTGAATTCGATTTGCCAAAATGTTTAATCTTGGCTTATCAGTAGATAGTTTAGGATAGAAATTAAAGGTTCAAACAAGATCAAAATCTGAACCTAAGGTTTCAAAGAGAAAATGACTCAAATATGTTTCAAATTCTGAGTCAAAGGATGTAAAAATCTGGTTCTAATCAGCTCAAAACTTGAACCAGAGAACAAAGGAGGAGCAGCTCAAACAAAATTCAAAATAGAGTTGTAAAGAAAGAGAAGGCCATGGTGAGAAACTTTTAGATCTTAAGCCTTCCATTTTTGTTTTAAATTTTTTGCAAGATAAATGTCTATGTGTAGCTTGTTTTTATGCCATAAATCACAGCATGTCAAACAGCTTAATCTTGACTTGACTGTTTTTAAATTTATGGTTTCAAATTTAGAGAATAAAAATCCGTTGGACAGTTTAATCCCAACATATGGTAGAATAGGTAGAGAAGCATCTGAACTCAACTGTTTAATCTGATTTTAGGGAGAAATAAGGAGTAGAATTAGATTAGATTTCTTGCTTTCAAAAGAATAAAATGTTGTGAAATAGTTTGCCAATCCAAGTGCACTCTAATGAAGAAAAAAATGTTAGATCTGTAGGATTGGGTAGGTAGAAGCTTGTATTGATGAAGATCCATTGTTTGTGACTGCTAACATTTTTTCAGAACAAAGAAGATCACCCATAGAAAGAAAGGAAGCCCAATGGATGAGGCAACTGATCAGCCTCCCAGAGATCACAATGGATCAGGCACAGGTCAGCCTCCTAGAGAATGCATGTCTGAAGTTCTTGATGGCTTCAAGAAGGCACCATCCCCAAGTGGAGCCACTGTTAGCCACCTATAAAATTTGTTATAGCAAAAGGTGGCTAAGAATTTTTGAGCCTTCAAGGAACAAATTTTATTACTAAAAAGTGTTGGCTCTTGAAGACTCTTGAAGGCCTCCCGCCTCTCCTCTGTCCAAAACTTCACTGCTGTTCCTGTTTTACATTCAGAAATCCTGCAGATTTCCCAGGAAGAATACTGTTGCAGGCACCATTTCCCTTTTTCCCCTTCTTCCAAACTAACCTCATTTTAACCCTTTTTCCCCCTTAACAAATTCGCCTCTTACCCTCTAAATCCTCCCAAAATCCCCTTCCTTCACTCGAAGTACCCCTTGTTTAGCCTTTCTCCCCTTTTTTCCTCTATCGTTGCCCATTTCTAGCCTTGAAAACCATAAAAACCCACATTTTGGATATATATAGGTTTTAGCCCCTTCCTGCTTAAGCCCCGGTCATATTACCCTTCATATAACCCTCGACCCCGCAGTCGGGCGCCAAGCCGCATTGTAAATTAATATAAACTTTTGGTTATGTTAATTTTTCAATTTTTATTATATCATAATTGTTCCGCCGGTTTGAAATTCAAATCAATCTCCACCGTCGATCTGATCTGCAGATCGACGGTGCGGAGTCCATCAGCCCGGTGGTCCCCGCCGTCCACTCGCCGATTCCAAAACCGCGCGGTATTCATCACACCGCTTTTGGGGCAAGGGTGGTTTTTTCCCGATCGACAGCGATTCGATACGCTGGCTGACGCATGTCCCGTGAACTATTTGAAAACCACCCCTCCTTCGCGCATTAAATTTCGGCAGCAAACCCGGTGTGATATCGCTGTACACCATCCGATCTGGGGCGGGCCATCCGACGACTATCGCTCACCGAAGATGCCTGACGGTTAACCAGCCTACAGCGCGAAATTCAATAGATCTCCGCCGTCGATCTGATCTGTAGGTCGACGGCCCATATTTCATTGCCCAGTCAAACATTTTCTCCGTTTTGAATTTCCACCTGCGCTCCCGACCATCGATTTCACGCGATCGACGGCCCACGATCGTCCCTTCACCTCTGCTCCTCGCTGTTGATCTCTGCGTGATCGACGACCCCGATTCAAAGCCTTCTACCGCCCTCCCTTTGACTCCTCTGATCAAATCCCGACCGTTGGATGATGCCATCCAACGGCCATGCTCTCTCCACGTGCCTTCTGAAGCAGTAAACCTATATATGCATGGATTTTATAATTTTTTTTTGTATTTTGTAGGGTTTTAATGGTTTTTTCTGTTGTGTTTAAAGAAAATTCAAATACAGAGGGTGATGATCCTCCCCCCTTCGATCCACCAGAGAAAACATTCGCAGGTTTCAAAATTCATGTTTTATCATTGATTCATAAAGCATTGATGCTTTATCACCCCTGCGTAGCCCTTCACACTCACAAACACAAGTCAATCACAGTTCAAAGAATATTAGTGACGAAGATCAAAATGAACCAGGACAGAGGATGGAAAACAGATTTTTGCGGGGATTACGTCTAAAAATGGTTTATAAAAAGCCTAATACCCAATTAAAATATAGTTTAAAGAAAATCTTAAGGTTTTTATCAACAGGAAAGCCTCCACTGCCACATCTGAGGAAAATTGATTCCTCCCAGCTGTCGAAATGCCACCTGTGCCTCAAAGTATTCAATCAGAGGCCGAAGTTATTGATCAAATGAAGATATTCGCCTCAGCGTAGTCAAAGAGTAAATTCTGCCAAGGAACTTAATGACAAACATTTGCAAAGTTACTTTGACACCACACAGAGCCTCAAAGGTCAACAAAAGCTCCCACCGAGCTTAATCTTTATGTAAAAACATTTAATACAGAGGAAACCTATGTAAGTTTCTTCATTAAGCCTCCCAAAGGCCAGAAACCATTAAGTCTGTATTAATTGTAAATGAGATCTTTTATCAGATCTCACCTCCTCATTCTTCTATATATACTACTGCAGAAGATGAGAAAGGGGTTGGTTGCAGAACTTTGATATACACTTGAGCTCAAACTTTTGATTGTAAATAGTATTCACTGGCTCTTGGAGCTCTGCTTGTGATAGATAAGTTAGGCTGAGATGTGTAGATGAGTGCTAAACTAAAGCACTGGACTTGAAGCTGTAACTGGTTTGGAGCATCAATACAAGCTGATTTATGGGATCTTGGTCTATGTTGACGGTGATGTTTTTCTCATTGTAACTTGTAATTTTGTTTCTGTTTTCACTGTGTTCCATTTTCTCTTATAAAGGACAACATGCATAGAGTTAGGACCTACTGTACATCAGTAACCTTCTCTGACTGAAAATATTTATCTGAATGTTTTCTTCTAAATTGCGTTATTTAGGAATGATTTAATTCAGTTCAAGAATAGGAATGTTGGCATTCCCTCGTCGTATTGTCTTAGCTGGACGTTATTCTTAAATGTTATTTTCAGTATATGTTTAGTGAAGATGAATTGAGGAAGATATGATGAGCCCTGGTCCCAATTTTATCTCCACAACTGTCTGAATGTTTCCCGTGGAATGTGTTAAAAGCTGGCTAGTTTAGAAGTACTTACCAGATCTTAGGCCATTTTGTGTTATCTTTGTTTTTGTCTTGAAAGTGACCAAGTAAAGTAGAGCTAGGAGAGGATTTGTGGTGAGCACGACCCGCTAGTTTCTACTCCAAAGGTTGCCTTCAAGTTTCCCCTTTGTTTTAAAATGTTTTCTATTGAAAGTGTATCAAAGGCTGGCTAGTTTAAAAGTAATTACCAGATCCTAGTTTTCTTTTATGTTCTTCTTAAGTGTTTGTCAAAGGTTGGCTAGTTTAAAAGTACTTACCAGATCCTAGGCTGCTCTTTGTTCTGCATCTGTTTAATTTTCCTTCTTATTGTATCATTTCATTCCATAAATCAATCTTCAAAGAGATCCTTAGACATAGATGACTTGCCCCATGGACCACTCTTGCCTTTTGTTGTTCCAATTAAAGCCTATTATGACTCCATAGCCCAATGGACTAAAACCTGCAATTATCTATCTTTTTGGCCGAAGCTTACTCTGATTGCTTGCAACTTCTCACCTTTGGAACTCTTTTCCTTGAGAACTTTCCACCTAAAATAGTAATCATGCTCAACCATCCAAAAATAAAACAAACCCTTGGCCTTCATAACTAGCCTAATATTATTACCCCAAACAAAAAAGACAAATGCATCTTTTCACTTATTGGAGAGATCCCTCTCCAGATTCAGGAGGGCTAGATCCTAGAATCCCAAAGTGGTTGAAACGATGTTGTTTCTGTGATCGGACTTTGCCAATCTTGCTAATTACAGATTCCTAACAGGTACATTCATATAGTTTAAAAAAATAGTGGTATTAATTTTGGAACATTTGTTTCTTGTGGATTGGTAGCTATTGATAAAGTTTGGATAATCTCTTAAAATTTCTACTTCCACTTGCACTGGTAGAATGATTGTGAGGCATTATAAGAAAATATTGATGATGCATTAGCCGATTAATTATTTTTGTAGAAGGAAATATGGCATTATGTGGAGCAAAAACCAAAAAATCCGCAAAAAGTACAATAAACAATAAAACAATTCCCAAAATAATACAATAATAGACCAAACAATATTATACCAACTTTTAAATATTAAATTTTAATGCATATTTTATAGAGATATGCACTGGAAAGAGATGCACATGATTTATGCATATTATGTCTATAACATCTATGGCACCATTTATTGTGTGAGATCCATATAAATCCTTTTTGGTTTATTGAACCTTGAAGCAATGGCATATTCCATCACATCAAAACTGGACATAATGGAAATTCTTTGGTCCTTTGTTTTATTTCCTTGTTTGATATTTTTTTTAACAGAAATATTGTATTAGAATTCTGAAAGGTATAGGTTTTACTTGTAGGATGAGGGTGCATGTTTTAGAGGGATTCCATTTTTTAGATTGAGCATCATTTCCATAACTATGATGGAACTCTCACAATTCAAACATTTTATCTTTTTACTGACAAGTTTTAATCCTCTACCAAATTTTCATAGAGTAGTTCCTTAAAAATTGGTTACATAATAGAAAGTAAAAACATAACATAACTTTCTAGAGAGATGAAGGATCATTTTAATTTAGCCTTTATTGTTTCTAAATGATGCAACTAAGGTGATTTGATATCCGAAAGTTTTGTTTATTTTAGTTTCTCATTCTCGGTGTTCCTCCTTTCATCTCCCTGTTATGTGATCTGAAATATTCCTATGTTCAAAAGTCGATCTCTAACAGTGGGGCTCCTGTTGGGGAGATTTTCAGGCCATGTGTCCACCACTTGATTTCGTTGTATCTTTTTTATGAGACATTTCTTTATTTTTTTGGGGATCTTCCTTAAGTATATATTGTACCCTTAGCTCCATTTCAAAGTGTTGTAGGAATTTATTAGTACCTCTTCTTGTACTTGACTTGAGGTGGTGGATTTCCCATCTTGCAGAAGCTTTTGTTTTTCATCTATTCCTTCATTTTCCATTGAATTTGATTCAATATATTCTCCCATTGGATCTTATCTTGGGGGCTATAAATGGTTGTAGTCCAGATATGATTTTTTGAGAGTGGTGCTTAGATCTTTTGAGGGCCCCATTTGTCCCCTTGCTCCTTGGTTTTCTTCTCTTCCATTTGGATGATTGATACATATACATACACTGATTAAACCTCAATATTATTATCCAGTAGCTCTTCTTCAAGATATGCTCTATAACTTTGAAGTTGTTTTTCATGTTTGAATATCAACCCCTTTATTTTCTAGCCAGTGGCGCTATGTTTTTATTTTTACTGGAGGGTTTATAATTAACCATATGAAAACTTTTATACTTTATTCTATTTGTGGGGGGGTTTGGTGGGGTTGGGGGAAGGGGAGTGGGGAGGATCTCTTTGGGAAATGTTTTCAAAATTTCCATAGTCATGGAAATTATTTCATTTCAACGAAAAATTCTCATTGGCCAGTTACTGCACATGGATCCAGTTAGCTATTTGGATTTATATATCCTTCATGAGAAGGCCTTCTTCCATTTTTCACACAATTCTAAGCACAAGAGAATGTGCTTGATCTTGATTTAGCATTATCAAAATACATCCCTATCATATTTATGATTTTCAAGTGTTTCATTTCCCTAGTGTCTACAAAAATATTTTGTAGTTTGACCCACACTGAAATAGGAGGATTTTCCTCTTTCAGATAAAAATTGATAGATCACTTGCTTGGATAAGTGACACCTCACATTTACTCCTGACCTCCTCCTCTAGTGGGTTTACCTATCCCTTTGAGGCCTATGAGGAGTTTTCATTCTAGATCACACATCATACACCACTCAACAAGTATATAGAACAACTTTAGGCTGCTCCAAATTTAATCCACTGCTTGTTCCCACCTTAGTATACTACTCATCAAGTTTATCAAAGTAGGTAGGTTTCCATTAGGATATTCTTCTCTTTGGCCTTGGATGTTTGGAATTTAGAGAGCGGGAATCGCTCTTTCTCGTGCATTTCCTAGGATCATACAACTAGGTGTTGTTAGTGTAAGCCACTTCCTAGAGGATATCTTCTCCTATTGCATCAATCCTTTTACAGGGATTAAGGACTCAAATGGTGGGCCCACCTCTTGGTCTCCCTACTTGTCCTTGCCCACCAACACTAGTAATAAATTACATCCTCCCTCTCTTTTGCTTTCTATCGATATTTTTAGAGCCTTTAAATTAATAGCACTTCTATTTTATCGGCACCTTACCTTATATTCTCTCTATTAGTTGTTGTTAGCCTTCTTTAGCTAGATATTTAGTGTCTAGTCTCTAATCCCAAACATACAATTCTAACTTCTCTTCTATTTTTTTCTTCTTCTTATATACAGGAATAAATATGACACTAAATGAACATAGATAAAAAATAAAATACCATTTTGGATGGTAGTTTTCATAGGATACATTAAGGGATATCATTTCTTGTGTGGTGGTACAAATTTTGAGCAGACTCCTGCGAACAAAATTGTTGTACAACTGGAGTTGGGTAATTTGGAGATTGACAATGATGAAGCTAAATTTTAAAATATCACCCTCACCTCCACCAAATTATGATTCATTTTTGCAAAGAACGAAATATAAGGAGTTAAGTAACATGAATTACAGAAAATACATTTGAAAGTAATAATTGACCCAAGAATTAGCAATGATGCCTGAGCATTAAAGACTTTATCTTAACAAAAGGAAGCAATAATAACTAGACTTGGAAAGGTGTGAAGATATAGTCATTATACATTCAAATATGCAAATGGTTACTGACTTCAAGTCATTTCATTCAATAAAATATTATGTAAGTGGTACGTTGCTAGGTCGTGCCTTGTGATTTCCAGGTGAATGGATGTGCTTGAATCCTAATTGCTAACCTCGACTAGGGTACAAACCTGTTAACAAAAAAGAAAATATTTACATTCCATTATGTTATTTTCTCATGAGCCTAGTAAAAATCATGGGAATACTTTAATTTTTTTTGTTATAAATTTGAGATTTTTTTTGAGAACATGTTGAAAATATTTTATGTTTGGTAAAATAGCATTTGGTCAAAAATGGTAAATATTATTAGTTAAAAGAAAACATTTCCCTTGATAATGATAATATTAAAGTAGAAGCCCATTAGCAAGTCTAGTTGGAAAGTAGGATCCATTTTTTTTTCTATTCAACATCCTCACCTTCTATCCATAGTCTATATGTCTTCATCCAACCCTGATGCCATATATTTGTGGCCATCTGATCTACAATTTGTTTGAGTGTATATATACCTTTATTTTTGACAAATTCTCTTATCCTATCAAGAAATATAAACTCATTTTTGCAATCAAAGGGTCAATGACCTTCCTTTTTATCCTACCCCAATAGTGCAAACCTATAATTTGATTGAGATTGTATATATCTTTGTTTTGAAAAAATTCTCTTAGCCTATCAGGCAACCAAACTCATTTTGCAATCAAAGTTGGGTCAATAGAAACCCTTGTTGTCCTACCCCAACCATCCAAACCAATAGGATTTCATGAGTAATTTCTCTCCATAGGCTTTCGACTACTAAATATTTACCAAAAAAGTGAATTTCCTTTAACCCCAAACTACCTTCTTCCTTTGGCTTTGTTATTAACCTCCACTTAACTAGGGGGATTCCTTAAGTTTCAATTTTTGGTTTCACTATATTATTGTGTTCTCTACCATAACTCTATGGTTCCTTATTTATTTTTATCTTTATTCTTTTCTCAGTACAATATGAAATCTAGATCACTTAAGTAATCATCCAATTCCACAACTAAATTTGTTTCATCAACGGAGAATAAAATAAGGGGATGCATGATTTATCTCTTCACTTTCTATAGTCCTACAATATTTAGCTAAAGGATGCTTTCCATCCTGACTAATCAAGAATGCCACCAAATTGTGCTTGTAAACCAAATATAGAGGATTATTAGAAGGTGTACAAACTTTGTGCTTTCTAACAATTGTTGTGGAAATTTTTCTATGTAGAAATTTGCAGCAAAATGTCTACAAAGCCTCATTTGCAACTACCCCTTGTTGTACTCTTGGGTCCCATTGACCTATTTTGTTCATTTTTGGACAATGACAAGAGATATATCTTCTTTCACTTTAGAATTTTGATCCCTCCGACTTGTCAACAGTGAAACAAATTGCTTAGTGTATTATTATTTTTTAGCTAAGAAGGGAGATTGGCATGATAAAGTGGAAAACTGATATCCATGTGTGATTTTTTCTTCAAGGGGATTGAAATATGTAATTATGTCTTAGATTTCTACTATATATTTACCTGTATTTCTGGAATTTTATCTATATAGGAGGTTCCCATGTTATGATCCCTTTGAAATCCAACGTAACTTACCTGGTAGTGGTTCTCATGCTTCTAATGTGCCACTAATTCTCGACTAATTCTACGAGAATTGGCTAGGTGTGACACAAAATAAATAAATATAATGTGCTAATCATAGTATATAGTTGATAAAATCTACTTTCATTTGATTTCCTCCATGGTGAAGGATTTGCTATGTTTTCAAGGAAAGAAACCTTATATACATACTATCCTGATATTTTCAAAAATTTAATGACCTGCCTCTTTCTAATGTTAGGACTGGAAAGTGTATCTATTTTTTTATGTCTATAGGTTCCTTCAATGGCACATGAACATTCATTTTCAAAATATTGTAGATTTAATAGGAAATTTAGTGTTGTTTCTAAGATAATTTACTTTGCTTCTGTGTTCCTTCTTTACAACTTTAGCTATAATTATTCCCTCTTTGTGTACTTCTTCCTTCTACTTGATAAGTGAAGATATCATTGTGCATCCTTTTTTTTCTCAGATTAGTGGTTTTAATTTGTCCTTATGTTAAATTCACCACCAGCAGCTTGGTTGAGCACTATAGACCTTAGAGTTCCAAGCTAGTTGTTAGACTTATAGAAAATCTCATGGCCACTATTTTCTGTCCTTAGATGTTAAGAAATATGCTAGGTGACACTGTACTTAACCATCTTTGTTGGGTTTTACTGGTATCAGGATTGTTTTTCAACCGTCCCTTTTGTCCTCTCCCCCATTTTCCTATTAGTTTTTCTTGCTCTCCATCGTATTTATTATACATGTTATTACATTTCATATATAGATTTTTCATACTATTTCTCTGAGATGCTTTAGAACTCCCAATGTACAATATGGATGTTGTACTTTTGTATTTCCATTAGCCATATTTGGTGACTAATGACAATAATATGGAATAATAAATTTAAATTTAAGGTATGATCTCTAATGAGCCCTAAGTTTCCTATCCCTTGCCATCAGGGACCTTAGTTTCCAGACTCACTGTGTAAGGGTGCATATTCTGTGAAAAAAAATAATCATGAAGGGTAAATTTAATGTGTGGAGTCTTGTTGACCTCTAAAAATTCCGATGAATTTTATAGATAGCCACAAACAATGGCTATAGTCTCTACTTTTTAGGTATATCCAGAGAGGTTTGGGGATTATTAACATCGAAATGATTGAGTTAGGAAAGTATTTGTTTTTTATGTTTCCTATAGATGGATGAATTAAGCCATTCTGCCCCATTTTTGTTGTTGGTTGGTTTATATTAGGCCAAAAACATTGTTGCAGTCCAAACATATTCTTGCATATTAGTTAAACCTCTAGCTAGTTTTAAGGTTATATATACATATGTCCTTGTTTATGAATGGAGAAGTACATTCACACTTAATGGAAATAGTAATATTTTCTTAATATTTTTCTCTGTTCATGGAGAAGTTGAATGACAACAAGTGACTGTGATGGTTGGTTTCACAATGGGGCCTCATACAGTTTGATAATTTTCAATACCCATAAATCCTCTGTCATTCTTAGACTGAGTATTTTGTCACTAGGATAACAACCTTGAGTGGCGTTCAAGGCCTTGTGTGACCTAGCAATGGAAGATGTGGATATTTTGGATAGAAGGAAGAGTATTAATAGGGGATTCAGAGTGGAGTTCAATAAATAATTTGGTGAGCAGTGGCTCAATGAAGTTGTTAGAGGAAAATTTTGCTACGCTTGGAGTGAACTTGAATTTTACTCCAAAAAAAATGCCCAAAGTACCAGATGCTTGCTTGGATAATAAAATTAGTTCATCGCTAAGTGGAAGAATAAAGACAATGGAGGATTCAACCAAGGAGATGCATTGTGTTCAACCTAGATGGTTCAAAGTGGAAAGAAAATTGAGTTGACAAGGAAGATGCTCAACCACCTTCATGTATGGGAACCATAGAAGAGGCAGAGCACTCCTTCAAATTTGAGAATGATTACCAATATTTTCCAAAGATCATGAGATTGTTGGTTGAAGGAAACAATAGAATTGGTGCAATTTCTCTTAAATTTCATGAGCAAGAGGTATGGAAATATTTGATTTATCTCATCAAACTTAGGGGACTTAGGAAACATTGTAGGAGCATTTAAAGGAAATTTTTGTAGTGGACATCTACCACCCTTTCCCATTGAAAAATACCTCGGGGTGGTAATGGAATCTAAGTGCACCAAGGGAAATCTTCCAAGTTTAGTGAAAAGTTGGATAGAGGAGGAAGTTTTTTTTATCAGGGAGTTGAAACTTGTGATCACATCAGACCATACTAGTAATCCTCTTCCTCTTATTGATGCCATTTTACGCAATTTGTTGCCTAAGGAGTGGAGCACTAGGCATGGAGAAAATAATGAATTGGTTCCTTGGAAGATTTCATTGATTTGTGGAAGGTGACTTTGAAAGATTTGAGGAATGGGTGGAGACCTTTCCGTTTGTTCAACAGAGTCGTATCATAGATTGAAGTGTGAATGGAAATTGATGAGCACCATCATTAGGTATATTTTAAGGGGTTAATTGTCACCTTTTTAGCCTTATTAGTCTCTCTTTCTCACATTTAATTGCATAATGGTCATATGTTTCTTAGTGTAGATGATGTATTAAGTGTGTCATACTTTGAATGCCTAATGTGGTTTAAATGAAAGAAAATCAAGAGAATATGCCATTTTTGCTGAAGATTGTGCAATCAAGGCTCGTAGTATACAACAAGGAGTGATTGTATGGGGTTGAACACCTCCTTAAATCCTAAAGGTAGCCAAGGGATCCTCTAGATTCTCCTCCAATAGCTCAAAATCAAAGGCAACCAAGCAAGTGGAAGATCAAGTGGAGCCAAGCCCCACTGTTCTCGAGTTATAAGGAGAAAAATTTCCTACTTTTAAGGGAGTTGCTAGTAGCTACCCTTTAGGATAAATAGGACAGAGAAAGTTCTCATTAGGATTCGATTTTTGGAGATAGATAGAGCACTCTTAGCTCTTGTAATAAACATTTGTGACTTTCATATGCTATGTAGAAGATTTTTTTATGAAATAAAATGAGTATGCAGTTTCTTCTTCACTGATTTAGTTTCAAGGAGCTGAGCTTGTTGGTTAGGACCTAATCCATTGGCCTTAGTCTCACTTATGTATTTCTTTTTACCTTTTACACTGTTGTTGTTAGTTTTCTTACATTTAATCTCAGTGTAGTTAGTTTTCATACATTTCATCTCATTGTACTTAATGTTGAGATTGCAACAAGATGATGATCTTAGTGGAAAGACATCGCCTTCACTAAGTGGGCCTGCAGGCTATTTTTGGCGCAAAGTCTATTTTTAGACTATGTCTATTTTTAGACATATGGATCATGTTCTATGAGTTGTAGGATGCTATTTGTGAATGGTTGGTCAAGTCGGAAAAAATATATGGACTTCTATTTTTAGACATACTGGGTGGAATCTATTTTTAGATTTCTAGTCTAAAAATAGATATGTCGAATATTATTAGCTCATAATAATATTTGGACTCTAAACATGATCTTATCCTCTTGGAGCACTTCAGTTAAGTGCACAGAAGTGGCACATGCAGCTAACAGAAGGAATTACGCTATTCCTGAGGGTCAAGTGGAGCTATTGCATGGAGACTTCAGTTAGAACTCATGTGACAAAGTTTGGTGGAGTTGATTGAGGAAGTTAGTGGAGTTGTATTCAGTTTAACTCAGTTAAACATAGTTGAGCTAGTTGTATCTAGTCTAACTGATTGATACACTAGTAAGAGTGGTGTGAATTAATTATTAATTAAGTCACTAATTATTAACTCATAAATCAACTAAAGAATACATCAGTTAACTTCAGTGCATGGACAGTTTCAGTGGAGACCAGTGAAGAGGTAGGTGAAAGAGCAAGTGTGACTATCAGTTGTGACCATACTGGTGCATGAGTTTGCACCACACATTGATGGATATGCCAATGAGGATTGCGCAGTGCATACCAGGTGGATTCAAACTCAGTCAAGGCTATTATTCATCTTGGATTGCGCAGTAGAGGCAGGCTAACAGGTGGAGCAGATTGGACCATGTGTTTTGCTAGATCTGAGCTTGTGTAGTGTGTAACAATTAGAGATTGTGTTGAGAGCTTGTGAGGAGTTTTTACAATGATTGTTACATGATATCTATCATTATAATATACAGATATTTGGGGTTTTCAGTTTTAATCTTTCCCATAAATACTGTGTTTATATGTGTGATTGTTTATGGTTTTAATGTGCGCATGCGATTGTTCATATTTTCGCAATTAATGATCAATGGTATAAGAGGTTATGTATTATGAAATAAGATCAAATAGTGTGTGATCAGGATAATCTCAGTGAATATTTTAACAATTATTCAAATTTCTACATGGTATTGGAGCGATATTGATCATTGGAGCAATTGCAAAACATTGAAGTGGTTGAGTTTTGTGCTGGTGGAATTCGAATTTGCAGTAGTGTTCTCTTGGTGTCGAAGTTGAGATGTATTTCAACGGATTGAGATTGGAGTATGCCCTTGAGGGTAGCTCGAATTATATTTCATGGAAGGACAGGATGGAGGCGGTGCTAGATGACAATGGGTTGAAGGAGTTCATAGATGCAGAAGTTCCAAAACCTACTTCTACTAATGCTGCCGTACTTGACGCATGGCAAAAGAAGACAACAAAGTGTCGAAGGATTCTGTTGGAAGGTGTGAAGGATCACATAGTGTCTAGCCTTCATGGTAAGGCTTCTCCATTCTTGATGTGGAAAGCCTTGACAAATTTATTCCAAATCAAGAGCGATCAGAGGAATTTGGCACTCAAGGATAAACTCAGGAACATACAAATGGAGAAAGGTGACAGTATGCCCAAGTACCTCACGAAGTTCATCCAATGCAGGGATGAGCTGGGAAGTTTTGGGGTGACTGTTGATGACGAGGACTTGGTGAGCTTGGCTCTCCTTGGGCTTCCGAAGAGTTGGCATTCCTATCAAGACTCTGTCAATGGTCGGGAGAAATTTCCAGGATGGGAGCGACTTTGGTCGGATCTTGTGCAAGAGGAGATAAGGCGGAGTACCAGGGACGGATCTTCATCAAGGAACTCTGATGAAGAGAATTGCGCTTTGGCTGCCAAAGCAAAGAAGGGGAAGAGCAAGAAAGCTTCTCATTCCAGTGCGAAAGGCAAGAAGCAGGACATGTCCAAGGTGAAGTGCTTTCACTGTCACCAGCATGGACATTATGCCACAAATTGTCCGCAGAAGAAGAAAAATAAGCATGCTGCTGGATCTGCAGCGGGAGAGGCCTTAGCCTCGCAGTTTGAGCTGGATTTTTCGCTGATCGCATGCTTGGTATCAAGTGTGATGGGTTCAGTTTGGTTCTTGGACAGTGGTGCGTCTTTTCACATGACAGGAGATTGAGATTTGTTTTCTGATCTGGATGAGAAAGATCTTGGAGTGCACATCGAGATGGGCGATGATGGTAGATACAGTGCGACCGGTATCGGTACCATTTCCTTTGAGAGGGAGTCTGGTAAACCCTTCGTATTGAAGGAAGTGATGCATGTTCCGGGATTGAAGAAGAATCTTATCTCTGTGGCGATGTTAGAAGACAAGGGATATGATGTTGTCTTTAGCGAGGGAAAGGCTTTCCTGCACAGTAAGGCAACTGGTGAGACCCGGAGGATAGGGGTTTGAGTTAAGAACCTTTATCAATTGCAGGTAGATGGCTGCGAAACAATGGCAGGCAAGGCAGAAGGAGTGGTGAGCCAGGATGATGGCGAGTTGTGGCACCGGAGATTGGGACACCTTCACCATGGAGCTTTGAAGATATTGCAGCAGATTTCTAATGGGGTTCCTAAGGGTACTCTTGTGCAGTCAGATCAGTGCAAGGGATGTACCTTGGGAAAATTTGTGAAAGCCACCTTTCACGAGAAGGATAGTCGCGACACGACGATCCTTGAGAGAATTCACACAGACGTGTGTGGACCTTTCTCATTAGCTTCAAAAAAAAATAACATGTATTATGTCATATTTGTTGATGATTTTTCTTGGAAGTGTTGGATCTTCTTCATGCAGAAGAAGAGCGAGACATACTCAAAGTTCTGTGAGTTCAAGGCACTGGTTGAGAAAGAATCAGGGAAGCAGGTGAAGGCTCTTACGAGCGACAATGGTGGTGAATTCATCTCTGGTGAATTCAAGGAATTTTGCAGCACAAAAGGAATTCGAAGAGAGCTCATAGCACCTCATAACCCACAGCAGAACGGGGTTGCTAAGCGGAAGAACAGAATGATCGTGGGTGTTGCACGGGCGATGTTGCATGATCAGGGCCTGCCCATTCAATTGTGGGTGGAGGCATGCAATACTGCAGTATATGTGCATAACCATTGTCCTCACAGGATACTTGGCATGAATACACCCGAGGAGGCATTTTCTGGTAAGAAGCCTGATATTTCCCATTTGAGGATTTTTGGTTCACCTGTTTACATTCATGTGACGAAGGATGCCAAGAAGAAGCTGGAGCTGGCCGTAGAGGTTGGGATATTTGTGGGGTACACTGATACGCCCCACAAATATCGTGTGTATTTTCCAGACAGTCGCAAGACTGTTGTGCGACGGGATATCAAATTTCAGGAGGAGAAAGCCATGAAGTGTTCGCTTGAGAGGGAGCCACACTTGCATGCAGATGAGGAGCTATTAGTTCCTAAGGATGAGCTTCGGGATGTGGATCAGCCACAAGAGGAAGTTCATGGAGTGGAAGAGACCACTCATGCAGCGCCAACCATCAGAGGGCGGAAGCGCACTACAGAAGCTGAGCGACTGGCTCAAGATGCAGAGAAGGTTGTAGGACCACCTACAGCACAGCGCAGACAGAGACAGTCACTGGACCGGTACATTGGATACATGGCTCTTGTGAGCAAATGTGTCGTGACAGAGCCATCCTCTTTCGAGGAAGCTGTGGAGGACCCCGCATGGGTAGATGCCATGGTGGAAGAGTATGATTCGATTGTCAGAAACAGTGCATGGGAGATTGTCCCGAGACCGGAAGGGAAATCAGTGGTGGGTTCAAGATGGATCTACAAAGTGAAGCAGGCAGCTGACGGGAGTGTGGAGAAGTACAAGGCAAGATTTGTTGCCCGAGGCTTTTCACAGATTGAGGGGATCGATTATGAGGAGACCTTTGCACCTGTCGCAAGGTATTATTCCATACGGACGATTCTTGCTCTCTCAGCGCAGATGGGGTGGAAAATTCATCAGATGGATGTGAAGACTACGTTCCTCAACGGGGTGATTGAGGAGGAGGTGTACATAGAGCAACTTGAAGGTTTCGAGATCTTCAGCAGCGAGTCGCATGTGTGCAGGCTCAAGAGAGCACTGTATGGGTTGAAACAAGCACCTCATGCTTGGTACACACGGATAGACAGTTATTTCACCGGACTTGGATTCTCCAAGAGTGAGGCGGATCCTAACCTATACCAGATTGTGGTGGACGGTAAGTTGCTGATCATTGTACTTTATGTAGATGATTTGATTTTGACAGGTGATGAGCTGTTGATACTCTCATGCAAGGAGGATCTTGCAAAAGAGTTTGAGATGAAGGACTTGGGCCTCCTTCATTATTTCCTGGGATTGGAAATTTGGTAGCGTAGTGATGGACTGTTTGTTTCTCAGGGTAAGTATGCCTGGGAGATATTGGAGAAGTTCAACATGCATGGCTGCAAGCCTGTTGATACTCCTCTTCCTGGTGGTTGGAAGAAGGAGGATGCTACTTCAACGGAGGTAGTGGATGCCACTGTTTATCGACAGTTGGTGGGGTCGCTTATGTATCTGGTCAATACACGACCCGATATATGCTATGCAGTTAACCAGCTTTCACAAGCTATAGTTAAGCCAACCAAGCTCTTTTGGAAGGCGGGGAAGCATGTATTGAGATATCTCAGAGGCACATCGGGATATGGATTGTGGTACAGACAGTCGGATGAGGTGAAGCTGTGTGACTTCACGGATGCAGATTGGACAGGGAGCCCAACGGACAGAAAGAGCACATCTAGAGGGATTTTCAGTATTGGGTCGACAACAGTTTCTTGGTACAGCAGGAAGCAGAGATCCGTGGCACTCAGTTCAGCAGAGGCGGAGTATATGGCAGCAAGTTTGGCTGCATGCGAGGCTATATGGATGAGGAAGATCCTGGTCAGGTTGTTCGGTTCACACTTGGATCCTACTGTGATTTATTGTGATAATCAGAGTTGCATCAAACTCTTGGTTAATCTAGTATTTCATGATAGATCTAAACACATTGACATCTGGTATCATCATATCATAGATTGCGTGCAGCGGAAGATCATGTTACTTTCATACATTCCTACGGAGGATCAGGATGCTGATATCTTGACGAAGGCGCTCACTAGGAGCAAATTCGAATACCACCGGGGTAGGATAGGGGTTGTAGATAATCCATATCTTGTTGAGAGGGAGTGTTGAGATTGCAACAAGATGATGAGCTTAGTGGAAAGAAGTCGCCTTCACTAAGTGGGCCCGCAGGCTATTTTTGGCCCAAAGTCTATTTTTAGACACATGGATCATGTTCTATGAGTTGCAGGATGCCATTTGTGGATGGTTGGTCAAGTCGGAAAAAATAGATGGACTTCTATTTTTAGACATACTGGGCGGAATCTATTTTTAGATTGCCAGTCTAAAAATAGATATGTCGAATATTATTAGCTCTTAATAATATTTGGACTCTAAATATTATCTTATCCTCTTGGAGCACTTCAGTTAAGTGCACAGAAGTGGCACATGCAGCTGACAGAAGGAATTACGCTATTCCTGAGGGTCAAGTGGAGCTATTGCATGGAGACTTCAGTTAGAACTCATGTGACAGAGTTTGGTGGAGTTGATTGAGGAATTTAGTGGAGTTGTATTCAGTTTAACTCAGTTAAACATAGTTGAGCTAGTTGTATCTGGTATAACTGATTGATACACTAGTGACAGTGGTGTGAATTAATTATTAATTAATTCACTAATTATTAACTCATAAATCAAATAAAGAATACATCAGTTAACTTCAGTGCATGGATAGTTTCAGTGGAGACCAGTGAAGAGGTAGGTGAAAGAGCAAGTGTGACTATCAGTTGTGACCATACTGGTGCATGAGTTTGCACCACACATTGATGGAGATGCCAATGAGGATTGCGCAGTGTATACCAGGTGGATTCGAACTCAGTCAGGGCTATTATTCATCTTGGATTGCTCAGTAGAGGCAGGGTAACAGGTGGAGCAGATTGGAGCATGTGTTTTGCTAGATCTGAGCTTGTGTAGTGTGTAAAAATTGGAGATTGTGCTGAGAGATTTTGAGGAGTTTGTACAATGATTGTTACATGATCTCTATCATTATAATATACAGATAGTTGGGGTTTTCAGCTTTAAGCTTTCCCATAAATACTGTGTTTATATGTGTGATTGTTTATGGTTTTAATGTGCGCATGCGATTGTTCATATTTCCGCAATTAATGATAAATGGTAGAAGAGGTTATGTATTATGCATGAAGCTAAAATAGTGTGTGATCAGGATAATCTCAGTGAATAATTTAATAGTTATTCAAATTTATACACTTAATTTGCTTACATTTCAAGTGTTGTAGTTAGCTTTCTTACATTTAAGATTGTTTATTTGGTTTGCTTCCATTTCATGTTGATTTCATTAGTTTCCTTACCTTTCATGTTGTAGTAGAATAGAAAACTCTAAAATTGTGTGTTAACGCCTCCCTCTATGAACTCTTCCAATAGGGTTTGAGGAGGGTAGATCTTCACCAGAGACCCAAACATTCTTTCAGTTTATGATTTCTTGAAAATTTTAGATAGGTTTCTTTGTTTATCATGAAAATATTGTATATGTAGAGTTAGTTTTTTGTTTTAAGTGCATAAGTAGGTTTGCTTAAATTCAACTCATATTTTCCACCATTTTCATAATGGATTTGTCAATGATAAATGCATGAAAAAGTATTTTTATTGTAGGTTTGAGTAGAGAAGCAAAGGAGGACTCCATCAAAACCATTAGCTTTAGTTTCCACTCCTCATCAACCAATTTCCAACCAAATCACCTTCAACCCTATTTTTTGACATCTCCACCACAACACTGAGACCCACCTTGTAGGTGCAAGACAGGATTTGAGAGAAGTTTTGAGCTTGGCCAAGTGTTTGGCTACCTTCCATCCACTTAGATTCACCTTCGTTTCACCTCTCCTACCCCTTTCCTCACAAATTTTGGCCTCAAACTACTCTCGGCCTATTTCCTGTAGTGTTTCATGACATCCTATAGCACTACAAGAAATTGTGTAGCTGATCCTGTAGCAGTGCCAGTCAGTCACTTCTTCAGCCCAAAACCTTTCTTTGACCTCATCTAGACCTCACACAACCTCTAGGACACCTTCACCTTAGCGCCTACTTATTTTGCTACAAAAAAATCATTTACAAGCATAATTAGGTCATTGATAGATGAATTGTTAAGAATAAAAATTAAGCATGAGATAGATAGAGTTCAATCAATCATTTGGTTCAACATGTGTGCCTATATTAGTTTCCCTTTCCGCAAGTTAAATTCAACAAATTAAATCATGAATCCCATTTAGTTTAACTTTATTTTTTGCATTAGTTTAAGTGTGGATTTCATTTATTGCAAATAGCAAGATGAGTCTTTATGATCTAGAATAACTTCTTTTCTTATTGATAGAGTAATGATCAAGAGTTATTTTCAGCCTTATTTTTCATTTAGAAGTGTGACCAACTTCATTTCCTAGAAGTAACCCTAGTTGTAGCACTCCATCATAGGACTGAGAAGAGGATGGCGTGAGTAGAATAAATCTGTTGTGTATATAGAACTGTCGCCTCCAAGTTTGTACGGACCCCGGGTTGATAAATTAAAGTAGAGTAGCCTTTAGGAGTTGCAACACTCTTGGTGCAATACCAGGTCTCACCACTTTTCGGTGTCGTTGCTGGGGAGGTGTCTAAGTAGATTCTTTGATTTTGTTTTAGCATTGTTTTATGCTTTTCTTTTGTATTCAGTTCCAAAATATTGAAAAATACAAAAAAAATTTGGATTTCATGCCTTGTAGGAGTAGTGATAACCAAGTGAAATTTTTACCAAAAACCCCCACATCCCCACACCGTCACCCTTCACTCTTCTTCAATTTCTATGAAGTTTAACACACCATAGGTGAGCCACTTGAAAACTTTGAGGAACCTATTAGAGAAGAAGAAGAACTTTCTTCACCTATGGAACCTGCTTCACCAATTCAAGTCATGGCTGATACTAGGATACAATGAGTCTTTCCCATTAGAGAAATGAATAGGGAAACTAGAATGAAGAACATCAGTCCCTCAACCCTTCCACGTTTCCATGGACTTACTTCTGAGGATCATGAAACCTTCATTTTCAAATTCGATGTTGTCTTCAGGACTTGTGACTATGCCTCAGATGACCATAAGCTAAAGCTATTCCCATCCAACCTTAAGGATGTAACCTTGCGTTGGTTCATGGGTTTGCTTGGGAAAAACATCACTAGCTGGGTACAAATGCAAGAGTCATTTAAAAAAATATATAGAGACTACTATAGGTCCAATTAACCAAAGAAGAAATATTTAGGATGACTCTGGAACTTGATTTATACCTGGAGGATTATGAAGAAATATTTCAGGTAAGCTATAGAAGAGCCAACTGCACCCTTAATCCCAGATCACTTAAATTGGTACTTCTTTGGGGGATCAAACAATAGGTGTTAAAAACCCTTAATATGTTGTCTGGAGGATACATCTGCCAGTTGCCTTATGAAGACATCAAAACTATCTTTCGAAATCACTCTACGGAAACTAGGAAGAAAGGTAGAGCTAGCCAAAGCATGACCAACACCCCTTCCTCTTCCACCTCCATCAAGGATGAGATTGGAAATATGTTGGAGGACTTCAAAAGTGAGATGGTGCACACATTTTATTTTCAAATGGACCTAATGCAAATCAAGAGGAAGCAAGAGGAAGTAGAGAGGGACTTGGCTATCTTCTGCCCTAGATGTACTATAAAAGACCCTTGGAATGAATTTCCACTAAATTTCATAGAGGTTTTATTATTCTGTGAAGAGAATCATGCCACAGGTAAGTGTCCCACGTTACTTGGGCTCAAAGTTGTATATCAAGGTGGGGAAGGATGACCCGAGCAACTCTGTTTCATAAACAGAGGAGGCCTCAAGGGCCTCGGGCATATCAATAGGGTATGCAAGGTGCACCTTACTCCTACTATCATACAAAATAGAATGCACCTCTATAGTCTTAGTGCACATCCACTCCTCCATCATGGCCTACACCTCCTACTTGGCCTTACAACCCTCCATATCACCCTCAACCTTTGAACCAACCATTCCAACAATATGTTTCTAAACCACTTTAGTGGATAAAATTATCACAAGGGTAGAGGCCCCAACATAATCAAACACCTGCTTTCTTTCCTCCACCCCAACCTCAACCCCATATTTCCCATTCTTCTCCACCTAAGTTGCCTCAAATGCCTACCCAACCCAATACAAGCTCAAAAAACAAGAAATCACAATAGGTTTACAGTGGGAAAACATTATATCGATATTATGCTATGGAGATACATGGGATCAACATTGGGTTGGGAATATTCATCCTAGACAATCATCCTCTATCTCCACCTATAGGGGTTGAGGATGAAAAGGAAGAAACAAATACTCAGATCCAACAAACTCATTTTCCTAAGTGCCTGATCCAATCTAATCAGCACACCCCAAAAGAGATTGAACTTCTGGGAGAACTGAAAAAATTGTATGTGAAAATATACCTTCTCTAATCCATTAAGGGTGTTACTATTTAAAATAGGCTCATAATAGAAAATTTCTTTAAGAAACCTGGAAGAAAGAATAAAGACACCTCCACCATCAATTTAGTAGGACAACTGGTCAACTTAATGTTGGGAAGGGTGGTGTTCCTAAAGTACTTGGACCCTGGAAGTCCAATAGTATATGTACACATCAATGGTGTCATAGTCCCCAAAGCTCTGACTGATCTCAGGGATGCCATAAATGTGATGAACAAGGAAATTATTCTTAAACTCAAACCCCAATGAGCTTTGAGAAATACCACCATTGTTCTACAACTTGCAGAAATATCCACATTAGATCCAGAAGAAATTTTTGAGGATGTTATGGTCTCAATTGACTCTTGGGAGTATCCTAAATATTTCCTAGTCCTCCAGCCAAAAAACAAGTTTAATGGATATCCTCTCATTTTATGAAGACCTTGGTTAGCCATTGTTGATGCTTATATCAACTGTAGGGCTGGAAACATGACTATAAAGAATGGGCCCTTGCCTAAACAACTGGTATTATATCCTCCTGCCCAGCCTTCCAATGACCATGACCTACCTTTGTGGTTGGAGGATGAAGAAGAATAAGATGAAGTATAAAGTTCTACACCCTACCCCATTTGTACCATAGATACTATTCTTAGAGGGGAGAAACCCGATGAGGATAAGCTCATTGACCACATCATTTAAAACCAGCCCCCCAATGACATTCCACTCGATGACCTAGTCAACGAATCTAAAACAAGAGCTATAAAAGTAGCAACATAAGAGAATGTAGTTGAGTTTCTTATAGAGAATGTGTTCTACAAGTTTGGATACTCTAGAGAGGTAGTCATTGATCAAGGGGATCATTTACATCTCATTTCATTGAAAACCTCCTAAGGCGGTACAAGATAAAGCAAAAGACTTCCGCTACCTATCATACCCAAGAAAATGGCCAAGTGGAAGTGACAGATAGAGCCTTGGAGAATATCCTCACCAAGGTTGTGAGCAGCAGCAGAAAATATTGGGCATATCTATTGGTGAAAACCACTTGGGCTTACAATACCACTTGGAAGACCACCACAGGGTTTACTCCATGTGATTTAGTTTATGGGATGAAAGCTCTGTTTTCCATTGAGTTTGATTACAACACCCTGAGAATGGTAGCTAAATTATACCTAGACATCACAAAGGCACAACAATAAAGGTTGCTACAGCTAAATGGTTTGGATGAGTTCAGAATGAAGGCCCTCCTTCACACAGAGGTAATCCATTTGCAAAGGAAAGTTTCAAATGACAAACACATCAACGAAAAGAAATTTCAAGAAGAAGATTGGGAATTTCTCTATGAATATAGATTCAAGGACTTCAAAGGCACACTAATGACAAGGTGGCTAGGACCTTATCGAGTGGAAAAATTCCATGACAATGGGGTTGTTCATATCAGAATGGTAGATGAGGAGGGGACCCCCCTACTTGTCAATGTTTATAGGATAAAAATGTATAAGAAGCCCATGTCTGAGGCTAAGTTTATCAATTCAATAAACATGGAGGTGAATTTTATTTGAACCTCCATTGTTTCCATCCCCTCGCCTTCCTAGAGAAGAAAGAAAAATAAAAATAAAGAGTCATGGGTGAAAACCTCTCTAAGGCATCCAAGTCCAACTCTTGGGTTGAAAACCTCCATGTGGCTATCCTGGAGAAAAAAAAAAGAGAAAAAAAACAACAAAAAAATAAAATATCCATGGGTGAAAAAATATTTGAGGTGCCCAAGGCAGGCTTGTGGGTTGAAAACCTTTGTGGAGGCATCCCACTTGTCTTTAAAAAAAGAAGAAGGGAAAAACAAAGAGAAAAATAAAAAAGGATGAAACAACACCTATGCACTCACTTGTTTCTATTTTGCAAGTTGTTGATCAAGGACAGTTGGGTCAAAGAGGAGCAACATTATTTATCTCTTCTCTCTCTCCTCTACCTACCCAATCCATGATCAACCCCAGTATGCATCCATAAATCCATTTCTCCCTCCAGGTGAGAAAAAACACCATGTTTCCTTACTCTCTATAATGCTAAGGAAACCTAGGCTGCTACATGATTTCCTATAGTGCTACAGGAAACACTATACTACTATAGGAAATTCATCTGAGAGAGAACAAGCTCACTCAAGGAAACCTAAACCTTAAGGAAGACAACAATTCTTTTTCCAATACCTACCATCCCTAACCATCACTCCACTCCATGAATACGTTTTCACTCACCAAACCCTCTTTTTCGCTACTATGAGATAGTTTAGCTAAATATTTACACATCGCCTCTCCTCTCATATCTCCACCACTCCATTCAGTCCATAAACACATCCCTAATATCCATGCACTACTTATCCTCATTTCATAGCTAAATGGGGCTCCAAAGTAGCAGAAAGGGTGATTGCTATAGGAAGATGATCACTTCCTAAAGAAATCTTGTATGTGTAACAACAAACCAAAACTGCAAGAGGTGGCTGATGAGGATGGCTACAGATGATCACTAGACAAATCCAAGAGGAAGGCCACACCAAAAAAAACACATGAGGATCTCCATGCAACACCTGCAAAAAGAATCATCAAACAAAAAATAATAAGCAGCTCACTCACAAATAATCTTCTCACTCAGAAAATATTCATAAAAAAAAACACAACAAAGAAAAAGCGTTGATGGCTATCACCAGACTCCAACTCCCTCCATCAAATAAATTATACAACTCCTTAGTAGAAATTAGGCTTAGATATGGCTCCCTCGCCCTGTCGCGATGCATCATATTGCTAAAATGAATTAATGTCTAGAATAGAGAGTTAAAAAGGAAAAAAGGTTCTGAATTAACTTGGCCACCCTTGTAAAGTTAAAGTGAAGGAGAAGTGGGGTTTTGCATGCCATTTGGGCTATCAAATCAATTAATGAAGAGATCATGAGGAGATGGAGTTGATTCTGAGGCAGGTAGAAATGATTGGCTTGAGTGGGACCAATGGTCCAAAAGAGGAAACCACGTGCCAAATCCAAATCCCCACTCCACTCCAAGTCTGTTCAATTTTGGATAAAAATGTGCTTTGGCTCACTCTCCTCCATTTGATTGTGTATTTTGAAAATATTTAAGAGATGGAAATAGATAGGGTCCATCGAGGAATTTTTCACCCAGGTCGAAGTTTGCATGCAAGGCCGTGGTACAGGAAGTTTTTGGATGCTATAGGATACCTAGAGGAAGGTTGCACAATGATAAGAATTTCCATGAGAGGCACTCACAAATGGTATTAACACCCAAAAATCACCATTTCCCAAGAAATAAAAATTAGAATGTAGAGGTAAGTGGATGTCACCCCACCATGTTATGAAAATTTTCATGAAAATATTATACACAGTCACAACAATAATTCATAATATAAGAGGTTGTTAAGAAAATTAGGGTGAAGAAAATATAAGTTTGTGTTGAAATGAAGCGTCTGAGGTCCCATATCACCAATATTCTAAGACAAAAACCATCCAGCCATCTCCATAACACAGTCATAAAATTTGAGGAGGTTTTAACAGGAGGGAACCCACAAATATCAAAATAATTAGATTACACCCTTAGGTGATTGATATTTTTAGAAATCATAAGTGGTTAGGATCCTTCGAGATCCTAAACAACTTTGATGATGAAGCAGCTCAAGAATTTGTAGTGGATTTTCACTCATAATCAGATGATAGGACTACCATTGTGGTTAGAGGACTATCCATCACCATAACCCCTAAATTCATTAGCATAGTTACAACCTTTCCTCTAGGAGTCAAGTGCAATAGAGAGGATAGAGTGTTCAACCGTGACTTCTTCCAAGATGAGCTTATTTTTTTCCTAATGAGGAATACATTGAGGATAAAAATTATGTGATAAGGTAAATACTTCCTTACCCATGGAATGAAGTAGCATATTACATCATGAAATAGATTTCGTATGAGGGAAGACTTAGTGTGGTTTATGGATACCATTTCAGGTTATTACATGAGCTTAGATTCAAAGGAGATCTGCCACTAGAGTAGAGACTAAACATTCCATACTTCCTCCTACACTCCATCAAAGACATGAGCCAGAGAGTGAGGGAAAGAAAGTGTCAACACTTAGCCTAGCATGGCCTAATCAAAATTTTAGTAGGAGATGCTCTCAATAGGTTTAACATCCCTGTACCTTGGTCCACTTTCATAGATATGGATAGGGAGGCATTCATAGGGACAAAAGTTATCGCTCCTAGAAAAACTCCTGCCTCTAGTCTTGGAGATATGGGTATGAAAGAATAAGAAGGAGAGACTCAAGGAACAAAGGAAGAAGAAGAAGAATATGAGATGGAAACAGAAGTAGAACACAAAGAAACCCTAGAAATGGAGGAAGGAAAAGAGGAGGAGGAAGAGAAAGATGAAAAATCAGAAGGAGATGAAAAGGAGGGGTAAGAGTAAGAGAAAGAGAAGGAAGGAAAGACAAGAGAGGAATATATATAAGACCCCATTCTGAGCATTTCCATCTCTCCCCAATAGACCAACCTATCACCAGGAACCTCAAAAAAGGAAGTGGTTGCCACCTTATCCACTCTAATAACCCTAGTAAATCCGAAGAGGAAAATACAAACCCCCATGTACTTCAGGACCAGAAAGAGTCCCAGAGTGAAGCAAGGAATACCTTAGACTCCAACCAAAAGCCCAATAAAAATTGAAGAGCACCCCAAGAAGAAAGATGAAATAAGCCTAGAATAGGGAAAAATTAAAGAGGTCACCTCACCTAAGAAGACACATGTGACCTATATGAGGAGACATTCTTCAAGGCTAGGATCCCTCAAACAAGTACCAACCCCCATAGACCTTCAAGAAATAAAAAATATGGGGCAGCAAGAAAAATTTGGTTTTCTATAGGAAAAATATAGTTTTCTACAGGAAAATTTGTCAATGTTACAGGAACCTCCGGATGTGTCACAGAAAGAGTGGAAGGTCATGGAGGAGGGAGATAAAGTACCCTTGGAAGGAAAAGAGGCCTAAGATTTTGAAAAAGAGGCACAAATTGAGGGGCAACATGCCAAAGGGAAGGAAGAGGAGGAACCAAAAGAGGAGCCTACCTCTCCAAACTTTGTTCCAAAATACATATCAGCAGTTACACCTCCTATCCCACAACCAAATCTAACCTTCTACTACACATTCATTGAAGGAGGAAGGTTGGTCCCTCAAAAGCTCTCAGTTCCCCAATTTTATCAGCTCGATTAAGACAGATCACACAAACATCATTGTATTAAAATTTCCAAAAAAAAAGGTGTGCAAGATGTAGGAATCATGGAAGAAAAAGTCACTGAGATGGGGAGGGATTTGGCTGATGTCAGATTCAGGGAAGAAATGTTAAAGTAGAAACTACAAGAAACACAAGAAGAAAATGAAAGGTTACAAATCCAATTGCAATGAAAGGACAAGAAGATTCCCACCATGGAATATTTTTTCATGGAGGAAATATAACACACACATCCTTCAAACTCTTATGCCATCTATCTGAAGGAACATTGGTTGAAGTTGCAAATAAAAAAACTAGCTTCTTATCGATAATTACCTTTCCAAAACTGCAGATAGTTTATTTACTTTTACAATCAGTCTATCATAACAGATAAGGCCAAGTTGGCATAATTTTATATGCATAATATTATCTTGACTTATCTAAACATTTGGATCCTAAGCCGAGGATGGTGGATATGTATTTGATGGCCCTGGCCTCTTGGATGACCAATGAGGAGGCAAGGGTAGAGGAGGTAAAAAGGGTGATAAGAAGTGAAGGAAAGGAGCCTCTCCATATCAGGAAATAACAATTCATCCCTATAGGGGTCATTAAAAATCACCCAATGATAAAAAATTATGCAAGCCTTGCAGATAAATTCGTCAACACCCAAGCACAATCCATTGCACACTTTGATGAAATTTCTAGACTGTTGGGAGAAGAATGTGTAATGGAAGGTTAGAGGGGATGGAATGGAATCCCTTTTTTTCTTAGAAACATGGAGTATCATACTCCAGAGACATTGAGAAATTCCCTAGAAAGGGAACCTTTGTATAAGAGGGCTATGCAGACAATGAAGATCCAATGGCTTGGTTTAAAACTCAGTCCACCTTTGTTGTTAGGGCTTGGTGGAGGAAAATACCAAGCTGAAGAGGAAAAAGAATGGGAGGAGGCAGAAAATAATGTTGTATTCTACCCTCCTGAGGGGACTCCTTCATTTATTCCATGGGATGTTAGAGAAGCCACTAAGGCACTAAAAGAGATAAAGAAATAAGCTTAAGTTTCTTAGAGGATGAGCAACCATTTGGTAGGGGGGTGATGATGAGAACCATCACTAGGTACATTTACGGGGTTAATTTTCACCTTTTTAGCCTTATTAGTCTCTCTTTCTCACATTTAATTGCATTATGGTTAAATGTTTCTTAGTGTAGACGGTGTATTAAGGGTGTCATACTTTTAACACATAATGTGGTTTAAATCTAAGAAATCAAGAGAATATGCCATTTTTTTTTTCTTCTGAAAATGTCATAATCAAGGCTTGAAGTAGACAAAAAGGAGTGATTGTAGGGGGTTTACCACCTCCTTAAATCCTAAAGGCATCCAAGGTATCCTCAATATTCTCCTCCAACATCTTGAATTCAAAGGCAACCAAGCAATTGGAAGATCAAGTGGAGCCACGATCCACTTCTCTTGAGTTCCAAGGAGACAAATCACCTACTTTTTAGGATTTTTTGGTAGCTACCCTTTAGGATAAATAGGGAATAGCAAGAGCTCATTAGGATTCGATTTTTGGAGATAGATAGACCACTCTTAGCTCTTGTAATATAAATGTGTGACTTCATATGTTATGTAGTAGAATTGGTTAGGAAATAAAATGAGTATTCAGTTTCTTCTTTAGTGAGTTAGCTTCAAGGAGTTGAGCTTGTGGGTTAGGGCCTAATCCATTGGCCTCAGTCTCTCTTATGTATCTTTGTTTACCTTTTACATTGTTGTAGTCAGTTTTCTTACACTTCATCTCATTGTAGTTAATTTTCTTGCATTTAATCTCACTATAGTTAGTTTTTCTTACATTTCAAGTGTTGTAGTTAGTTTTCTTACATTTCATATTTTTGTACTTGGTTTGCTTCCATTTCAATTTTCTTTCATTAGTTTTTTTACCTTTCATGTTGCGTAGCATAGAAAACTCTAAAACTATCTGTTAAAGCCTCTCTCTCTCAACTCATCCATCAGGGTCTAAGGAGGGTAGATCTTCACTACAAATCCAAATTTTCTTTCAGTTTATGATTTCTTGGAAAATTTAGATAGGTTTATTTGTTTATCATGAAAATTTTGTAGGTGGAGAGTTAGTTTTCTATTTTAAGTGCATAGGTAGGTTTTCTTATTTTCAACTCATCTTTTCCACCATTTTCATAATAGATTTTTCAATGATAATTGCATGAATAGGAGTTTTATTGCAGGTTTGATGAGGGAACATAGGAGGAATCCACCAACACAATTAGCTTCAGTTACCCCCCTCATCAAATAATTTCCAACCAAATATCCTTCAGCCCTATTTTTGGACATCTCCACCATAACACCGAGAGCCACCCTGGAGGTGCAAGACAGGATTCGAGAGAAGTTATAAGATTGGAAAAATTGTTTGATACATTCCATCCACCTAGATCAATCTTCATTTCACCTTTCCTACCACTTTCCTTGCCATTTTTAGCCTCAAAATACTCTTGACATGTTTCCTATAGCGTTTCAGGACATCCTGTAGCACTATAGGAGATCTTGTAGTTGATCAAGTAGCAGTGCCAGTTAATCACTTATTCAGCCAAAAACCTTTCTTTCACCTCATCTAGACTTGGCACAACCTCTAATACACCTTCAACTCTAAAACCATGAGTCCAAGACCCTCTTAGATCACCTTGGGGCCTCCTTCTTTTGCTACAAAAAATAGTAATTTACAAGCATAATTAGGTTATTGATAGATGGATCGTTAAGCATAACACTTGAGCATGAGATAGATAGAGCTCAATCGGTCATTTGGTTCAGCATGAGTGCCAAGATTAGTTTCCCTTTTTGTAAGTTCAATTTAGCAAATTAAATCATGAATTCCATTTAGTTTAACTTTATTTCTTGCATTAGTTTAAGTGAGGATTTCCTTTCTTGCAAATAGCCAGATGAGTCGTATGATCTAGAATCAATTCTTGTCTTATTGATAGAGTAATTATCATGAGTCTTTTTTAGTCTTAGTTTTCATTCAAAAGTGTGACAGAATTAATTTACCAGAAGTAACCCTATTTGTAGCACCCCATCGTAGAACTGAGAAGAGGATGGAATGAGTATAATGCATCTACTGTGTATAGAGTACTGTAACCTCCAAGTGTTTACGAACCCTGGGTTGATAAAGTAAAGTAGATTAGCCTCTGGGAGTTGCAGCACTCTTGGTGTAATACCAGGGCTCACCAAAAGTCATTGTTTGGGCATGCAAAAATTGCATCACCATGGATTGGACATTACAGTTGCACCGATCACCCAAGTAGTTGTATTCATGAGTGAATATAATTTATATAAGCATGCAAAATTGGTCAAAATAAAAAGGCAATAGTGAGTTTGAGAAGTGCAATGTTGGACAATTGTGCATCCTCCTTAGTGAAAGATGAATTGTAATGTCAAATGTAGACAACTCCTACAACAATGGAGTTACAACAATGATAGTATCAATTGTACTGATCAACCAACTATTTTTGATAAAGAAACAAGTGCAATAAAATGGTTTTGTAGCGTGATATTGGAATTATGCTTCTGTTAACCTCTATATTCATTCTTCTACTTTGAATATTGGCAGATACTCTCATGGACGTTGGGATGCATGCCATGGAACGAAGTAACTTTAACACTTGTCCCCATCAATGGATGAGTCTTCTAATATTCATTTTCCCTTAGAGTTGTAAACTTCAAAATGGTTCCTAAAGCCTTCTATCTCTTATTGGTGTTGTAAGGTAGATAGTATAAATAGACTTAAAATTGAATCCTATGGAGTTCATGAGGATATTTTCCCCTTGATTGCCTCAAGCCCTCAAACTACAAGCCATTTATTTCCAAAGTACATGGGGATTAGGGTTTTGCAACCTTGGATTTTGAGGTTTTTCTTTTGAGGAAGATCAAGATCCAAGTGGATTTTGTGACCAACAAAATGCATCTACAAGAAAATAATGAAATCATCTCCCAAATCATGGAGAGGATTGTGTGAATCCAAATCCTCTTTTTCCATAACTCCAGTACTTCTCAAACCCTATCTGTTATTCTTTTGATATGTCATGATTTTTTTCAATCTTCGGTCCTCTTACTATTTAATGCACTAGGATTGATTTCCTACCTATACGATTTTTTTGGGAAATTTTAATGTTTGATTTTCCATTCTTTGTTTTGAATTTTTATATGTGTGAAAAATTGGTTGGGGATAAATTTATTTAACTTACCAATAAACATGGTATAAAATAAAAATTGAATGACTAGCACATTTGGACCAATTTTGGACGGCCAAAATGTCGCTCTTGTGACACATAGGCGTCCCAAGAGCGACACTTTGAGGTTGGGGAAAACAACATTTTCTGTCCCGTTGCAATTATGACACTTATAATAACTGTCGGTAGAGAAACACAAGAAATTACATGTGTCTTCATTTAGTCAATACTATGATCTCACTATTTATTATTGCTATTCCGACATCATGTGGAGACGTCAGTATTATGACATTGATGCCTTCCCAGAAGCAGTCACAGTACTGACGTCCTGCCGTCACACCTGTCGTCACACATTCAGCTCTATTAGTTTCCAGTGATGGAAACAACTATTAGAAGTGCCATGACAGTCGTCGCTATTCTGACAAATTGCATAAAATTTTTGTGATGGTTGGGCCTATCAGCAACGGAAATAGCCATCGGGTGTGTGGTGGAAAAATCCATCGAAAGTGAGACGAAAAAAACCATCGGAAGTGCGATGAAAAAAAATGTCAAAAGTGCAACAGAAAAAACTGTCAAAATTGCGACACGATCGTGGGAAAATCTTGTGATTTATTTCCCAATCTAATAATCATTTTATTTTTTCACCAAAGCTAATAATGAGTGCACCATTATGTATTTTTTGGAATGAAATACCAAGGAATGTGCATGGGAACTCATGAAAAACCATTCATAGATTCGAATATGAATGGTTGTTCATGAGTTACCATGCACACCCCTTGGTATTTGATGCCAAAAACTACACAATGGTGCATTGATTATTTGCATTGGAGAAAAACTAATTTGATTATTAGATTGGGAAATAGAGCACAAGCTTTTCCCACAACTGATTATTAGCATGGGAAACATATATTTAAGGTGAGTGAAAAGGCCAGACACTAAATTTTTCCATTCCTATCGAAATCCTATGATCAAATCTAGCTCACCCACAGTGCTTCTAACTTTCAAGGAAAAAGCCTCCCTTCACTAGACATTCAGAGTTGGCTAACCCACAACCTTGTACTAGAGCCAACTCCAAAAAGAGAGAAATAAACCATGACATAAAGATCCCCATAAAGAAAGGATGATGACCCAATTCAGGTCCTATGGAGAAACTAAGGATAACTCCAAGAAAAGAAGACCCTTGGATACAACTCCACGACACTTCAAATATATGCTTCAAGCTCAGTCCAAGAACAGTTATAACTATCAAGTAGAACTTTTCATTGCTAGAACCCTTCTACCAATTTCCCAAGAGCCCGAGATCACATCAACAGACATATCTGATGATTCCATGGTTACCAGCCTCAATGCAAGTAGGCAAAATGCATTTATGGCTAACTGCCTCAAAGCATGTAAGCAACATACATCATCAGATGTGAGAATATATCATCCTGACATCTACAGGGAGAAAAATATTGAAACTAACTGACTCGCTAGGGCATTGGTCAAAAAGGTAGCATGCCAACCAATAATCCACATCTACAATGGAGAAAATCAATGCATCACCTCCAGAAACATATCCTAGGGAGTCATCTCTCCAAGCATCTAAGATGAGATAGCTGCTTTCAGTTATAAACTAGGACCCTTAAAAAATCCAACATCCATTCATGGGGAAGCTAGAGTCAGATAGACGACAACTAGGTACAGAGATTTTAACCACTGGAGATAACGCGTGGCCTCGGCCTGTAAATATTAAGAAGCTCATCTGGAATAGCCAAAAGACATTCAAAATTGATATGAGAAAACCACCGGAAGCATCCCATGGATATTGTAGAAGAAAGAGTCTTCAGGAAAGACTTAAGGTTGTTCGCAGTGATGACCCCATGAGTATTGAAGCACAGAAGAATGCCACTCTATTTTTAAACATTTTTCTTCGAAGTAAACTTTCTAATAAGCGTGTGCTTAATGAGTACCACCTTACAAGGGAATCATTTGAATGGGTAATTGGTGAGATATAATCTCGTTTTCTGTAGTCCTTTATTTCTCTAGGTGAGATGGTTGTATGTTTTGCAATGCAATCCATTGGTGAACCAGCTACTAAGATGACACTAAATACTTTCCATTATGTTGGTGTCAGTGAAAAAAATGTTACTCTCGGTGTCCCCAGGGTGAGGGAAGTCATAAATGTGGCAAACAATATTAAAATGCCATCATAGTTTGTGGACCTAAAACCTGATGTTAACACGACAAAGGAAAGGGAAAAAAATGTACAGTGTTCTTTAGAGTACTCGACCTTGAGAAGTGTTACAGAGGCTATTGAAGTGTGTTATGATCAAAATACAATGAGTACTATCATTGAGGAGGATGTTGACTTTGTCAAATCCTATTATGAAATGCAAAATGAGGATATTGCACCAAAAAAAATATCTCCATGGCTGCTCCATATAGAATTGAATAGAGAGATGATGGTTGATAAAAATTTTAGTATGGTAGACATTGCGGAAAACAGCTCACCTATTATGGGTGGACAATTTTCTCCCTATGTCGGGGGAATTTCCTTCTCTCCATCCTTTTCTCCTAGATATATCCCTTCTTCCCCATGTTACTATCCCTCATCTCCTGGATATAACCCCACATCACCTAGTTACAACTCCACATCTCCAAGATACTTCCATGCATCCCCCATATATAGTCATACTTCTGCTTCATATAGTCCAAGTTGTCCTGGATATAGTCCTACTTCTCCCGCAGTCAAACTATCAAGAAATGTCTGAACCACCTTCAAAACTAAATATAGATACCTGGAAAATCTTTTGGTTTTCTCAAAAATTTGATGTTTCAGGGTATTCAGTTGTAATATCCCAAAATTGGGATTTCACAAGAAGCCTGTTGAAATAACACACTCCTGAGAAATATATGCACATAAATGATTTTTAAGCTCCTGGATCCCTTATATCATCTCATATAAAATCTAAATCCAAAAGGAGAGCAAACAAAAATCAAACTAGGTGGGTTAAACAGATCTCCCACAAAATAGTCTAGCTGAAAATCACCCAGAGAGAGGGGCTACAGCTATATGCAAAGGACTGCTTCAGAAATAATGTAGATCCACTGAAGCAAAGCAATAGGCTGATATGGAGGTTAAAATATCATATGTATAACAGAAAATAAGAGTTACATTATAGCCGATACATTGTACAAGAGAAAGAATAAGACAATACAGGAGAAATCCTCATAAATGAGGTGCTACAGCCATAGAAAAAGCCTGCATAAACTCAATAGCATTATTTATTGGGGCTGAAGCAACAGTTTATTAATACTCAGATCTAGAGAAGATCTATACATAAAAATATAGATCTAATTCAGATCTGTGTACAAGAAAAGCTCATCTATACATTCCCCTTGGGGTTTTGTGCAAAACATGAAGCACGAAGAGTAGATCTGAGATCTAAAGTTGCAGATCTGTAGAATTATTTAGAAATTTCTGAATCATACAATAGGACAGAATATCAGATATGAAACAAACATGTATTGGATGGCCAATCCATGTATCACCACATTGAGAGGAATAATCCTAACACCGGAGATCTCTCCTCCAAAATGTAGACAAAACACCCTGTAACTTCTCCTTTGAAAATAATGTAGTCAAGGGAGATAAAATGCACTGTATGCACTAAGAATGATTTATCCTGATTCCATGGTTTAGATCCGAAGCTCAATAAGCTAATGCACTATTCCAGGAGGTTAAAAGACACACTCATTAAGAAAAGTCACTAGTATAGTCTAGATCTGAGCAGATCTAGTGTCTTCCACTTGCTGCAACTCACAAGGACAACCCAACCCTCAACAGGATTAGTGTTGTAGGTGTAAGGTGAATCTTGGCCCAATCCTGATAGTGGAAAATATGGAACAAGTCTCCTCCAAGAGCTACTCAAGGAAGGAGGTGGGAATCCTGAATAGGAAAACCCAAAGAGGAGTGTCTAAAAAGAAAATACCTTCAGAAAATAATATCTTCAACAACCCCTTCAATCTAATCTCCTCTTCCTTTTATAAGATTAGAGTCTTGTCAAAACCTAAACCACTGCATTAGTTTAGCTCCTTTCACATGTAGAGTCTCCTTCTAGAACTGCGGTGTCCCTCAAGGAGGTTCATTGCATCTAGACTGCGTTGTTGATATAGTCAAAGTTGACTTGGTCAAGTGATAAACCTCTTTCACACTCAAGTGTGTTTTATAAAAAGGCCCAGATTTAGCCATGTTCACATTGGGCATTGATTTATTTTGTTATTTTCAAGGGTTTTACATGTCCTCCTTTACATTTTATTCACCTACATGAAGTGCAAAACAAAACAAGCCAAAATAGAATATTCCCATTAGCTTGGGCTAATTGGGAATATTACAGTCCTCCCCTCCAAGATGTTGCTTGTCCTCAAGAAACTGATAAGGTGAGTGCTGTAAAATCTCCCCTTCTTCTCTTGTGGCCCCCTCATCCAATAGTCTCCACCATTGCTTCAGATTTTCTGCAATAGCCCCATCTTCCAATGGTCCCTCCCCAATGTGCAAGTTGGCATTTGGTGAATAAACCCAAAGGCTCTCATCACGAAGAAACGAAAGGTCTATGTGAAAAACTCATTTATAATTCATGGCCTCCTCAAGATAGAAGTGATGGGTTATCTCATTATGCATGAAAGACTCCCATCTCCATGCTATCATCCAAATGAAGTGGATCACCTCCAATCTTGGCAATCCATAGAAAAAATCCTCCCCAATACATATGAGAGGCATATCCCTAGAAAACATATGGGTCACCCTGAAAAGAAGAAAGTGCTCTATCATAGTGATCATATAATATCTCATGCTCCCATTGAAGCATGTAGTGCGAAGAAAGTGGGGAACTCCTTCCCCCAAGGACACATCTCACCAATGTGCGTCCCCTCCAACCATGTTCCCAAGAGTAAGAGCATTTCCAACATATGGAATCATGATTAGAAGCATGCTAGCTGCCATGTATGATAAAGGAGAAGGAATATGTTCTCTCATGTGCAACCAGCGCAGTTTTACCCTTAACTGCCATGCCATAAAATAGGAGATGACAAGTGCCTCCCCCAATACTTGTTTGCTGCCCCATCCCTCTTGAATGCTTGGAGAATGTGCATCATAGTTGGTGTAAAAGAATCACTCCATGAAGGAAAAAATAACTTTCCAAGATCCTCCAAGGAATGACCTACACCAACATATTTCATGGCCTTGAGTGGCCCATGAAACCCATCATAAATAGTGCCCCCTCTTGGAAAAATGTCCTGCAAATGAGTGTTAGAAAAATATAAGCATATAGGAGATACATCATAGTATTCAAAAAGACAATTTCCTCCATATAATTGTTTTACATCAGTGAGGTAACTCATGGATGAGTCCCCTCTCACACTCAATGAGTAAGCAGATGTGAATGATGACTCTTTCCAAGAGCTATGTTCCTCCTCATCTAACAAATAATCCATGCACTCCTTCGTGTGAGAGTTCACCTCTTCCTTGAAACCTTCCCACATGAATCCACTTAAGATAGTATGATATGCTCTAATGAAACCAGTGGGTTTGGAAAGTAGGATCTCATAGGTTGCATTTAGTAGTCTCTCCTTGAGCTCAGAGTCTCTAACCAAATAGATAATATTATGGAAATAAATGACTCCATCAACTACCTTAAACCTCCCATCCATTACCTTCCCATCAAGAACCCCACATGTGAAAAGGTCCTTGGAGTATTCCATCATGAGTTGGGAATCCCAATAAGGATCTATGCTTCCCAAGAATGACAGCGCTATAAAGGTCTCAAATGCAGCCCCTGTCATATCATGGCCCTCCTATTTGACATACTTGATGCCAAGGTCACATGCTGGAGTGCTAAAAAATTCCTTTTGCTGCCTCCCTTGCAGGTGATCTTGCTCAAGACAAGATTGAAGCAGATGGAAGTAAACTTCCCCTCGGAAAGTTCTTGTCTTCCAATAATTCCTTAATTTGGACCATGCATGCAAGAGTGTTAACATTATCTTGTCATGTTTAGAAATATCCTTTGCGAATGAAGATACCATGGGCTGCCCCAAAGATATGGAGTTGCCATGTGTCCTCATGTCCATGCCATCATAGACTTCTGATTCCTCCCTTCTCAGTGCAGATAACTGAGTGGGAGATAGAAATGCCCCTTTCAGGAAATCGCTCACCTCTCTTCTGAATTCATGAGAGATTCTCTGCACTGTGCTAGCTTCTCCCAAGGCTCCCTCCTTATCTAAGTATGCAAATTCTGCCCATAGTTGAGAGAAAAAATTAGTTTTCCTCCAATCAAGAGGTGCTTGAGGTGTTTTTTTTGTGACTGTGTTATCATCTCCTACCTTCCCCTCCTCCTCTTCAATAGTTGAAGTTGCCTCATCATCAATAAGAGACCTTAGACCTTGGTCATATTTTGAAGGAGGAATCTTCATGCCTTCCTCCTGAGAAGAGAGCCCTTCATCCAATGGAGATCTTGCCCTTGGCAAGGCATCCAACAAACTTACACCTTCTTCCATGGTTTTTAGAAATGGAGTTGGATTCATAGACCCTCCCAATCCATGCAGAATATTTGTTTGATAGTTTCAATAGAGGATTTTATACATGAAGTTTCATCAAACCTCTCTACTAATATCTCAATATACTTTGCATAAGTAGGTGTATTTTCATTCCTTAAGGAAAAAGATTCAAACAACCACCAAGCATATTATTTACCTTCAAAATGCAGCGCTACTACTTTGATGGCTTCAATCTCTGAAACTTGATGTTGTTGCACAAAGTTGTCTAGCTCCTCCACCCAAACCCTAACTGGACATTTAGGTGATCCATAAAAGGTATATAGATAGAATCTACCCATACCATGCTGCTCCTCCTTTGTGCTTTTGTCCTCCTTGATCTTGCAGAACCCTTGGAAGTTCAAGTTATCTTTGAACTCCTTAGATTGAGCTTCATATTCCCGCAAATACTCACCAAGAGTCTCCTTGGGCACACCTCCTTTCTTCCTCTTCATGAATAAATCATTGATAGAGCGTTGAATATTTGGTGATATGGTTGAGTGCACATATCCATGAAATGAGGATTTAGAATTTTCCTCATGTATATATCTTGTAGATCTAGTCGGGAGATCTTCCTGCTCTCGAAACTCTCTAGGAGTTTCACTGCTCCTTCTCTCTTCTTCTTGTTCAACCTCCTTGTCACTCATTACCATACATTTTTCACCTATGCTTCCATTATATCACCCATTATTCACCACCATGTCACTTCATTTTCCCTATTATTCACCATTAATGGGTCTCATTTATATTTTCCAAATATTATTTATTTTTAAGCATTTTTAAGAGAAATTCTTGATTAAATATTAGAAAATAATATATTTTACTTTATATATGGAAAGTGGGTTGTTTTTGTGACGTGTGTAGGTGCCAAGGAAGCTTCCAAGAGACCTTTATGTGGCCTTGAATGATCAAATTCGAATTTGAAGAGATAAACCTCATGGAGAAGATCAAGGACAAAAGGGGGTTATGTGTCTAGATGGTTGAGAGATGTATGGAACTAAAGAGAGATTAGTGGATGATCATTATGAGTTTGTTACTCATCCCATTGTATAAATAGGAGTACAATCTCCTCCATTTGTAATCTTAGAATCTTGAATTTTTGTAATCTTAGAATTTTGGAGTATGTAATCTTAGAAGCTTAGAGTTGTAACCTTAGAGATGGTTTGTAATGGAGATTTTGAAATAAAGATCCATACTTCGATTTTTCTTCTACATCTGAGTCTCCATTGAAGTGGTGTGCTTGTGGAGTTATGGAGGCCCCCCATGGCCTCACTTGCATGCTTATTTGCTTATTTTAGGTATAATTTATTTTATGTTTTTGTTTGATTTCAGTTTTCAAGTTTTTGTTAAATGTTCTAATATTGGAAGGATCTTATTTGAAAGTGTTTTTGTAAGAGAACCATAAGATCTCAGACAATTATTAGATCTAGGTTTATTTCACTTCAGCTTTTAAGTTCTTATTAGATTTTCTAATGTTGGAAGAGATCTTGTAGAATATGTTCTTGTAAGAGAACCATAGATCTCAAACAATTGTTAGATCTAGGTTTGATTAGTTGTTGAAAGAGATCTTGATGAATATGTTCTTGTAAGGGAACTTTAAGATCTTGGACAGATTAGGAATCTTTCTAGATCTATATATTTTAGATAAGAATTTCTAAGTTTACCTTCCCAGGTTGACATTAAATTAAACTCTAATTGACATCATCAATTAGAACCACACATTTTGGCGCCGTTGCTGGGGATCGAACCCGGGTCACCCGCGTGACAGGCGGGAATACTTACCACTATACTACAATGACATCATATATGTAGCAGCTGAACATGTATGATTCATCCACTTCTGTAGGTAAGTAATTTATGATGTTTTCTAACCTTTAATCTTGAAATTCTTTTTAGATGCTAAAATGATGATATTTGGAAAATATTCCACTATTTCACCATTCCCTTTCTCATTAAAAATTGCCAAAAACCATTAGTTGGGGAGGGGGGAATTTCACACTCCATTTTTTTTTTCTCTCATTCATATTACATCTTAACCCACATAGTCTTCCCACAATAAAAACTACTACAAAATGATGAGCATATTAAATGAATTCTTAAAATGATTGATCTCAACAAAGTAAATAATGATTGTAACACAAGAACCAATCATTAAACAGAGATCTCAACAAAGTAAATAATGATTGTAACACAAGAACCAATCATTAAAAGATGAAAATGCTTTGCAAAAATAAAAGTTATCCAAAGAAGTGCAAAGTTAAAAGGAAGTCCATGATTGAAATATGCTTGTTACACAAGAACCAAACATCTTGTAAAAGGAAGCTCATCTAAGAATCAAATTAAATAAGTCATTGTAGTAGCTTGCATGAGGACATGCAAGAGCTTCAGTTGGGGAGTATGTTTGGGTTTCAAAATGTCACTCATTACCATACATTTTTCACCTATGCTTCCATTATATCACCCATTATTCACCACCATGTCACTTCATTTTCCCTATTATTCACCATTAATGGGTCTCATTTATATTTTCCAAATATTATTTATTTTTAAGCATTTTAAAGAGAAATTCTTGATTAAATATTAGAAAATAATATATTTTACTTTATATATGGAAAGTGGGTTGTTTTTGTGACATGTGTAGGTGCCAAGGAAGCTTCCAAGACACCTTTATGTGGCCTTGAATGATAAAATTCGAATTTGAAGAGATAAACCTCATGGAGAAGATCAAGGAAAAAAGGGGGTTATGTGTCTAGATGGTTGAGAGATGTATGGAACTAAAGAGAGATTAGTGGATGATCATTATGAGTTTTTTACTCATCCCATTGTATAAATAGGAGTATAATCTCCTCCATTTGTAATCTTAGAATCTTGAATTTTTGTAATCTTAGAATTTTGGAGTATGTAATCTTAGAAGCTTAGAGTTGTAACCTTAGAGTTGGTTTGTAATGGAGATTTTGAAATAAAGATCCATACTTCGATTTTGCTTCTACATCTGAGTCTCCATTGAAGTGGTGTGCTTGTGGAGTTATGGAGGGCCCCCATGGCCTCACTTGCATGCTTATTTGCTTATTTTAGGTATAATTTATTTTATGTTTTTGTTTGATTTCAGCTTTCAAGTTTTGTTAAATGTTCTAATATTGGAAGGATCTTATTTGAAAGTGTTTTTGTAAGAGAACCATAAGATCTCAGACAATTATTAGATCTAGGTTTATTTCATTTCAGCTTTTAAGTTCTTATTATATGTTCTAATGTTGGAAGAGATCTTGTAGAATATGTTCTTGTAAGAGAACTATAGATCTCAAACAATTGTTAGATCTAGGTTTGATTAGTTATTGAAAGAGATCTTAATGAATATGTTCTTGTAAGGGGACTTTAAGATCTTGGACAAATTAGGAATCTTTCTAGATCTATATATTTTAGATAATCACTTCTAAGTTTACCTTCCCGGGTTGACATTAAATTAAACTCTAATTGACATCATCAATTAGAACCACACACTCCTCGGAGAGGTCCTTACTAGATCTAAAAATTGATGAGAGTAAGCTCATCCTCTTCATAATTCCGGCTTTTCTCTCTCCTTTATAGAACTTTGGCTTGAATCCCACAGGCTGAGCCAAAGATCTTTCTTTGATACCACTGTAGTATCCCAAAATTGGGATTGCACAGGAAGCCTGCTGAAATAACGCACTCCTGAGAAATCTATGCACAGAAATGATTTTTCAGCTCATGGATCCATTAGATCAGCTCATCTAAGATCTAAATCCAAAAGGAGAGCAAAAATAAATCAAACTAGGTGGGTTAATAGATCTCCCACAAACTAGTCTAGCTGAAAATCACCCAGAGAGAGGGGCTGCAGCTATATGCAAAGGACTGCTTCAGAAATAACGTAGATCCACTAAAGAAAAGAAATAGGCTGATATGGAGGTTCAAATATTAGATGTATAACATCAAATCAGAGTTACATTACAGCCCATACATTTTAAAAGAGAAAGAATAAGACAATACAGGAGAAATCCTCAGAAATGAGGTGCTACAGCCATAGAAAAAGTCTGCATAAACTCAACAACGTTATTTATTGGGGCTGAAGCTTCAGTTTATTAATACTCAGATCTAGAGCATATCTTTACATAAAAATATAGATCTAATTTAGATTTGTGTACAAGAAAATCTCATCTATACATTCCCCTTGGGGTTTTGTGAAAAACATGAAGCACAGAGAGTAGATGTGAGATCTAAAGTTGCAGATCTGTAGAATTATTCAGAAATTTTTGAATCATACAATAGGATAGAATATACAATCTGAAACAAACATGGATTGGATGGCCAATCCATGGATCAACAAAGTGAGAGGAATAATCCTAACACCAGAGATCTCTCCTCCAAAATGCAAACAAAACACCCTACAAATTCTCCTTTGAAAATAACATAGTCCAGGGAGAGAAACTGCACTGTAGTCTCTAAGAATGATTTGGCCTGATGCTAGGGTCTAGATCTAAATCTCAATCATCTAATGCGCTCTTCTAGGAGGTTAAAAGACACACTCACTGAGAAGAGTCACTAGTATAGTCTAGATCTGAGCAGATCTAGTGTCTTCCGCTTGCTACAAATCACAAGGAAAACCCAACCCTCAATAGGATCATCACCATAGGTGTAAGGTGAAGCTTGGCCCAAGCCTGATAGTGGACAAGATGGAACAAGTCTCCTCCAAGAGCTGCTCAAGGAAGGAGGTTGGAATCCTGAACAGGAAAACCCAGAGAGGAGTGTCTAAACAGACAATACCTTCAGAAAATAATATCTTCAACAACCCCTTCAAGCTACTCTCCTCTTCCTTTTATAATATTGGAGTCTTGTCAAACCCTAAACCACTTCATTAGTTTAGCTCCTTTCACATGTAGAGTCTCCTTCTAGAACTGCGTTGTCCCTCAAGGAGGTTCAATGCATCTAGACTGCGTTGTTGATATAGTCAAAGTTGACTTGGTCAAGTTATCAACCTCTTTCACACTTAAGTGTGTTTTATAAAAAGGCCCAGATTTAGCCATGTTCACATTGGGCATTGATTTATTTTGTTATTTTCAAGAGTTTTACATGTCCTCCTTTACATTTTATTCACCAACATGAAGTGCAAAACAAAACAAGCCAAAATAGAATATTCCCATTAGCTTGGGCTAATTGGGAATGTTACACCAGTGGGGGTTCATATTTCATGTTCTAGAAAAATAAATTCTAATCCTAGAGATAAGGGAAAAACTTACTTATTGTAGGAAACTCTAGTTCCAATTCGACAATTTCAAGTAGCCTAAACCTATCCTTGTCTGGAAAATAGCAAATACACCTTGCACATAACCATATCATAATCGTCTTGGGTAAAAAATAAGGTGGAAATACCAATGGTACTCTTGAAATTTACAAGATAGAGAGATACAAGTAAAATGTAAAAAAAATAGGAACAAAGGATGAACCCTAAAAAATGGACAAGCACTACTCAACATTAGAAAAAGGTAGATTCTGCAAGATAAATAAGTACCATTATAAATAAGAGGAAAAAAAAGTACAAAAGGGTGGTTTAGGAGATGAATGTAGAGGAAGGAGTATGGACATCTATGACTGTTGTTAGTGTGAATTCTAATCGCAAGTGTATGAAAAAATATCACTTTAGTTGTGCATAACAAACAACCCTAACATCAAAGATGGTTGTCAATTCCCTTATATCTGTAGTTAGTGATAAGAATAAATGCTACATAAAACAATATATATGCAGTTAAAGACATTAAACAACAAATAAAAAGCAAGAGTTGCTCCATGCATCCAAAGAACAAGACAAGAAGTTTTAAGGAATTTTTTTGTATTATAACACTTGGGAAGAGAACATAGAAAGATGTTACCAGTCCCCCTCAATGGGATGGGTTCTTCTATGTCCTCAGCGCTTCAGATTTAAGATCTCCCTCTCTTGATGGTGTAGAAAATAAAAAATGGAACTCAAGGGGAGCTCACAAGAAAAAAAGTGGAAATATATGACAATGATGGAGGATCAAAGCTAGAACAAAAGTGTAGATCTAGAGCGATGTTTAGGCAAAAAAAGGTAGTGAATGAATGGAAAAACTCTTTTATTTATAAAAAAATATTGAGTTAGTCTAGATAGTGGTGCGTAATTAAAATATTATTAACCAAATCTAGATCCAACTTTTATGGAATATTTTATTATTTTTGTTGGAGGGAAAAAGAATTTGAATTTGGTCAAATCCCTTTATTTGTAAATAATGAATAAATAAGTGATTTATTTAGTATTTTAAGAATTTGGTTTAGTAATAATTAAATAAATGGTGATTTATTCAACTATTTATAAATGATTTAGTCAAATTTAACAAGGAATATTATTTAAATATTTTTTTAAATAATTATTCCTAGAAAATAATAAGATAAATAATGATTTATCTAATTAATTTTTCTGTTTTGGGTTAAATATGACCAGGAATATTGGTTTAATTAATTATCCCTTAAGTAAAATCAAACAAAAAAGGATTTATTCAATTATTCCTCATTGGGTTTCGTGTTTAGACCAGACACAATTTAATAAATTATGGATTATTAAGTTATTTTTCATAGTGAAAGAAATTTTTCTATGGTAAAATTTGTCTTACATGGTCTACTTTGGTCCATATAATAGAAACATGTTAGATGACCAAAAATTGGTGTAATAGATTTCCCCCCAGCGTGCCAACGTTAGGAGCTAATCGTATGACCGAAGTACGTTGTAAGAACTCAATCACTAGACACCGAAGGGGGAGTCAGAGAGAGAGAAATATAAAGTAGACTAAAGTGCTAGAGGACAAGACCCTGAGGAGCCGAGACTTATAGGTGTGACAAGTCTCTTTTATGAGTGAGTACCTGTTTTACATGAGGTGAGGGAGACATACCTATTCTTGTCGAGATAACAAAGTACAAAGAATAATGGTGTGTCCAACGAACAAGGGACTGAACTATATAGTACATGTTGGTATAAACATGGGCCAGATAAAACATGATAATGGATCCAACATACATACTGTGCTTGGGACAACAGCCAGGACTTATACAATAATATCTGAATACATGAGAGATAAGTACAACCAAAGAGGCCCTGTCAAACAGCAAAGGGCTATGAAAATATGAATGACACGTGCAAACTAAAAGGCACTGCAATTGGCTAAGGCCAGAACCATAAAATCTATGGAGTTGCATCCAAGGTTGTAGTATAGAGGCCATCCAAGAATATGGGGGGTTACCTAAAGGGCCACCTCCTCATGAGGTCTGAAACATCTCACACACACCCAGGAATCACCGATACAATCTGCTACATCACTGAACCATCAAGTATACGGATCTCAATCATGCCATGAGGAGGTGGAAATGAGAAAAAAATCAAGTCAAAGGGAAATAAAGGGTCCCTTTGCCTGATCCGAGGCACTAAACAAGAATAGAAGCTGGGACCAAGGTACATCGCCCTCTAGACCTGTCTTTTGGAATGAATAAGTTGATGTCAACAGAAGTAGGTCTACCATAGGTGAGGAAATAAGGGATCTTCAACTAAGGCACGAGGGATAATATTAGAGCAAATGATAGACTGACACCAGGGATGATGGTGGAATTGGGGGGAACTGAGTAGCGGGCTGACAACTTCCCTTGTTAGAGCATAAAGAGCATGGATGACCTGGCAGTTATTGACTCGACATCGGAGGAGATAGGGGACAGTATGACTGAAGTCCAAAATGTGCGACACAAGGGAGGAACAAAGAAATGAAGGATGGAGGACTGTGGCGGGATACAAAGGGACTCGGGTTAGACTCCATGGATGCAATGATGACTCTACACTAATGCTCTAAACAAGGGTGACTCGATGATGCTGCCACACAGAACAGGCCCTTTAGGGACCATAAAAACATCAGTACAAGATGGTTACCCATGATGAAAATCAACACGAGAATGGACAAGTATAAAGGAAAAGTGGTGTCCCAAGTACACGTGTTGCAAGTGAAGAAATTCGATTTTGAGTAGTGGTGAAGTGACCCTTCTTGGAAAACATTTGTCCAGGTGTAGTATAAAATCACCAAAAATGAAAGGATACCCATTTGAGAGCTCAGTGAGAGCTTTCCAATGATGCTAATTGTTTTTCAAACCGAGCTACGGTTTGGTCGCAGTTGGCGAAATAAAATTCTAGGGTTTCTCTTTTAATAAGGCATTTTCTCTCCAATTTGATTCATTTGCATGTGTACCTATTGTGAATGTAGAGAGGGGAAAAGGCCCTAAATCTTGTGTTTCTCGTAGCGAAAAACTGACCTTTGGAATAAAGATCTGTTAGTTGCAGGTAAGAGGCCTAGCCCTACTCTTTCAATTCAATGTATTAAAAGTTCATTTTAGGCACCCAAAGCTCAGGAACATACCCCTACTCTTGTTCATAGTCAGGTCACACTTTTTGGGGCATTATCTGCGACTTGGGTAGTAGGTTTTGGGCAGAAAAATGAGACCTATCCCAAGAATGGCCTAAAAAGTGTGACCTATCAGAGAGAAGGATTTTGATGTTGTGTTTTGGCTGAGAGCTAGGATTTTATGCTTGTGATGCAATATTTCCTTTTTGTACATGGAAAAATAGGATGGTTTTGTGCAGATATGGCAGAGTTGAGGATTAACTGGGGAGAGAGATAATTGGACACATTACGATCTGAGATCTGAGAGGATCATGGTGTCCACGCTACATTGGCCAGGTTTTGGGTCCTAAAGTTTATGGAGAACCCTTTGATAAGAGCTGGAGAGCCCTTGTTGGCCCGGATTGTCAACTATTAGGATCTGGATCATGAGATCTTTATAGTGCAGGGGAATCGGATCAAGATGACTGTCCAGGATATATATTTCCTGACTGGTCTCCCGCCACTTGGGATGTTGGGAAACACGCAACCAATGTTACTGTGAGGGTGGAACATTATGGAGTTTTTAGAGCGACACTATCGACTGGGTCTCCATGTGAAGGGGACACAGATACCAATCGGAGATCTAGAGAGGCTAGAGACTTGTGTTGTGGCCGCAATGGTGCTGCAAATCCTGGGCAACCAGGCACTCCACAACATCACTGGTCAAATGATGTTTTTTTAGAGTGTGTTGAGTGGGACCTAATATGGGTGGGCCCAAATGATGCTGTCATCGTTGAAAAAATAGTTATCTCTATGCAAGTGGCACGTGAACCACGAATGTGCATATGGCACAGTGCTTTGTTCACTCTTCTTTGAGAATATCCTGAAATTTCAGCCTCACATACAGATCTAGGATGGGGGCCTGCGATAGCCTAGGATGTACAGCTGGGGGCGACAACTGTGCAGAGGGGGAGTGTAGTATTCCCAAATGGGGATTGTAACAATAGAAAGAAGACTTGCAGGAAAATAATGCAGTTCATCTAAGAGACAGCAGGAGGAAAATAAAGAGACCCTTCAAATGTTTACAACATCAAAATAGATGTATAATGAGGCCCATTAGATACATAGCTAGAAATACAAGTCACCAATAGAAGAAAACTCCTCCAAAGAGGTGCTGCAACATGTATATAGATTGGAAATTCCTTTACAATGTTATTTTATTAGACTGCAGCAGCTGAAGATTACACGTTAGATATATAGGATATAAGTGCATGAACAGTTAGATCTATAACATATCCATACACTATAGAGGCTCCTCTTCAATCCCCCTTGGGGTTTCTAGAAAAACACCATGTACATGAAGTAGATCTGAGATCTAAGTTATAGATCTATAGAAATATTCAGATATTTAGAAGTATTCAGAAACATGCAGATCATATTTAAAATGAAAAATGTATAGATCTCCTCCAATGGATCTCCAAAGTGAAGGGTAGATCCCCAACACTTGAAAACCAACTCTACAGATGGTATGCCAAAACACCCTACAACAACACCTATAGGAATAACGCAGATCTTGAAGGGAAACTATGTTGTAGGGTATAGATCATGGTTGGCTACATGCCAAGATCAGAAAATGATGCTCCAATGATCCAATACTCTCTTACCAATGGGATAGAAGCCTTTCCAACTGAAAAGGAGCACTAGAATGGTCTAGATTTGAGTAGATCTAGCCTCCACTTTTTGTAGCTTTCAAAGACAACCAAACACTCAATAGGATATACATTTTAGTTGGAAGAAGAAGCTTGGCCTTCAACCAAATAGTGGAATATACAATGAAAACTCTTCCAAGAGGCCTCTCAAGGAAAGAGGTTGGATTCCTGATCAGGAACACCCAGTGTTAAACAACACTATTCTCAGCTAAACAACAAGAGAATTATATATATCTAAACAGACAATATAATGTTCATAAAAAACCTTCCCATGCTGCCTTCCTCTTCCTTGTATAAGTTGAGAGCTTGCAAACCCTAAACCACCTTCAATGAAATCACCTCTTTCACACAAGGCATCTCCATCCAAAACTACACTATGCCCCATTGATGGCCACTCCTCCATGACAGCGCTGTAGATTTGGTCAAGGTTGACCCAGTCAATATGTTTTAGCCCCTGTCCATACCTTGGGGTACTTTATTAGGCTGAAAATAAGATCCACTTTGACATGAGAAGTGGTTTTATTCACCGTAAAGAGTTTTATGGGTCCTCCCACCCACTTAGTCACCTATCTATGTGACAATTTTTTTTTTAATATTCCCATTAGTTGTAGGCTAATGTAGGAATATTACAGTCCTCCCCTCCAAAATGTTGCTTGTCGTCAAGTAACTACAAGGACATTGCAAAATCTCCAATGGATATGTCTCCTCCCAAGAATACAAGTTTGCCTTTGGTGAATAAAACAAATAGCTATCATCATGAAGAAGTGGGAGATATATAGAAAAAGTTAGCTGATGTCCATTGGTATCCTTAAGGCATGGGAGATGATAAATTTTGGGTGTTTTAACCCTAATGAGGAACTCCAATATCCATGCTATCATCCAAAAAAAGTGAGCCATCCTTGGTAGCTCATAGAAACAGTCACCAATCCCCTCCTTATGCAATGTGTAGGGGCTGAATGGCTGAAAATGAGAGGTTAAATTGTTCAACTTACGCTGCCTCTCCCTCCATTTATGATAAATTTGGAGTTGTTGATCCTGGGCTGCAACAATATATTCCTTATGAAGCCAAAAGATACTTGAAACCTCATGATTCCCCTCATTGGTTCTAGGGAGTCTCCTTGCCCAATCCTCCATGCATATAGTGAATAGAGTATGATCACCATATGTGCTCCAAAATAAACATGGAATAAGTGTCATATGATATATTGGATGATGAAAATAGTCTCTCCATTGAGACCAGCATTGTTTTCCTTCTTGTTGCCTCAAAACATGATACGATAAGTGGCCACCCAACCACCTTCTGTTGTGAAACTAGCTCCAAAAAGAGAAGAAAGGAGATATCAACGCCTTAGAAATAAGCCACTTCAAGGGGGCAACCTCCAATACATTACATGAATGAAAAATTCTTGGATGATACAAATGAAAAAACCTCCTCTCTATATATAGGAGTCCATGGGGCCACAATGTAATCCTAGTGGCACCACAATGTAATCCTAGCCGACCTAAAAATAATAATGTAAGGGCACAACAATAACAATATGGGGGTTACAGGGGTACAAAAATAACAATAATGGGGTTACACTAACAACAATAAGGGACTATACTAGTAATATAAGGACCTAACATGCTCCTCTCCTTCAAAAAAGTTTTGTCCTCAATGCTTGAGTAGCTCTGGGTGCTTCTGTATAAAATTCTCATCCTCCCATGTAGAATCTTTAGTGGGTAAGTTCTTCCATTTGATGAGATACTATTAAATTGATCGATTTCGTTGCTCTCGAGTTCTTGTTTCCGTGACTGCTTCAGGTTCCAATATGGTTTTTCCTTCCTCGTCAAGTTTTGGAAATATTGTTTGAACTAGAATTTTGTAACCTTTTTTTAGCATGAAACATGGAAAACTGGATGCACTCTCGAAGAAGTAGGAAGCTCCAATTTGTATGCCATAGTACCGATCTTTTGGGACACCTTGTAAGGACCATAGTACTTTGGATATAATTTATTATCCTTCTTAGATTGCTTTAGGGAAATTTGTTTGTATGGTTGTAGCCGTAAAAATACCCAGTCTCCCACATCAAAACTTCTCTAACTGTGATGTTGATCTGCCTTTGTTTTGCTCGATTTTGTGCCAAATTTAGGTTATCCTTTAAGAGTTAGAGAACTTCTTGTTGATGCTCGATGTGATCCTCCATTGCTTGAACCCTAGAATTTTCCCTTAAAGAAGATGTGATGGACGGTGGATGATATCCATAAAGTGCCATAAATGGGGTCATTTTTGCTACAGTATGGAAGGAAGTGTTATACCACCATTTAGCGAGAGGTAAACACTTGACCCATTTTTCTTGCTTATCAGATACAAAAAAACGAAGATAGCCTTCCAAACATTTATTCACTATCTCTGTTTGACCATCAAATTGAGGATGATAAGATGAGCTATGAGCTAGTTGAGTACCCAAACAAGAAAATAATTTCGTCCAAAAATTTCTTGTAAAAATGGGATCTCTGTCACTTATAATAATCTTCAGGTTTCCATGTAGCTTTTTAATTGTTTCCATAAATGCAGTAGCAACTGTACTTTCTTTAAATGGATGAGATAATGCAAAAAAGTGTGCATACTTGGTAATTCTATCAACTACCACCATGATGACACTCCTTCCTTCGGACTTAGGTAAACTTGTTATAAAATCCATTGAAATCTCCTCCCAACATTGACTTGGAATGGATAAAGGTTGTAGAAGACACGGGGTCTTAATTGTCTCAACTTTATTTTGCAAGCAAACCAAAAATTCTGCCACAAAATTTTTAATATCAGATTTAAGGCGATCCCAAAAAAATTCTTTCTTCACCCTGCGGTAAGTTTTTAAGAATCTCGAGTGTCCTCCTAAAGGAGAAGTGTGCAATTCCAAAATAATATTCTGTTTTAGTTGGGAATTCTTGCAAATATATAAAACATCATTGTACCATAAGGAATCATTTTTCCAACTAAAAAATGTATCATATGTACTAGGATCTTGCTGCAACTTTTGAATGAGTGTCCAAAATTCTTCGTCAGTCTTCCATTAATCCCTTGCTTCGGTTATCCAATCTGGTTGGATAATAGAAATGGCACAAATAAATGCTTCCACCTCTTCATCCTTTCTTGAGAGTGCATCTGCAACAACATTTAGCTTCCCTTTTTTGTAGATGATTTCAAAGTCATAACCCATCATCTTTATGACCCACTTTTGCTGCTCTTCTAAAGATAGTCTTTGTTCCAAAAATTTTTAAGACTATCATGACCATTTTTTACCTTGAAGTGTCTTCCCATTAGGTAAGGTCTCCATTTCTTTAGTGCATGTAGTATTTCCAACATTTCCTTCTCATAAATATTCTTTTGTAAATACTTTCCTTTGATTGAACGACTTTCAAAAGCAATGGGTCTTCCTTATTGCATTAAAACAACACCAATTCCATTTCATGAGGCATCACATTCCACAATAAAGGTTTTTGTGAAGTCTGGCGTAGCTAAGACTGGTGCTAGGCACATTGCCTCTTTAAGATTTTCAAATGCCTTAGTTGCTTCAGGAGTCCATGAAAATGCATCTTTATTCAATAATGTTGTTAGAGGTGCCGCTATTCTCCCATAATTCTTAACAAACTTGCGATAATACCCTGTTAACATGACAAATCCTCGCAACTGCTTTATGGTTGTGGGGACTTTCCATTTTTTAATGGCTTTAATTTTGTTATGGTCTACCTTAACACCCTTGTGAGATACAATATGACCTAGATATTCCACCTCTTGTACTCCAAAGAAATGTTTGGATGTTGTTGCATATAATTTTTTCTCCTGCAATAGTTTGAGCACCCTGTCAACATGTTGAACATGATCCTTCCAAGACCCGCTGTAGATTAGTATGTCATCAAAAAATACTAGAAATTTTTTTCTAAGGAAGGGTTTGAAAATGGAATTCATCAACCCTTGAAATGTAGAAGGTGCATTGGTAAGGCCAAAAGGCATGAACACAAATTCATAATGACCCTCATGAGTTCGTAAAATGTTGTTTTCGGAATATTTTCAAATTTTCATTCTAATTTGATGATATCCCGAATGAAGATCCATTCTGGTAAAATAAATTGCTCCATGCAATTCATCCAATAATTCATCAATCACAGGAACGAAAAATTTATCTTTAATAGTGAGCTTATTGAGCTCCCTATAATCCAGACACATGCGCCATGCTCCATCCTTCTTGGGCACAAATACTACTGGAGCAGAGGAAGAACTTTAACTAGGTTGAATTATACCAGCTTCTAACATTTCCGCAATCATACGTTCAATTTCACTCTTTTGGACATAAGGATATCTGTAAGGCATGATGTTTGGAGGAAAACTTCCCGGAATCAAATGAATAGCATGATCATGATCACGAATAGGTGGGAGTCCTTTGGGAGTATCAAACACCTTGGAATGATTTTCAGAAAGACCTTCATGGGATCCGAGAGAACAGATGATTTTGATGTTGAACTTCTAGTGAGCAAGCAATTGTGAAATTATGCCTCGTCGTTTCTTTCTTCCTTTAAGCTTTTTCATGACATTAGAGCCTATTGTCTTTCCTGGCTTCCCTGTGATACCCCGTAATTCGATTTCCTTTCCTTCCGAAAAAAATTTCAAGAAAATTTCTTGAAAATTAAAAGCTACCGTCCCTAAATATTGTAACCATTGTACTCCTAGTACAACATCAGCACCTCCCATTGGGATGGAAAGCATTGGACTATTCAATACATATTCCCCCATGGCTAGCTTGATATTATGGCATTTTCCAGAGCAATTTATAGTTCCTCCATTTGCAACCATCACTTGGAATTCTAGTGCTGGGTATAGGAAACAATTCAATTCCTTGGCTACCTTACAATTAATAAAATTATGGGTACTACCTGAATCAATCAACACTATTACCTTTTTCTTCGTGATATGTCCTTCTATCTTGAGAGTTTGAGGTGAGTGGTAATTCGCCACGGGTCATATGATATGGTTTGATTCCACTTTTTCTTATTCTAGTGTTTCTCGTGTATATCCTTTTTGGAAGTTTTTTTACATTTTCTTTCTCCTCTTCACAATCTATGTAAAATAATTTCTTTTCAACACACTTATGACCTTTAGTGTATTTGTTATCACAACTATAGCAAATCTCTTTTGCTCTTTTTTCTTCCAATTGTTGTGGTGTCAACCTTGTAGGTTGTGGAAGTCTAGGAGTAGCAACACTTCCATATTTATAGATGTGAGTGGTAGGCTTCCTTGTCGCCATAATTTTACATGCAATTTTTCTTGCCAACTTGAATGCCTTCTCTAATGAATCCGGTTCCCAAACGCGAACTTCATGTTGGATGTTATCCTTTAAAGTCCCTATGAAGACATCAATCCTGTGTTCCTACGGAATATCAATTAGCTTTATATTCAATTTTTGGAAGTCATCAATGTGCACCATCACTAAACCCTTTTGTTTGAGATTGAACAATCAGATAAAGAAGGTGTTTCTCTTTATATCCTCATAATGTGCTATCATTTCCTCTGTAAAAATTGACCAAGTGACAATTTTTTTGCGGGAGCAAAGCCATCGATACCATATAAATGTATTTTGTTCTAAATGTAAAGTTGCAATGCGCACCTTTTGTGTGTTTTGCACATTATTGAGATCAAAATATTGCTCCATCTGTAGTATCCATGTTACAGGATCCTTGCCATCAAACTTCCTCATATCCATCTTTGGAATATGGTCGTTCTTTAATCCAACATTAGAGATTATGAAATCACGAATAACATTTATTTTTTTCTCATCATGAGTTTCCTCTACTATCTTTTCGCCAATAGGAAACATTTCTTGTATCAACTTTGCAAAACCTTCGATGTCTACTTTTAGATCATTCTTCATGTTTTCCATTTTTTCATCGATCTTAGCTTCCATGTCATCCATCTTATCTTGCATGCCAACCATGCCATCCATCTTAGCTTCCAAACAATTCATCTTATCTTCCATGCCTTTCTTCAAACCATCCATCTTAGTTTCCACGCCTTTCTTCAAAACTTCCATTTCATTTTTTGTTTCTCTTCGCGATAGCGAAATTTGGTGCACTTGCTCATGGACTTTTGATATCTCATGTTACATTTCTTCATCTTCATGAGTCATAGTAGAGCCTTTTGAAGGCTTAATGGGTGTTGAATTATTTTTAGGAGTCATTTTAGAACCAAATACTAATATCTATGCTCAATAGGTCTTTGGAATCACCTAGAACTAATTTTTCAAACAAGACTTATGCAATTTGAAAAACAATATACACCTTTTTCTTGATTTTGAGGAGCTCGATATTGAAACTGAATTATCTCTGTGATTTCGGATCTTCATATCTTAAAATCGGCCTTGAAGTATCCCTCTGAATCTTCTTTTGAATGCCATAGGTTTGACCTGATTTGGATTCTTGAAGACAAAGTTATGCCCAATCTCCTACGATGACCTAATTATGGACTGGTTCAGTAGAGAAAACTTGTACGACCTGCAATGTGTCACTGTTTCCTTCTTTGGCTCTAAAATTGATATAGCGAAAATTAAAGTCCGTGTACTTGCGGCCAATTTTTACAGAATTCAAATCCGATGCTCAGAGCGAGATTTATGAATATTTTCCCACGATCACCTCTTTGAGATGAAATTTGGGATCCTACAAAATACCTAAATTCCAGAGACCATATCTTTGAAAGTATTGTGAACCAAGCTCTGAAATTTTGCACTGATCTTTCTCAGGATTTCTTCTTCGCTCCTAAAAATTTTAGCTTCTGAGCCTTCGTAGAAAATAAATTATAGTGAAAATTACATGATGACCTGTTTAGGTTAAATTGAGGAGCCTGCAAAAAGACCTAACTTCCATAGATCATATCTCCAAAAATATTGTGAACCAAGCTCTAAAATGTTGCAACGATGTCCCTCAGGATTTTGGCTTCGCACTTTAAACATTTTAGCTTCTGAACCTTCGTAGAAAAAATAGTATAGCGAAAATTCCACGATGACCTGTTTGGGGCAGCGAAACCCTAGAATCCAAATCTCTAATACCAAATGTTGTGAAACCAGCTCCAAAAAGAGAAGAAAAGAGATATCAACGCCTTAGAAATAAGCCACTTCGAGGGGGTAACCTCCAATACATTGCATGAATGAACAATTCTTGGATGATACAAATGAAAAAACCTCCTCTCTATATATAGGAGTCCATGGGGCCATAATGTAATCCTAGTGGGGCCACAATGTAATCCTAGCCGACCTAACAATAATAATGTAAGGGCACAATAATAACAATATGGGGGTTAAAGGGGCACAACAATAAAAATAAGGGGGTTACACTAACAACAATAAGGGACTATACTAGTAATATAAGGACCTAACACCTTCTTGCTGCCATAAGCTTCTCCAAAGCTTGAAAATAGTAGAGAATAATAGGTGTTGGGTGAATATGATTCAAGCAACACATGTCTTTCCAAAATTCCTCCCATGTGAGAGGCTTCTCCCAAAGACATAAGTCAAACATATCACCCCTGGCATAAGGAAACAAGAGATATAATGTAGCATCCATATAATGTCCCATCCTCCTTTTGAAGTATGAAAAAATATGGGAATTTTAATTCCCAATGGAAACATCCAACCAGTGTGTCATCCCTCCAATCATGTTCCTAACAATGATAAGAGCATCATCATCCTATGGGATCAAAACCAATAATACATAAACAATCAAATGAAATTATGGAGGTGAATCATAGTCCCACAAGTGGAACCAGTGCAGTAGATCTCCTGACTGCATCAGATAGTGATATGGTAAGTGGTTTCCCCACCACTTACTTGTTGTCCAAGTAATCTCACCATGGCTGGAAGTGTGAGATATATTTGGTGCTTTTGGAATGCACCCATAATGATACAATATCTCCCTTTGTACTCTAAGGGAGTGGCCATGTTCATAAATTTTTTTGGCGCGAAGTTGGCCATGAAGTTTGTATGGAAAAACACTCCTCTTAAAAGCTATGGCTTGCATATACATGGTCAAATAATACAAGTAATAATCAAATGAATCATGAGATACAAAAGCATATTCTTTACCAATATTTCTCCTCATACACTTGGAGTGGTGTATGATGTTTGGTGTCAATGTGGCACACCAAAAAGAATACATCATATCCCCAAAATCCTTTAGGGAGTGATCAACATCATCGTTGATCATGGCTCTAAGTAGCTCATCAAGAAAATAAGGAAGAGTGCCCCTTCTTGGAGCAATACCATGCACATGTGTGGTAAGAAGATGCAAGTATATAGTAAATACATCATGATGTTCAGAAATACAAGGCTTACCATTCACTTGGTTCAAATCAGTGAGGTAGCTCATGGATGAGCTCCCTCTCACATCCAAAGAATGAGGAGGTGGTAATGATAACTCTTCCCAAGAGCTATGTCCCCTCTCACCCTCCAAATAATCCATGCACTTCCTCATATGATTTTTCATATCCTCTTTGAAGTCTTCCCACATGAATCCTTCCAAAATAGTATGGTAGGTTATAATGAAACTAGTGGGATTAGAAAGTAAGATATCATAGGCTGCATATAGTAGTTTGTCTTTGAGATTTGAGTCTCTAGTTAAATAGATCTGATCATGAAAGTGAATTACTCCATCAACCACTCTATACCTCTTATCTTCAATTTTCCCATCAAGAACCTTACATGTGAAGAGGTTCTTGCAATATTTTACCAAGAGTTGTGACTCCCAATATGGATCTAGGCTTCCCAATAATGATAGCGCTGTAAACTTCTGAAATGAAGTAGTTGTCACATCATCATTCTCCTCTTTGACATGCTCAATGCCAAAGTCACATGTTGGAGTGTTGTAGCTCCACCTTTGCTGCTTCTCTTGTAGCTGACTTTATCAAGACAAGATTGAAGTTCATGGAAGTCAACCTCCTTTTGAAAGGTCTCTTTCTTCAAAAACTGACATGGTTTGGCCCATCCATTCAAGAGTGTTAATACCCTCTTGTCATATTCAGAAATATTTCTCATGTGTGGAAGTATCATTTGCTGCCCCAAGACTATGGAGTGGCCCTTTGACACCTTGCTCATGTCATCACATATTCCTGATTCCTTCTTTTCCAGTGCAAATAGCTCAGTGGAAGATAGCAAAGTCCATTTCAAAAATTTTCTCATCTCTCCTTTGAACCCTTCAAAGGTTCTTAGCGTTGTGGTAGCTCCTCTCAAGGCTCCTTCCTTAGCAAAATATGTTATTACTGCAACAAGTTGGGAGAAAACTTTATTCATATTCTCATCAGGGGGTCTCCCTGGTGGAATGCCTCCATGCAAATAGACATCAAAATCTGAAGTAGATTGTATAAATGAGTGGATTGATTTTCCCCTCTCTTTGCTTCACAAATCAGTCTCATATTGAATATAAACCTATTGAAATAAACAAGGGTGCATGCTCCTCATCCTTGGATGTTGATCCATCCTTTATCCTCCTTGGATCAAGGTGTTACTACCCAATAATACTGTCACATGATGCTCCTTAGGAACCATTTGCAAAGATGCAAAAGCTTCTCCTCTTGAAGTCATAACTTCGTACCCATCCCCATGTGGTGATGGTCCTTCTTCTGAAGTGACATCGCCGTTACTACCTTCATGCTATTTCTCCTCATCAATGTTTGAGAATACCTCATTGACAATGAGAGACCCTAGATCTTGGTCTTCCCTTGAAAGAGGAATCTCCATGTCTTCCTTTTGAGAAGAAATCTCTTCATGTAATTGGGATCTTTCCCTTGGCAAAGTATCACACAAGTTTTTATCCCCTTCAATAGAAATCTGGAGTGGAGTTGGCATAACAAATCTTTCCAACTCATGCAAGGGTTTTGCATGTTCATGTTAAAAAATTCCAAAAGTTAGAATTCTTGAGTTGATACTCATTTTCAGTTATAATGCCTATTTCTTACATTTTTATGTTTAAATTTTAAACTTGTGCCACCAGACAGGGATTAGCAGTGGCTTTTTCATTTATTTAATAGTATATAATATTCCTAGGGGAGGAAAAATTTGTCGAATACTATGCTCGATATTTTCCAGGGTTTTTACCACATTTTCTTATTCTCAACACAACAAATGGCCTCAGGAATCCACCTAATTTTCTATAGTGGTTGGTGAACTGTTTAAAATATGGATGTAGTTCCAGAGATGGGAAAGGCCTTCCTAAATTGATTTGTGAAGAAGGAATTTTTGCAGTAGATTGGTCCCGAAAGGTCATGGCATTTTATGGACTTATATTATTCTTGGAAATTATGGGTCAACACCTTACTTCGGTTGTGTGTTTTAACATTGCTAGTGGCACTGTCAACTCTCCAGAACACTAGATTGTGTTATCTATGGTTGTGGAAATTTTTGAGTTGAAAAAGTTGGATCAATTACCTTATGGAGTCTCCCTTCCACTGTGACATGTAAGCTTCTTTATTTTTGTCCTTGCACGCAAAGGATGTACAAATATTGCAGTACATTCATATCATGCATGCTTTCATATATTGTTGTGTAGTGAAAATAAGAATATGATTTTTCATGTACCTTTGCCTTCTTTTAGATATCAATTCTGGGATGTCTTAATTTTTGAATATAAATCAAAATTTACTTGATAAATTTATGACCTATTTTGTTTGTTATTTTTAGTGAATGGTGGGGTTTTAATTTTCCCAATGGCAGACAAGTGATATAACCATGAAAAAGGCAATACTCTATGTAAGTATTTCTTGATAGTAATTTAGTCAAGATGATTTCGATGCAACATAATATACCATTCCTTCCAAGACAAAACTTTAACCCCTTGAATTAACTTTAACCTCTTTCCTCCTCAATGGATGAGCCTTCTAATATTAGTTTTTCCTTAGAGTTGGAAACTTCAAAATGGTTCCTAGAGCCTTCTATATCCCGTTGGTGTTTTAAGGTAGATGGTATACATAGACTTGAAATCCCATCCTATGATAGTTCATGAGGATGTTTTCCCCTTGATTTCCTCAAGCCCTCAAACTACAAGCCATTGATTTCCAATGTACATGGGGGATTAGGGTTTTGCAGCCTTGTATTTTGAGGTAGGATAAAGATCCAAGTGCCTTTTATTACCAAGAAAATGCATCTACAAGAAAATAATTACATGATCTCCAAAATCATCGAGAGGATTGTGTGAATCTAAATCCTCTATTTCCATCACTCCGGCCCCTCTCAAACTCTATCTGTTATTCTTTTGATATGTCCTGACTTTTGTCAATCTTCAATCCTCGTACAATTTAGTGCACTAGGACTGATTTCCTACTTATACGATTTTTTTGGGAAATTTTAATGTTTAATGTTTCATTATTTGTTTTGAATGGTTATATGTGTGGAAAATTATTTGGGGATAAATTTATTTAACTTTCCAATAAACTTGGTATAAAAGAAACATTGAATATAACCCAAATTTTGGATCTTTCTAGGCAGCAACCTAAAGCAATTATGGATTTTAGGAGTCATTTTCATATGAATGATTGTTTAATTATGGAATCTTATTTAGTGTTATTTGATTTCCCCTTCAATGTATGGAAGAATTTTCCATTGATATTACTTGATAGTATTTCCATTAAATGTTCAATTGCATGCTTGGTTTCATGGAGTTTCCTACAAATATGTTGAATATTAATATTTAGGGTCTGTAAAATCTTGTTGGTTGGTAGTGGAACTAACAGTTCTAGCTTGCTTCAGCTAGTGCAAGTTCCTTTTTTCTTTTTCTTTTCTTCTACTATTCATTAACCTATTGAATTCTTTTTAATGATTGGAATCTTTCTTGTAGTTTATTGTATAGGTATTGTGATGTGCTTTAAGGGTTGTTCCAGTTTCGATTCTTTTAGACAATTGTATCAGTGCTCTGGCAGAATGACTTAACCCTCTATTGTTTAAACATTTTCGGCAATCCCTCTGGAGCTAAGAGTGTTCTACGCCATTATCCGGCTTGGAATTAAAATTTGATGCTGAATGGGAAACCCTTTCCAGTCTAAAAATGGGGTGGAGAATAAATTTCAGTTATGTACATTTAAAATAAGAAGAGGTCAATACAAGTTTATCCTAGGAGTTTATTTTGTATAATAAAATTCACACCAATTATGAAGACTCCTTACTTCATTATCCTTTCTCTTCCTCATGCTCTCCATCCATACACACATTCCCCTCAGCTTGAACTTGTTTCAACTATAGTGTGAATTGAAGATCCATCATTCCATAGACAAATTTTGATGGAGATGCTAGACATCTTACTTGCTATATATGAAGACTACAAGCTAGATATTCTTCACATCTAGTATGTGATATATCCTTATACATGAATATGGATACTGTTAAAGAATATTTTTGAGACAAAAACATGGATTTTACGGGGTATTTATAAGGCTTGTATCTAAGATCTACAAAATCAAGGGAATTTTATGGGCCAAATGTTTCCACAATGATTATTTGAGCACACATGGTGGCTTGGTTGAAAATATATTTCTGAGTGAGAAAAAAATATTGTTTCAAAATTAATAGGAAAAAGTTATGTCCGTGAAATGTTTCATTGAAGATAATGATGTTTACCATCCCCTAAGACTATCATTGACTGTCTTTTTGGTAGTAAGAGCCATAGGAAGTAGTTTACTGGAGTACAGTGGTATGTATTACCTGTGTGTATAAGTTTTTGTTTGGTATATTTTCACTCAAATTTCTTATTTTGTATTCTTGGTAATTATGTGGGAAAGGGCAAGGTTTTTCTTAACACATTTTCTTATTTCCTAATTTCTAGATTTGATTCCCATATCCCATTAGTGTTGTTGTGGATGATGATGGTTGTATAAATTCCTTGTTTTTTGTCTGTCATGCTAAATTATTCCAAAATTTATAATTGTTGAGTGATACTCATTTTCATTTCTAATGCCTATTTTTTCCATTATTTTTTTATGTTTAAATTTTAAACTTGTCCCACTAGAGAAGGATTTGTAGTGGCATTTTCATTTAGTTATTACTATAGAAACATTCCTAAGGGAGGAAAAATTTGTCGATTACTATGCTCAATATTTTCCAAGGTCGTTGCCACATTTTCACGTTCTCAGCACAACATATGGCCTTAGGAATCCACCTAATTTTCTACAGTGGATGGAGAAATGTTTAAAATATGGATATAGTTCCAAAGATGGGGAAGGCCTTCCTCATTTGATTTTTCAGGAAGGAATTTTTGCAGTAGATTGATCCCAAAAGGCCATGAAATTTTATGGACTTATATTAGTCTCGGAAAGAAAGGGTCAAAATATTGTTTTGGTTGCATGTTTTAACATTGCCAGTGGCATTGCTAACTCTCCAGAACACTATATTGTGCTGTCTATGGTTGCAGAAAGTTTTGGGTTGCAATATTTGGATAAATTACCTTATGGAGTCTCCCTTCCACTGTGACATGTAAGCTTCTTTATTTTTTCCCTTGCATGCAAAGGATGCACAAATCTTGCAGTACAGTCATATCCTGCATGGTTTCATATATTGTTGTGTAGTGAGAATAAGAAACTGATTTGTCATGTCTCGTTGCCTTCTTTCAGGTATAATTTCTGGGATGTATTAATTTTTTAATATAAATAAAAATTTACTTAATAAATTTATGACATATTTTGTTTGTTATGTTTAGAAAATGGTAGGGTTTTAATTTTCCCAATGGTGAACAAGTGATATAACCATAAATAAAGGCAATTCTCTATATAAATATTTCTTGATAGTAATTTAGTCAGGATGATTTTGATGCAACATAAGATACCTTTCCTTCAAACATAAAAAATTAACACCTTGAAGTAGCTTTATCCCCTTTCCCCATCAACGGATGAGCCTTCTAATATTACTTTTCCCTTAGAGTTAGAAACTTCAAAATGGTTCCTAGATCCTTCTATCTCCTTTGGCATTATAAGTTAGATAGTATACACAGACTTGAAATCCCATCCTATGATAGTTCATGAGGATATTTTCCCCTTGATTTCCTCAATCCCTCAAACTGAAATCCATTTATTTCCAAAGTACATGGGGGATTAGGGTTTTGCAGCCTTGGATTTTTAGGTTTCTATTTTGAGGTAAGATCAAGATGCAAGTGGCTTTTGTGACCAAAAAAATTCATCTACAAGATAATAATGACATCATCTCCCAAAAAATCAAGAGGATCGTGTGAATCAAAATTCTATTTTGACATCACTCCAGTCCCTCTAAAACTCTTTCTGTTATTATATTGAAATGTCTTGGTTTTTGCCAATCTTCAGTCCTCTTACTATTTAGTGCACTAGGACTGATTTCCTACTTATAATTTTATTTGGGGGAAATTTTAATGTTTTATGTTCCATTATTTGTTTTGAATGGTTATATGTGTGGATTTTTTTTTGGGGATAAATTGATTTAAATTTACAATAAACTTGGTATAAAAGAAACATTGAATATAACCCAAAATTTGGATCTTTCTAGGCAACAACCTAGAACAATTATGGATTTTAGGAGTCATTTTCATATGAATGATTATTTAATTATGGAATCTTATTTAGTGTTATTTGATTTCCCTTTCAACAAATGCAAGCATTTTCCATTGATCTTACTTGAAGTATTTCCATTGAATGTTCAATTTCATGCTTGGTTTCATGGAGGTTCCTACAAATATGTTGAATATTAATATTTGGGGTCTCGAAAATATTGTTGGTTGGTAGTGGAACTAATAGTTCTATCTTGCTTCAGATAGTGCAAGTTCCTATTTTTTTCTTTTCTTCTAATATTCATTAACCTATGATTCTTTTTAGTGATTGGAATATTTCTTGGAGTTTCTTGTATAGGTATTGTGATGTGCTTTGAGGGTTTCTCCAATTTCAATGAGTTTAAATAGTTGTATCAATGCTCTGGCAGAATGAATTAACCCTTTGTTGTTTAAACATTTTTAGCAATCACTCTGGAGCTAAGAGTGTTATATGCCATTATCCGACTTGGAATTAAAATTTGATACCCGAATGGGAAACCCTTTCTAGTATAATAATGGGGTGGATAAGAAATTTCAGTTATGTACATTTAAAATAAGAAGAGGTCAGTACAAGTTTATCATATAATTTTTTTTGTACAATAAAATTCACATGAATTATTTGAAGAATCCTTGCTTCATTAGCCTTTATATTCCTCGTTATCTCCAACCATCCAAACATTCCCCTTAGCCTGAACTGGTTTAAAATATAGTCTGAACTGAAGATCCGTCTTTCCACAAATTTTTTTTGATGGAGATGCTAAACATCTTACTTGCTATCTATGAAGACTACAAGATAGATATTCTTCACATCTAGTATGTGATCTATCCTTATGCAAAAATATGGATATTGTTAAAGAATATTTTAGCGACAAAAAAATGGATTTTAAGGGGTATTTTAGAGGGCTTGTATCTAAGATCTACAAAATTAAGGGAATTTTATGGGCCAAATGTTTCCACAGTGATTATTTTGGCACACATGGTGGCTTGATTGAAAATATATTTCTAAGACAAAAAACAATGTTGTTTCAAAAATAATAGGAAAAGTTATGTCTGTGAAATGTTTCATTGAATATAATAATGTTTACCATCCTCTAAGACTATCATCGACTGCCTTTTTGGTATTAAGATTCATAGGAATAATTTTACTGGAGTACAATGGTATATATTACCTGTGGGTAAAATTTCATTTGTGGTATATTTTCACTTGAAATTCTTATTTTGTATGCTTGGTAATTATGTGGGAAAGAGTAGGGTTTTTCTTCACATATTTTCTTATTTCATAGTTTCTAAATTTTATTCCCATAGCCCATTAATATTGTTGTGGATGATGATGGTTCTAGACATTCCTTATTTATTGTATATGATGTTAAAATATTCCAAAAATTAGAATTGTTAGGTTGATACTCATTTTTAGTTCTAATGCCTATTTATTCAAAAAAAATTATGTTTAAATTTTAAACTTGCGCCACCAAACAAGGATTAATAGTGCCATTTTCATTTAGTTAATAGTATAACAGATTTCCTATGGGAGGCAAACATTGTCAATTACTATGCTCAATATTTTCTAAGGTTGTTGCCACATTTTCTTGTTCTCAGAACAATAGATGGCCTCATGAATCCACCTAGTTTGCTATAGTGGCTAAAGAATAATTTAAAATATGGATGTAGTTCTAGAGATGGGGAAGTCCTTCCTCATTTTCTTTTTCAAGAAGGAAGTTTAGTAGTAGAGTGGTCTTGAAAGGTCATGGTCTTTTATGTACTTATATTAGTCTCGGAAGGAAGGGGTCAACACCTTGTTTCAGGTGCGTGTTTTAAAATTTCTAGTGGCAGTACTAACTCTCCAGAACAGGATATTTTGTTGTCTATGGTTACGGTAGGTTTTGGGTTGCAACAGTTGGATCGATTACCTTATGGAGTCTCCCTTCCACTACGACATGTAAGATGTCTTATTTTTTTCCTTGCATGCAAAGGATGCACAAATCTTGCAGTTCAGTCATATCCTACATGCTTTTATATATTGTTGTGTAGTGAGAATAAGAATATGATTTGTCATGTCCCTTTTCCTTCTTTCAGATATCATTTCTGGGATGTCTTAATTTTTTAATATAAATCAAAATTTACTTGACAAATATATAACCTATTTTTCTTGTTATTTTTAACGAAAGGTAGCGTTTTACTTTTCCCAAAAGTGAACATGTGATAGAATCGTAAACAAAGAAAATAATCTATAGAAATATTTCTTGATAGTAATTTAGTAATATAGTTGATAGTATACAAGTCATATGGCCACATACCCAACTAAAGAAAACTCATTCAATTTTTTTGCTTTTCTGTGGAAAAACAACATTGACAATGTTGATGCTAAGTTATATTTCGTATAAATCCTTTATAGTCTAATTTATTTTATATTTCAGTGTTCATCATATTTCTTGTCTTATACTTTGCATTATATCTTCTTTCTTTTCAGAAGATGAACTCAATATTGATGGTAAGAAGCAATAATTGAAGAAAGAGGAGAATAATAACTCTAGAGAAAAAAATTTAGAAAGAGAGAGAGAAGAGAACCAGTCTAGTGATACCCTTAAAGTCAACATCCTGCATGAGACACACACATACAAACTAATCATCATCTCTTTAGAGTTGGTGAATTCACCTGCAATGCCTTGACAACTCAATGATAATTTTTTGAAGTGATGAAACAATATTTCATTTGTAAATTGTAGTACAACTAATATGTGACCAATATTAAGTTGGAAACTCATTGTAATACTTGACATTTCATATAATATAATCTATGTGGTTGAAATTATTTATAGTTGTTCTTGATATTATTTAGTATTTTCATTAAAAAATGTAATTTTTCATTATCATATTAGATGAACATGCACATTGCTAGACATTGTTTTAATTTAGTCGCAAAATCATACTAACTATTTTATATTGATTAATAATGAACACATAAAATTAATCTAAAACTACAAAATTAGTATTTTATATTGATTAATGATGAACAGAAATAAAATGAATATACAATGACTAAATTAGTCGTTTATAATGATTATTAATGAAAGTAAATGAAATGAATATAAACTACTAAATCAATCATTTATATAATGAATATGAAACTACCAAAAACATATAAATGACTACTATAAATGGTAAATTTGTGATTAGAAATAACGACTAAATTTTATATATATATATATATATATATATATATGACTAATAGTAGCTACTTTACAGTATCTTATAACAGTAATAGTTTAGTCATATTTATTTTTTCATTAATTGGTTTCAACAGTGACTAAATTTCTATGTATGGCTAATAGCCTTTAATTTGTAGTATCTTATAGTAACATTTTGGTCATAATTGGTTTTCTAGGGGGATCATATAGTAATATATTTTGTTGTATATTTGGTCATTAATAGTGGCAATTAATAATTAAATTAATGACTAAATTAATGAATAAATATACTACTAGATGATAAAATTGAGATAATTAATTAATGACTAAGCTAAAAATGACTAAAAGTTGACGCGTTATAAGATACTTTAAATTAGCTAGTACTAGTTTAGTCATTTTTTAGTAACTAATTATCCATTTTGTACTAGTGATTATTTTCATAAATAAATGTGCCAAAAATACCATTTTTCCTTTCTAAATCCTTTTCCAATTTCCTTTAACCATAATATAAAAAAAAAGTTAACACCCACTAGGATGTTTTTCCCAAAATTAATCTTGGAATAAATGTCCCATCAACTGTGTTTATTATTTTTAACTTTTATTACATGGAATTTTCACCAAGGTTGTTACAGAACCCTCCCCCTTGGGGGACACTGTCCTCGGTGTTCAACCACGTATATACCTTAGCAAAACCATTTAAAAGAAAACATACTTCCCATGGAGATTTATAACTTAGCTCGTTGAAGTATTTATACTGAATAACCTTCTCAAAAGAAAAAAATCATACCGTGTACTGGAGCTTTATAACATAGCTCATTACGATATTTGCAATAGTATACACATATACACATTTCATCAACCATAAAATAAAAATATATGATGCATGTATTAGTAACAAGGGAATCCATAGGCTCACACCTCCACCCTCAAAGTATTACCAGGATTCACTCCCTTCCCAAGAATTCTAGAATCAACTGCCAAAGTCAAAGCTGCATCCAATGTCCAGCACTACAATCATGCGCTACTCTACCGTTAGTGAAAAATTACCAACTCATTTTTCCAGGGAACACTCCCATTGTTTGTTTGATTCCATCTGGAAATTTTAATGACCAAAACAAATCCATTCCTGGTCTTCCCTTCCCTTTAACACAGTCCCTCAAGCAATCTGGTCACCCCCTTTTGTGTCGTCACACACCTTCCAATTTTTGCTGGTACCCCCATCCCAGGAATTCCATCCCTAGGAAAGGATTCCTCCCATAAAAAGATACAAAAACCAAGGTATATTCCTACCTCAAAACCATCATATTGGTCATAGCATGCTCATGGAAATCAATGGACACTATTGGGGATCAGTGTCCCACAATGGCCCTACATTTGAAGTGCTTTACCAACATACTGTTGCGTGTTCCAATTCCTTTTGTTGACACTACTAATTCTTTCAGTTAGTTCCAATCACCCAACTGGGAATTTTCTTGCTTCCTGTACCAAGCACATAATTTCCATTATATTCAAAATAAATTTAAATAGCTTCAAATCATACCTCATTAGTAGCCCATCAATAAGATACACTTGCACTTTTGTTTACTTCCTGTCACACAAGTCAAACTAGTTGTCTGATAAAATCATCATGTATAAAAATATCACATTTGGTTAGCTCAAAACACAACCATTTTAGGTCAAAATCATGAATCACATGTAATCATTGTAAACCATAATCATAATTCACATGTAATCATCATAAACTAGAATCATATATCTCATGCATAATGAAACTAAAATAAAATACTGATACGTATCCTTCGTAAGTCCTTACTTTTTCCTTTGTTCTTTCTATACACACATCATATCATTTGCCACAGCCAGAAAGCACCGAAGGAATTTTCTTCTCTTCAATCACATACACATACACATAGTGTATTTCACAACACATACATCCACACATGACATACAACACCATGCAATACATGCACCCACGCAGGCATACGACACATACACCTACACCCTATGTAAAATACAACACAATGGATACACCTACATCTGGCGTACAACACAACGCAATACATATACATATACAAATTCCACAAAATGAATACAAATGTTGTGATACCAGGACTACATGATGCACATACAAAGTACCACATGCCTGCAACAATGCATGTATGACATACACACAATACCATATGTATACCAGTACCATATGCACAACATGTACACATTACCACATGTACACAACACTACCTACACAACGTGTGCACAACATCACATCTACATGTCACCACCTACACAACGTGCACACAACACCAAATGTACCTTGCACCACCTATACAATGTGTACACTATACCACATCTACACAACACCACATGCACAACATGTACACGACACCATATGTACACAACGCCATGTTCATGACATGTACATGGCATCACTTGCGCACAACACCACATGTACAACATGTACACAACACCACTTGTACAATCATGCACAAAATGCCACTTGTACATAGCACCATATGTACATCGCACACACAACCCCATATTTACATAGCATCACATATCCAACATGTACATAACACCATCTATACCTAGCACTGCATATGCAATATACATGCAACACCATATATAAAACATGCATTAGCGGAATTTTGAGGTCTAAAATAGGCCTCCTAAGAAAAACGTACAACCAAAATAAACTTTATAAGAACAAATAGGATTCAAAATGATGATGTCAACCATGGGGGATGATTCACTATTTTTGGAGTAAAAAAGTAAAAATATTAAAAAATAATAAAATAATAAAACTACATTTTCAATTTGTATTTTCAACTTATCTCCCTAAAGCTTTACTAAAATTTCGATCAAGGGTATTCGTTGGATGAAAAATTTAGTTCCTAATCCAAGGAGTACCCATGTTGCATACTTTCGATGGACCCCTCTACACAAGAAATAAGAAACACATGAAAATGTGTGATTGCAATCACATTTTTCATGTATTTCTCATTTTTCATGTAGATGGGTCCATCAAAAGTATGCAAAATGTGTACTCGGATGAGGAATCAACTTTTGCATCCAATGAGTGTTTTCGCTCGAAATATGAGTAAACCCATAGGGAGATAAGCTCAAAATATGAGTTGAAAATTTTGTTTTTTCTTTTTTCCCTCTAAAATTTGATGATGTAATCAAATCTTATTTTATTATTTCCACTATTATTTTATAATTTCCTTAGAAGGCCCATTTTAGACCTCAAAATTCCCCTTATGCATACAACATCATATGTACACAATACTTCATATCTTACATGTATGCATCACCATAGGTACAATAACTGAATATACAACATGCACAACATATACTCAACAGTAGTACCACACATCCATAGATAACACACTGACCCCACAAGAAACCTTTATTCTAGTATCTTTCCACTATCCATGCTTATCCTAGCATGTCGCAGATCACACAAATTTCACTTCGTTGAAGTACCCCTCAACATTACATGTCCATAACATACACATAAGCATAGTACAAACATATAATATCAATTCAAGTCCACATGATACTGACCTCATAGCTCTGTCAGAGTTACTCTTCCCACATGATTCCTCATAACCTCTTTATGTCATTCACCTGCATAAGAAATTATTCCTCCACAAGAATGATCCTTGAAAACCTCGTTATGCAGTGACATAGATAGATATATACATACATATATAATCATTAGCATAAATCAATCATGATATTTTCAGACAACGGGATGAATATATACATATATAGGCATTATCATAATCATGATCACAACATAATTACCAAATATCATAGGGACAAAGTTAAGGGAACTCCCTTTATGTGTGCATAGTATGCACAACATTGAGAACAAAAATTCCCAACAAAGACAAGGCATATGTTATCTCAAATCCATTTACTTTACCCTTTCCTGCTACCTTTCTTAGGATTATCTTGCCACTGTCCATTTACACCAATGGACTCAACCAATCCATATGTTTGTCATGCTCTTACCTTTAGTTTCCCTTATACATGGATCGGGCTTCATTTGAGTCCTGCATCACCTGCTCAGTTTCATTCATTTCTCCCAAAGCTCCTTCAACTTTACTATTTCTCAACCAATTCCCAAGACTCTCAAAACATAAAAGAAAATAACAAGAGCAAGAAACAACCAAAAGAAAACCATGAAAACCAATAAAAATACAACACCGCAACCAAAATGGCAAGGCCTTCCACTAGACATAAACAAAACTGCAAATCAGGAAAAATCAAATCACGAAAGACCAAAAAAACAAAACTAATAACAAACACCATGAATCAATCCCCACGGTTCCCAATTCTTCCAAAGGGAAGCTCAACCTGAGCCTTTTCCAAGGTTTCAGGGCGGTCTCTTTGCCATGCAATCCCCTAGATCATGTCACCATAAACATATAACTGTTAGTGAATAAATAAATATAAAATATGAAAATTACCTCACCTTGTTGGGTCAATCACATTGCCTTGTAACTGAACACACACATATCAGTCACTTGTTCCAAATATCAAGACAACATATCTATTAATTTGGAATCAATATTTACCAAGTCTAAAGCCATGTCATAATCAAAAATCAACCCACATTCACCAGTCAGAATAGATGATGTTACAAATATCACCTACTTACACTCACGTACATACACTAGAACAAAATGGCTAATCAGTTACTAAAAAAACGACTAAAATTTTCATATAAATGACTATTTTTTGGCTGGTGACAAATAGAAGCTAATTTACAGTATCTTATAACGAGACCAATTTTTAGTCGCTTTTAGCTTAGTCATTAATTGGTTGTCTCAATTTTTTTGTTTAGTAGTATAGTTGGTCATTAATTTGGTAATTGATTTATTCATTGATTTGGTCATTAGTTTAGGAATTGAATTGGTCATTGATTTAATAATTGATTTGATAGTCATTAATTGTCACAATTAATGACGAAATATACAATAAAATATATTACTAAATGATCATTTGAGAAAACCAATTAATGACCAAAGAAATATGACCAAAATGTTGGTCATGTTATAAGATATTGTAAATTAGCTACTAATAGTCATATATATGCAAATTTTAGTCATTGTTTGAAACCAATTAATGACCAAAGTAATATGGCTAAATTTTAGTCATGTTATAAGATATTGTAAATTAGCTACTAATAGTCGTATATATGCAAATGTATTACAACATTAAGAGGTTGCAATTGCATTTGAGTATACACTTCATCTTTTTCCGAATATGTCTGACATTCATTAAAGTGTTTATTAAATTTTAAATCTTGTATATATAACGATATGAATGAAAGTGTTCACAACCAAATCAAGGATGAAATGCAGAAAACCCACATGCATTGTAACAGTGTGAATTTGGTAGATTAATTGAGTTGGAAGATTCAGATAATTGGATATATGAGCCTCAACCTCCTTTTTCATTGAAGCAGCTAACTAAAATCACATTGATTATGATTAGTTTCATTACGTAAAATTAAAGTTTCAAAATACGGGGGTCACATTTTATGATGAAAAGAAGATAAGAATTCATTATTTTTAGTCATTTGTATCTAAAAGAATATTGAAAATTAAAAATTAGTGAGCAACCATGTCACCTGGAGTCACTGTGACACTGTGGAAAATAAACAAACTTGCTCCCAACAACAGGTAAGGACAAAATTAGTCTGGCACGGTTGTGCCAAAGCTTTGAATTAAGGCATCTCCTTTCCCCTTGCTTGATGTGACATGAACAAACAGATTGTCAATTGGATATTCCTTTAGAAACCCCTCGAAATTCCAATATTAACTGTGTAAAGTAATATGATATTATGATTGTAAACTTTGTAGTGTAAAGCACATTAACTTGACAAATATTCCAAATGACAGTATTTTCCATAGACATTTTTACATTAATTTTTTTCTAAGGTGTCACGGTTTGATATGATGAGTTAATTTAACATTATTCTCTATCTCAATTGCATCTCAATACGCAATTCTAGAATCCAAAAAAAAAAACACTGAAAAGAAAAATCATTCTAACTAGAGTAATGGACGCATTAAAAAGGTAAGAAGCACCATTTGCATGTTTAATCTCTTAGAATTTAAGCGGAAATTCATTACATAGATATCTTTTATTTAACATTCCATGAGACTTCGTGGCCATATGGGACAAAGAAAATCTTACATCATCTGTGACATTTTAAAAGAAATTAATGTCAAAGAATGGCAACAAACAAAGATAGAGGTGAAAATATGGTAACAAAATTTTGGTCTCGGCCTACTCATCTGATTAGACTGTTAACCAATTCATAATTATCTGCAAGTTATTCAAGAAATAGCAAGAAAGCTAATATATGAATAAAAGTATAAACCAATTTTGAAATAAAATTTGTTTCCCTGAAACCAATGTACTCTTATAACATATTACACCCTCGTAATGTTTGATAAAACCACATATGATAATGTATTCGGTTCATTTTTTATAAACACAATAAGATGTAAAAATACATTATACCTAGGAAGTATATAATAATGCTTCTTTGTGCATGCACCATTCAAAGTTTTTCACTCCCCTATTGGTATGCCATGGTTCAGTCCATCAATAATTACCCCTAATGGATACAAAATCCCTCGATATGAAAAAGAGAGAACTATATTTCTATACATGAAAAAAGTTGATATCTGGAGCTCTCTAGGACATTTTATGAAGGATTGGTCAAATGTTGGGGTTTCCATTGTCTTTGATGGATCAAAAAATGTCAAAATCCAACATTTGATAAATGTTCTTGGTGTTTTGGCTAGTGATGCAATCTTCCTTGCAGCACAAGACTCCTCATCATTTGTACCATCTTATGGGAGCATTGCATACCTCTTACCGAAAAGTAATAATGATATAGGGCCATTCAATATGACACAAGTCATTAAAGATAATGTATCTAATTATAAAGTATCAGGAAAACCATTGAGCATGTACATCCTCACATTTTCACTCTGATTGCTTGTTGCACATGTTGAATCTTTTAATACATAATATTGTTAAGCATGAAGAGCATGACCGGATCAATGCCTTGTAAAAGGAATGGAAGTCCATCATAAAATTCATCACAAGGCATATTTTTTTCCACTATATTTACCATATTCACTCTAAGTTACAGTTACTTAAGAGCGCAAGGACTAGATTTGGTAGCCATTAGCTCACCTTTAAGTGCTTGTTGAAGATAAGATGAACATTGGCTAATATGATAGTGATTTATTTATGGGAGAACTTGAGGATACATAAATAAAACAAATAGAGATAGTGCTTTTTTAGTGTAAGATATCATTTTTATCTTATTTTTTGGTCACATATTAATATGTTCTGCAATTCATCAAATCTAACACGACTCGATTTGTAGATTGAGATCAATCAGTGACTAGGGAATTGCATGAGCAAGAGGACACCATACTAGGAAAAATTAAGGACATTGTTGAGCCTAGAGATGTGAAATTCTATGATTGCATTTGAGTAGAAGTCAAAAAACAATCAACAAAGAGAAATACTCTAGTTCATGCTTTAACATAGATTGTTACTCAAAAATACTATTCTACATCATGGTTGAAAGAATCAGTGCCTATTTGTAGGGTGAAGAGAAAACTACAAATGGATCCATAGGTTCAGAGTGGTCATATGAAAGCATTAAAAAATATTTTCACTTATGAGTGTGATATCATACAACAACAATTGAGTACCTACATCAATGCCCAAGGATTATTTGGTTATGCCTATCAATTTATATGTAATGGAAGATGACGAATTCACTCCAGTGGCAGAACATGTATGATGTTTCTACTCCAAAGGTATAGAATTTGGAAAAATGGGGTGCTTCCACGGGTAGTGAACACTTCTTCCATAAAGAAGTGTTGGACCACCTACATTTTCATACAATGTCAACAAAAAACACCTTGAATCTATACTCGGCATAAAGCTTGCTCTATGTGCTTTACAACTTGTAGTTGTCCCATTATAAGAGGCAAAGATTGATAAAACATATATCAAAATTGGGATAGCTATCCAAAGGAGGAAAATTTGGAAGTTGGAGCATTGCCCTTGGAGAACTTGGATATTTCACCTTTTGATGATCGTCATCATGTTGAAATGCCACCCTCGCCTACTACCATGATTAGCCCAACCAGGACTACAACAGCATGAGCTTCAGGTAAAACTTCATCTTGGAAATTACCTCCACATCCACATCCATCTGTATGCTCGTGGTAGTGCCAAAAAAAAGGAAAAGTAAATATTAGATTGATCATTCGTTGGACATTAACAAAATTATCTTATCTTATTGAAATAATTCTATGTTTTCATTTCTTGTATTATGATATTAAATATTTCAATTTTCAGACTTTCAGCTTCTATTTTGTAATATAATATCTCTATTTTGGAAAGTGGACACATGGCCTATTTCATAGACATGAATCTTTGGTCAATATGACCTATTTTTTAAAGATAACATTTTAGACATGATGGCCTACTTCATTTCATAAAATCATTGTTTACTCTTCCTATTATCTAGTTCTAGTTTAAGCGTGTAGTTTTTAACTACAATATCAACAATATTATCTATGTAGTACTAATATTTGAAATTCAATGATTAATCCACTAAGATGAAATGTTTAAAACTCCATAATTATGTAGACATTTTGCATGTTTTTTTTAATAGTGTAAATATCAACTTTATATCGGAATTTGTCATAGATTCGGGAGATGATTTTGTTGTATGGTTGAAATGGGTTTTTTATGTACAAAGAATATATTAAGATGTGAGGTTGTGGACTCAATGTTGCCAGAGTGTATAGCAAGAGCCCCTGGAGCACCATTTCTCAGAAAATCGATGTGAAATGGTGCTCTATAGGCTCCTGCTTAACACTCTAGTAAGATTGGTCCACAACCTCACATCCTAATGTATTCTTTGTACATCAAATACCCGCTTTAACCATACATCAAAATCAGATTTTGAATCTATCACAATTTGAGATAATGTTGACTACATCAACTATATAAAATATGGTTGATGCAAAGCATCAAATCACCAACCACCACTCCACCCATTGACGTGTTCACTAGGTTATAGTTTTCAACAACGAAAGAATTCAGCCCACCAATCAGTTATGTAAAAGCTAAATTGAACTCCAATAAATTCTCTGATATTCGAGTGAACCCATGGCTAGATGATAATTGTAACAAGGAAAGAGCACCATACGAAAAATACCAAAGCATTGAGAACTTTACAATGTTGTTAGTAAAGCCAAAAGAGAGTGAATTTGCGAAAAATGAACAGTAAAAGTTTCCAATGAAAAAAAATTTAACCCTAGGGATTTTTGGAAAGAACTACAGGTTTGGAAGAAATTTCAAGGAAGTAATACAATTTCACACTATCATATAGAGTGATCAAGGTATCATATGGAACCGAGTTCTTCAAAATGTGGGGATCAAATGATATTTCACAAAATCAATAAATCTTCAGTTTGGTCATCTTCTTAGTGTATTAACCCAACTGCATAGGGTTGGTAGGATTTGCAACCTTAACCTCCACAAAACATCACAAATTAAACTCCTCTAACAACATCTATATAATGCACTTCCAAGGTGTAAAGTTGGATGCACACACTTGACAGTCACACTCTGAGACCAAGACTAGTGACTAGTCATATATGTAACTCATGGAACACTCCTCAACCAAAAAAATCATCAAATAGGGGTAAAAATCATACTATCAACCTATCATGGGTGAAAATCAACTCTCCTAGCCATAAGCACTGTTTCATTCACTAAGATCTCACAAGAATCTCACCCACAACCCTCTCACATGCACCAGCACTTATCTCAAGTACATTTTAGCTTCAATTGCTGAAGTTGGGGCATCAAAGACACTCAAAACCTCCAACAACTCCCTCTCACAGGTAGTATTCCATTCAATATATAGATTGGAAAATCTCAGAAAATATGCTCTAATACCCAGTTAAATTTTCAAAACATGGTATGCAGATCTCCACTCTTAGAATGAAACCCTAACCACCAGGAAACTGAGAACTTAACCTCCTATCCACACAGAAAAAAATAGAGTCCTAGATCTATAAACACATAAGTCTGAAAAAAAAAAATAACCAAGCTTCAAAATATCACACTGTTATGTACTAAATTTGAAAAATCGGAGCTCTGGAAATTACAAATAGCATATAGACTTAGCTTCACACAATCTCTCATATCTTAATTTATGGGAAGAAGAATATGATTAAAAATAAATAGCTCAAAACTAAATAAAAAAAAACCCCTATCATGTATTTATTTTATAGAATAAGAAAATTTTAAGGAATTACAAAAACAGACCATCCTTGTGGTGCACCCAGATTAGGAAAAAAAATCCTTACAATTGGCTACCTAAAAAGGTGTGCCTAGGAATACATGATAGCTTTTCCTAGGAACCAGCACCTAGATAAATTTAGAACATCCTCTACCTCATGCACTTTGTCTAAACTTAGAAACTATGCCCTAAATAACATTGAAAAAACACCCGCTAAATATAAAACAGCAAGCTCCTTCCTAAACTAGAAAAGAAAATTCTAGTTGTGCCACCTTAACCTTACAGCAACCCAAACATGCACAAAATCTGAGGCTGCTACAGATCTGCTGGTGTGAACTTTCTCATCACTATTGCACCTATTTTGTGGGAGAACACAATGCAGCAATAGGTAAAACTAACACTTTCAACCTCCCCACTTCTAGAGAGCACTCTTACCATAATACTAAGCAGCAACACCCCCATCTCTGAGTAGCCATGACCGATGATAGCCACCAAAAAATTGAGAACCACAAAATTGCAAGCAAAAAAAAGTACATATTTCACTCCACATCCAACCGTAAATATACTATGGAATACTACAGACATATAAATGGTAATGAACTCAACTACCATGCATTGTAAATTTATAACAATCGAGAGATCATAAAGAATTCCCACTACTAAGAGAAGTATGAAATCAACATGGAAAGATAATAGCTCATAAATTATTTTCGCTATGAATCGTCATAATTTATATAGCATGTCAAATGAATGAAACACAAGATGGGAGGAGGGAGGTATTTCACCAGCAATCAGCTGTGTTTAGATAAAACTAATGCAATACTTATATTTGATTTTTGTAAAGCTTCCTAGTAGTGTATTTTAATCAATGATGTGTTGGGTCCTATGTCCTATGTGTATTTATAAATTTTAAAACAACAACATAGAAAATTCTAGAACCATACCTCTACTAAAGGCCCCACCCTATATTTTATGGAAGGCTCGGGCCCACTCTCACTAACCATTTTCCCAGGCCTTGAATGCAGTGCACCCATCCCTACCAAGAATGTTATATCCCTATATTACTAGTATAGTCCCTTATTGTTGTTAGTGTAACCCCCTTATTGTTATTATTGTACCCTTGTAACCCCCATATTGTTATTATTGTTCCCTTAAATTATTATTGTTAGGTCGGCTAGGATTACATTATGGCCTCACTAGGATTACATTGTGGCCCTATGGACTCCTATATATAGAAAGGAGGTTTTGTAATTTGTATCATCCAAGAATTTTTCATTCATGTAATGTATTGGAGGTTTCCCCCTTGAAGTGGCTTATTTCTAAGGTGTTGATATCTCTTTTCTTCTATTTTTGGAGCTAGTTTCACAACATGGTATCAGAGCTTTGGATTCTAGGGTTTCGCTGCCCCAAACAGGTCATCGTGGAATTTTCACTATAACGTTTTTTCTATGAAGGTTAAGAAGATGAAATTTTGAGAGTGCGAAGCTGAAAGCCTGAGGAACATCATCGCAAAATTTCAGAACTTGGTTCGCAATATTTTTGGAGATATGATCTATGGAAGTTAGGGCTTTTTGTATGCTCCTAAATTTAACCTAAACAGGTCATCGCGGAATTTTGAGTTATAACTTTTGTTCTACGAAGTTTTAGAATCTAAAATTTTTAGAAAGTGAAGCCGAAATCCTGAAGAAAATCTCTGAAAAATGTCAGAGCTTGGTTCGCAATATTTTCGGAGATATGATTTGTGGAAGTTAGGTCTTTTTTAGGCTCCCAAATTTCATCTCAAAGAGGTTATCATGGGAAAACCTTCATAACTCTCTCTCTGAGCATCAGATTGGAATGCTGTAAAAATTGGCTACAAGTGCATGGACTGTAGTTTCTTTTCTATCAATTTCAGAGCTAAAGGAAGAAACAGTGACACGTGGAAAGTCATACAATTTTGCTATACTGAACCAGTCCATAACTGGGTCATTGTGGGAGATTGGACATAACTTTGTCTTGAAGAATCCAAATCAGGTTAGACCTGTGGCATTAAAAATAAGATTTAGAGGGTGACTTTAGGGCCAAATTTTAGATATTGAAGATCATAAATCACAGAGATAATTCAGTTTCAATATCGAGCTCCTCAAAATCAAGAAAAATGTGTGTATTTTTTTTTTCAAATTGCATAAGTCTTGTACAAAAAATCAGTTCTAGTTGATTCCAAAGGCCTATTGAGCATAGCTATCAGTATTGGGTTCTAAAATTCCTCCTAAAAATAATTCAACACCCATTAAGCCTTCAGAAGGCTCTGCTATGACTCATGAAGACGAAGAAATGCAACATGAGATATCAAAAGTCCATGAGCAAGTGTGCCAAATTTCGCTATCGCAAAGAGAAACAAAAAATGAAATGGAAGTTGTGAAGAAAGGCATGGAAACTAAGATGGATATCTTGAAGAAAGGCATGGAAGCTAAGATGAATGGTTTGGAAGCTAAGGTGGATGGCATGGAAGTTGGCATGGAAGCTAAGATGGATGACATGGAAGCTAAAATCGATTAAAAAATGGAAAACATGAAGAATGATCTAAAAGCAGACATGGAAGGTTTGACAAAGTTGATACAACAAATGTTTCCTAATGGTGAAAATATAGTAGAGGAAACTCATGAGGAGAACAAAATAAATGATAATCGTGATTTCATAAACTCTAATGTTGGGGGGAAGAACCACCATATCCCAAAGAACCACCATATTCCAAACATGGATATGAGGAATTTTGATTGCTAGGATCCCATAACATGGATACTATAAATGGAGCAATATTTTGATCTCAATAATGTGAAAAACACACAAAAGGTACGCATTTCAACTTTACATCTAGAACAAACTACATTTGTATGGTAACGATGGCTTCGCTCCCGTAAAAAAATTGTCACTTGGTCAATTTTTATGGAGGAAATGATAGCACATTATGAGGATACAAAGAGCAAAACCTTATTTAGTCAATTGATAAATCTCAAACAAAAGGGTTTAGTGGGGGAGCACATTGAGGACTTCCAAAAATTGAATATAAGGGTAACTAATATTCTAGAGGAACACATGATTGATCTCTTCATAGGTACTTTAAAGGATAACATCCAACATGAATTTCATGTTTTGGAACCTTATTCATTGGAGAAGGCATTCAGGTTGGCAAGAAAAATTGAATGTAAAATTATGGCGACAAGGAAGCCTACCACTCACTTCTATAAAGAGGGAAGTGTTGCTACTCCTAGATTTCAACAACCTATAAGGCTTACAGCACAAAAATTGGAAGAAAAAAGAGCAAAAGGGCTTTGCTTCAGTTCTGATAGAAAATACACTAAAGGTCATAAGTGTGCTGAGAAGAAATTATTTTACATAGATAGTGAAGAGGAAGAAGAAAATGAACAAGAAGAAGATATATACCAGGAACCAACCCTAGAAGAGGAAGAAATGAGTCCAACCATACCATGTAATGCATTGGCAGGAATTACCACTCAAACTCTCAAGATAGAAAGACATATCAAGAATAAAAAAGTGATAGTGTTGATTAATTCAAGTAGTAACCATAATTTTATTCATTGTAAGGTAGCCAAGGAATTGAATTGTTTCCTATACCCATCACCAGAATGTCAAGTGATGGTTGAAAATGGTGGAACTATAAATTTCTCTGGAAAATGCCATAATATCAAGCTATCCATGGGGGAATATGTATTGTATAGTCCAATGATTTCCATCCCAATGGGAGGTGTTGATGTCGTACTAGGAGTACAATGGTTACAATCTTTGGGGACGGTAGCTTTTAATTTTCAAGAAATTTTCTTGAAATTTTTTTCGGAAGGAAAGAAAATCGAATTATGGGGTATCATAGGGAAGCCAGAAAAGATAATAAGCTCTAATGTCATGACAAAGCTTCTAAAGAAAGAACAACGAGGCATAATTGCACAATTATGCTCACTAGAAGTTCCAACATCAAAATCATCTATTTCTCCATATCTCCAAAGAGTATTGGACAATCATTCTAATGTGTTTGATACTCCCAAAGGAATCCCACCTGTTCGTGATCATGATCATGCTATTCATTTGATTCCAGGAAGTGTTCCTCCAAACATCTAACCTTACAAATATCCTTATGTCCAAAAGAGTGAAATTGAACGTATGATTGCATAAATGTTAGAGGTTGGTATAATTCAACCTAGTCAAAGTTCTTTCTCTACTCCTGTAGTATTGGTACACAAGAAAGATGGATCATGGCACATGTGTCCCAATTATAAGGAGCTCAATAAGCTCACCATTAAATATAAATTTCCAATTCCTGTGATTGATGAATTATTGGATAAATTACATGGAGCAATTTATTTTACCAAGTTGGATCTTCGTTCAGGATATCATCAAATTAGAATGAAGACTAAAGATATTCTGAAAACAATATTTCAAACTCATGAGGGTCATTATGAATTTTTGGTCATGCCTTTTGGCCTTACCAATGCACCTTCTACATTTCAAGGGTTGATGAATTCCATTTTCAAACCCTTCCTTAGAAAATTTGTGCTACTATTTTTTGATGATATACTAATCTACATCAGGTCTTGGAAGGATCATGTTCAACATGTTGACAGGGTGCTCAAACTATTGCAGGAGAAACAATTATATGCAAAAACATCCAAATGTTTCTTTGGAGTACAATAGGTGGAATATCTGGGTCATATTGTATCTCACGAGGGTGTTAAGGTAGACCCTAACAAAATTAAAGCCATTAAGGAATGGAAAGCCCCCACAACCATAAAGAAGTTGCAAGGATTTCTTGGGTTAACAGGGTATTGTCGCAAGTTTTTTAAGAATTATGGGAGAATAACAGCACCTCTAACAACATTATTGAAGAAAGATGCATTTTCATGGACTCCTTAAGCAAATAATGTAATGTGCCTAGCACCGGTCTTTTCTATTCCAGGCTTCACAAAAACCTTTAATGTGGAATGTGATGCCTCAAGAAATGGAATTGGTGTTGTTTTAATGCAAGAAGGAAGACCCATTGCTTTTGAAAGTCGTCCAATCAAAGGAAAGTATTTACAGAAACCTATTTATGAGAAGGAAATGTTAGCAATATTGCATGCACTAAATAAATGGATAACTTACCTAATGGGAAGACACTTCAAGGTAAAAACTGATCATGATAGTCTTAAACACTTTTTGGAGCAAAGACTATCTTCGGAAGAGCAGCAAAAATGGGTCACAAAGATGTTGGGTTATGACTTTGAAATAATCTACAAAAAATGGAAGCTAAATGTTGTTGCAGATGCACTCTCAAGAAAGAATGAAGAGGTGGAAGCATTGCTTTGTGCCATTTATATTATCCAACCAGATTGGATAACCGAAGCAAGAGATAAATGGAAGAAGGATGAAGAAGTGTGGACACTCATTCAAAAGTTGCAGCAAGATCCTAGTACATCCAATACATTTAGTTGGAAAAATGATTCCTCATGGTACAAAGATCGCTTATATCTTTGTAAGAATTCCCAACTAAAACAAAAGATTCTTTTGGAATTTCACACTTCTCCTTTAGGAGGACACTCAGGATTTTTAAAAACTTACCACAGGGTGAAGAAAGAATTTTTTTTGGATGGCCTTAAATCTAATATTAAAAATTTTGTGGCGGAATGTTTAGTTTTACAGTAGAATAAAGTTGAGACAATTAAGACCCCGAGTCTTCTACAACCTTTATCCATTCCAAGTCAACGTTGGGAGGAGATTTCAATGGACTTTATTACAGGTTTACCTAAGTCCGAAGGAAAGAGTGTCATCATGGTGGTAGTTGATAGAATTACCAAGTATGCACACTTTTGTGCATTATCTCATCCATTTAAAGCAAGTACAATTGCTACTACATTTATGGACATAATTCAAAAGCTACATGGAAACCCAAAGGTTATTGTGAGTGACAGAGATCCCATTTTTACTGGAAATTTTTGGACGAAGTTATTTTCTTGTTTGGGTACCCAATTAGCTCATAGCTCATCTTATCATCCTCAATCTGATGGTCAAACTGAGATATTAAATAAATTTTTGGAAGGATATCCTCGTTGTTTTGTATCTGATAAACAAACACAATGGGTCAAGTGGTTACCTCTCACTAAATGGTGGTATAACACTTCCTTCCATACTGCAGCAAAAATGACCCCATTTATGTTACTTTATGGATATCATCCACCATCCATCACATCATCTTTAAGAGAAAATTTGAAGGTTCAAGCAGTGGAAGATCACATCGAGCATCAACAAGAAGTTCTCCAACTCTTAAAGGACAACCTGAATTTGGCACAAAATCGAATGAAACAACAAGCAGATCAACATCGCAACGAGAGAAGTTTTGATGTAGGAGACTGGATATTTTTACGGCTACAACCTGTTTGTGCTCAACCTAGTGTTCCTAAATTGAGTTCATTAATTGTCAACCAGGGTTGGTAAACTGCTGAAGTGTGGTGCACTATATGTGCCTATGTATTTGTTTCTCACTACGTTGTGTTTAGTGTTTTTTGAGGTTTTTGAGGTTTTTGGTTTTATGGTTTTATGTTTGAAAAGGGAAGGAACTAAATGCTGGTGAAAAGAAGCTATTGGCCTAAACTATGGATGACAAATGACAAATGCAAATACTAAAACAGAACAAAGCCTAAACTATGGCTAGCAAACAACAAATGAAAAGTTTGATAATGACTACAAGGAAATAAATCACAACATGAGCTTAAAATTTATCCAACTCATTCATTAAAGGCGTGTTGGAAGAGCCTGGGAAATGGACAAGTTAAGTGTAAATGAAGTTCTCCTAATTAAACAATCAAAAATCAACTTACAATGTTACAACATCTCATCCATGATTAAAGATTTATTGGAATATATTTGGAAAAGAACATTTGTAGCATAATAATATTTCTACTCTAAACTAGCTTCTAATTATGTTCTGCAACTCAGTTTAACACCACTAGGCCTCACTCAGAAGTTATAGATTTCCTTTTTAGAATGGTCTTTGAGAAAAGGCTTGTTTGTGAAATGGTAAAAAGGTTGCAAAATACTCTAGGTCTTAGACTGATACTAACTTCTGTCCAAATGATTATGTATTAATATGAGTTTGGAACAAAAGAATTTTTGTAAATAATGAAGACCGTGGTATTTAAATTTAACGACTAATACAATTTAAAAATGCAATGGATGACAACTAAACTGGAGTGCTAATACAGTGAGCTAAGACTAAACTAGAGTGCCACTAGTCTGCTTGAAGTATAGTGATCAGTGTTAAATTACAATGCCATTATCAAACTGGAAATGAAATGACACAGCTGAACTAAATGCAATCTACCTCCGGAGTGCTGTAACTAAATTAACATGTAACTAGTATATGGAATTCTACAATCCATCTCATCAATAGGAATGATATTTTGGAAGAGTTTGTCAAACAAGTATGGTTGTCTTATTCGATGCAGTTAAACATAAATGTAAGACTGAAAACAAATACAACTAAAATCTAAGTCACCATAGTTGTTTCTTATTCGTTGTTCATGATGTTTTGGAAGAGTTTGTTTGAGTAAGATCGGCTGTGACACTTAGTATAAACAAGCAACTGAAACCTACAATACCACAGCAAGGACTTATTCATCATAATGATATTTTGGAAGAGTTTATTAGAGTAAGTCTAACTGTGATAATTAATGAAAGGAAATGCAACTAAAATCTACAACACCACAACTATGCCTTATTCATTGTAATGATATTTTGGAAGAGTTTATTAGAGTAAGTATAACTGTGATGATTAATGAAATCAACTATGAACATAAACTTCAGAAACTTGTCTAAGCTAGAAATGAAAACGAGACTAAGATACTTATCTAAACTATATAAACAAGGCTGCTCAGGAGGCAGGGGCCCTCTACCACCAGAGTAGCACGAAATCCACTTTAAGATTGACTCAACGCTTTCAAGGAAATGATGTATTTTTCATTAAATAGAGATTACTTCAAAACAAAGTGTTTTCGTACTTCTGAAATCTAGCAGTAAAACACAAAATCTAACCAAAATCTAACCTTGTCCCTCTGTTTCCCGAGCTACATTTATAGAAAATTTACATAAAAAAATCCGAGATAATCCAAGGATAATTGTCTTCCCATATTAAAATCGAACTAGAACTCTAAAGGTGGCATCGCAATACGACTAAGGACATCTGGGCTGTCCTTGTCCTACTAGGAGTCTATCTCCTAGTTTGAGTTCCCACGTGCATAACCACGTACAGAATTCCGTTCAATCTTCGTGGAGAGCAACAAATACTGAGGGCATGATCTGGAATACGACCATGTGTTGTTTTCTCTGAGAGGACACCTGGAACCTACTTAGACATGAAGACAGCTGCAGAATTGGCAACTAGCTACAGAATGTCTGCATTTTGTAGCTAGTCCTAGTTCAAAAAGCACTACAATGACAAAATCATAAAAACATAGCAAGTTAGTCATAATATTCATTCTTAAAGCAATTTTAACTAATTTCATTGATCATTTGAGCCTGGGATTAATAATGGACAAAAGAAATGGAGTGGAATGTGGTGGAAGAAAGAACATTCTTGGAGCTCATCATACCCCCACTGCTAGATTCTTGCATGTCCTCATGCAACTATTCCATGAACTCAGGGACCTCTGCAAGAACATCCAACCCTCTTCTCCTGCTTTGCCTGGTATTTCAAGGCCTTCTGGGCTTCCTGATGACTAACTTGAACCTTAAATTGGTAAGTGCCCTGATTAACTTTTTGTTTCTCTTTTTCAACTTTTCATTGGCCTTTTCCACTTTGTCCATCTGTTAAGTTCATACTGGTTTTTAGTTTAACTTGCTCCCTCAGAATATCATTCTCAATCCTGATATGTCTATTAAGTACTTCTAGCTCGTACTTATCTCTTTTTAGCACATCTATTTCGGACTGTGGAGGACTAGGGGTTCTGTCTCTACTCTCTGAAGCTTTTCTCTCAAATGATTGAACATAGTTGTAAATTTCTTGTTGTGCCAGGTCTATTTCAGGGGATCCTTCATCAAATTCTTCCTCAGTAGGTATCTCTTCATCTTCTATGTTTATAACTCCAGTTTTTTTAACCCCTGTCTTTTTTAGTATCCCTCTAAGTCTGTGGCTTCTTCTCGGTTGAGATGGCCCTTCTCCTTTTTCTCTGGAAAATTTTCTTATGCTCCTCTCTTTCTTAAGATGCTTCTTAATCTGAACTAATTTTTCAGAAATCATTTCTTCACTACTTTCTTGTATTGTTTTACCAGTTTCAGTTTTAGAGGATTTCCATTTTCTGCTTCTTTTTGTAGGCTTATCTTCAGGTGGAGGTTCCTTTGGTTCCTCAAAGTGATTTCTCACCAAGAAGTTATCCCAAGTGTCTCCCATTTTTGCTAAATGATGTTCAATTAAAATATTGACTAAACCATGGTGGTATAAGTTTGTCTCTAGAAATTGAATTCTCTTTTGAACACTTGAAGCCATTTTCTTTAAACTATGAAGCAGGAAAAAGGGCAAGTTGAGTTCTTCTTCTAGAAAATGCATTATCAATCAAATATGGTAAACATAGAAAGTACCATATCTACCTTCACAAGTGATAAATTTTTTTAGGATAAGCAACATGTTTCTCCATTTGTTCTTTAATGCAGAGCTAGGGATACCCTTTTTAAAAATAGTGACATCCATACCTGGTGACTTGAGTATCTGCTTCCATGATTCGTTATGAAATTCTCTGTTCTTAAACCACCTTTCTCCTTGTCTAGGAAATCCTGTTGCTTCTGCAATGAAAGCCTCCGTGACAGTGAATTTAATATCTCCAACTTCAACCTCAGCTCCATTAAAGGATCTTGCAAAAGTTTTAGTAACCTCTTTGTGGAAGCCACTGAATTTTTCGAGGAATTGCAGCCATCCTGCTTGTTGCAAAATTTCTCTGATTTGGGGATATCCTTCCAAGTACTTAGTGCCAACTGGTTCAGTTCTCACGATGAGGCCCATAATTTCTCCTTCAATCTTCAATTCACTAGTCTTTTGCTCACGGTGAGAATGGCTGTTAAAAATTTTTTTTTGCTCCCAAATGTTTCCTCTATTCACGGTGACAACGGTTGTTACAAAGATACCTCTTTTTTATAGAATGAAATGGTTAAGAGTTGGCTGCGGGAAAGAGTGATATGGAGTGGTTACGGAATGAATTAATGAGGTGAGGTGAAGAAAACGAATCAATGAGTGAAAAGACTGCGGAGATATTTTGTAACGAATTCAAAAATCATCATTAAATGCTTAGTGACATGACTAATCCAATCACTTCAGCACTTTAACCATTTAGATTTTGAAATGATGATCGGATATGGGTTTTGAAATGGTGGAACAGAAGGAGTTTTATCCAAAGTTTTTGCGGGAGGTTTGTTAGGCAAGATCAACAAAATTAATTAAAACACTTTTTGAATAATATACAACTAAACTACGCTAATTTTTTTCATGATATGTCATTATAATCACTTCATACCTTTGCCTTTGCTTTGATTTTCTTGTGATCTTCATATGCTTTGCTCTCCCCTGAAAATCATTACTTTTTGAGTCGTCATAACCTTCTTGATTTTGCTTGTTCATGGATATGCAGGATCATTTTGTTGAAAATCAAATGATTACTAGCCAGTGCTTTCAGGCTCTCTAGCTGTAGAATGTCTGCCTGGCTGCAGAATGTTTGACTAGCTGCAGAATGTCCAACTGATTGCTGAATGTACCTGTAGAGGACTTGAAATATGGTTTGAAGCTGGAATGATGAAAGGTTGTATGAAATGAATAATGAAATATGGTAGGATGGAGTATGAATGAAGTGAATAATGGAGTGGAATGGATCACAACTTATGAAATGGAGTGAAAAAGTGCCCTGCAATTTCTGCTGTGTATTATTCAATTGCAGAAAGGAGATCGAACTTAAAGATCTGAAATGGAAATGAAGTGGACCATGAAGTGGAATGGATGAAGTGTGGATGATTGAATGGAATAAGATATGATATGAATGAATGGAATGAAATGAATGAAGTATGGAATGAAATGAAGTGAAATGAGATAGATCATAAGTGAAATGGATCTGCACTTATGATTTTGTAACAGCTGCTTGCAAAAAAAAACAAAATGGAAAAGTTAGAGTGTCAGAAAGATTCTGATTTTCACTCTATCTTTTCTGTATAAACATGCCAATCAGTGATTGGTTTTCATGTCTATACTTTATTTTATTTTATTTATTTATTTATTTTTATTTTTTTTAATTTGTCTGACTTCAGAAAATTCAATTAAGTTGATGAAGAAGAAAGATTCTTCTTCATTAACTTCACATCACTGTTTTCCTGGAACTTCTTGACAAATTATTCTCTTGAGAGTGGTTTGTGATACAGCTTCAATCTATGACCATTCACAAGAAAAGTAACCTCTTCTTCATCTATTGTCCTGATTTTTATTGCTCCTTTGTCAAAAATTCTCACAATTTCATATGGCCCAAGCCAATGTGTTTGAAATTTACCTTGAAAATCCTTGAACTTTGAATCAAACAAGAGAGCCTAGTCACCTTCTTTGAACTTCTTTTCCTTGATGTACTTGTCATGAAATCTAGCCCTCTGCTGTTGGACTATATTGGTTTTCTGAACTGCATCTTGTCTGATCTCATCCAATTCATTAATCTGCTCCAATCTGTGCTTTTGTGCCTCTGATAGATCAAGTCCTAGCTGAAATGCCCTTTTGAAAGTTTGAATATGGAATTCTATGGGAAACAAAACTTGATTTCCATAAACAAGTTCATAAGGAGTATGTTTTGTTGTGCTTCTCCATGTAGTTCTATAGGCCCACAAGGCTTCAGGAAGCCTATCTACCGAATATTTTCTATGTAAATGGACAATCTTTGTTAGGATCCCTTCAATAACCTTATTAGTAGATTCCACTTGACCATTTGCCTATGGATGATAGGGAGTAGATTTTCTATGTCTGATTCTGTACCTCTCCATCATTTTTTCCACTAGCCTTGATGTGAATTGAGCTCCTTGATTTGTAACAATTTCCCTTGGGACACCAAAACAAGTAAAAATATCCTCAAAAAGAAAATTAACTACAGATGCTTCATTAGCAAAAAGTAATGGCTTGGCCTCTACCCATTTGGTAACATAATCAGTGCAAACTAATATATATCTCTTTTGTCTTGATGGAGGACTAATAGGTCCTACAAAATCAAAAGCCCATTTTTCAAAAGGTTCAATATGTACCTGAGGTTGTAATGGCATCTCACCTGAAGGAGAAGGTTTCCCTACCCTTTGGCAACTGTCACACCTTTTGACATACTCTTTAGCATCTTTAAACAAGGATGGCCAATAATATCCTAAATTAAGGATCTTATAGGTTGTCCTCTTATTAGCAAAGTGTCTGCCACAAGGTTCATCATGACATGCTTTGAGAATCTCAGGCATCTCATCTTCACGAACACATCTCCTAATGATCAAATCTGGACCTGTCTTGTACAACTCATTAGCAACCCATGAATATTTTGCATTGTCATAAATGATTTTTCTTTTATCTCTTGCATTCATTATTGAAGGAAATTTTCCTGAAACTAAATAATTAGCAATGTCAGCAAACCAAGGAGTTTGAGTAGAAATTGCAAAAAGATATTCATCAGGAAATTGATCTTCAACTAGAGTGTCATCTTTGATGTTTTGGAGTCTAGACAGGAAATCAGCTACTGTGTTTTGTTTTCCAGGCCTATCTAGAATGGTAATGTTGAATTCTTGTAAAAGCAATAACCATCTTATGACTCTGCCATTAGTAATTGATTTTTTCATTAAATATCTAATTGCAGAGTGATCTGTGTGAACAAAAGTTTCATAGCCTGTTATATAGTGTTTGAATTTGTTTATGGCATGAACAACAGCTAAAAACTCTTTTTCAGTTACAGTATAGTTTAACTCTGCAGGAGTCAAATTTTTACTGGTATAGTAGATGGCATAAGGAATCAGGTCTTTTTGTCCCAATACTGCTCCTAGAGCTGTATTTGAGGCGTCTGTTGAAATATGAAAAGGTAACTTCCAGTTAGGTCCCCTTAAAATAGGTGCTTCAGAAATTTTTGTTTTCAGGGTCTCAAAGGCTAACTGGCAATCAGAATTCCATTTGAATTCACAGTCTTTGGTAAGAAATTTAAAGAGTGGAGATGCTATCTTGGTGAATTTTTCTATAAACCTCCGATAATATCCTGTAAATCCTAGAAAACTCCTAACATATTTTTGAAAACTTGGAATAGATAAGTTAGAGATGACTTCCACTTTAGACTCATCAAATCTAATCCCATCCCCTGAAATGTGATGTCCTAAAACAATTCCTTCAGTAAACATCATAAAACATTTTTCATGACTAAGTGAAAGATTTGCTTCTTTACATCTCTTTAAGACTTCTTCCAAGTTTTCTAAAGCTTCTTCAAATGTGTTTCCATAAACTGTGAAATCATCCATATATATCTCTACACAATCATGTATTAGATCTGAAAAAATTCCTAATACTGCCCTTTGAAATGTTGCAGGTGCATTGCATAATCCAAATGGCAGTACTCGGTAAGCATAGGTACCCCAAGGACAGGTAAATGTGGTTTTGTCTTGGTCTTCAAGTGCTACTTGAATTTGATTGTAACCACTAAACCCATCTAGAAATGAGAAGTACTTTTTTCCAGCTAATGTATCTAACACTTGATCTATGAAAGGTAAGGGAAAATGGTCTTTAAGAGTAGCTTTGTTTAATTCTCGGTAGTCAATACATACCCTCCATTTACTATTTTTATTTGGCACAATTACCAAAGCAGAAACCCACTGAATATCTGAAATAGGATAAATAAAGTTGACATTCAACGATTTTTGCAATTCTTCTTTAACAATATCCCTAAGATTTGGATTCATCCGTCTTTGAGGTTGTCTGATTGGTTTACAATTTTCCTATATGTAGATGTGATGAGTGCAAGTCTTGGGGCTTATCCCTTTCATATCAGTGTACTCCCATGCATATGCAGAAGAATGTCTCTGTAAGATCTTGACTAGCTCTTCTTGTTGAGATTTTTCTAGGTTCTTGTTTATGTTTAAAGTTTTGCCTAGAAATATATCAATTGTAGAGCTGCCAAATTTATCCATGGAATAGAGAGACATCTTCCTTGATGACAAAAACTCAATGTTGGATTATTCTTGAAACTGTTCATGTTTATGTTCCAAAGAGGATTCAAAGTTTTCTAAAGTATTCAGAATTTGACTATCTTCACTAATTTCTGAGATTGTGAAGAGAGGTTGTAAGTCTTCTTCATCCTCTATCCATTGAGTATCATCTAAATCTGTAATTGTCCTTGTTGGAGGATACAAAGTGAATTTCTTAGTTGAAATACCATCAGAGATGTACATATCACCAGATCTACAACTAATGAAAGCATCAGCTGTAGCTAACTAAGGTCTTCCTAATATAATAGGATGTCCTCCTAGATTATTCTTGGGAGTTAGGATCATGAAATCCACAGGGTACTCCCAGGAATCTAGGGACACTGGAATATCTTCTATTACCCCATCAGGTTTGATCACAGATCTGTCTGCTAATTGAAATAATGTGGGTGTAAAGAGAAGATTAGGAAGTTTCAGTTTATCCATGATTTGTCTACTCATGATATTGATTGTTGCTCCTAAATCAATGAGTGTGTTTTGGATCTCAATTCCATTGATGTGAATTTTGACAACTAGATTTCCTGGGTCTAGATATTTTGGAATAACAATCTTACCCATCATAATGTCTGCTATTTTTCCTGCCAGTTGAATTTTCTTTGTCTCTCTTATTCTTTTTCTTGTTTTCTTCATGCTTAACTCCTTTATTGTCTTTGCTAAAATTGGAATTTCCTTGATGGCTTGTAATAATGGAATCTTAATGCAAACATTTCTCAGCTCATCTAGGAAATCATAATTAGGCACCGTAATTTGTTTTTCTACACCTCTATCAATTTGTAATCTTTCTGGAAAGGGAGGTGTAGGAGTGGATGTTGATGGATGCTCTAATATAGGAGTTGAAATTATTGGTTCTTTTTGTTTTGATTTTTCAAATTTTGGGTCCTGAAAAGATGTGTCTTCTTCAAGACTTTTATTTTCCCGTAGAGAGTCTTCCTCAGAGTTGTCTTGTTCTTGTATGATCATAGAAGGTTTCCGCTTTTCAAGTATTCTTCCAGACCTAAGTTGAACATCACTAAGGTCTATAGGAGTAATTAAATAAGTTGGAAAATATTGGCCTTCTATCATGTATGTATTCTGAGGATTTTTATTGTTGGGGTTTGGTATGGGTTGAGAAGGCAACTGATTTGATTTATGAGGAAATGGTAATGGAAGTGGTTGATTTTGATGTTGTGGATTTTGAGGATTTTGTTGAGGAAAATGTGGATATGGTGGGTAGGATGGTGGATACTGATAGTACTAAGAGTATATTCCATAGGGATTTTTTGCTCCTTGTGCCCATGCTTGAGATTGATTTTGAAATTGACGCCAAGGTTGCTGCCAAGAATTCCAATTTGGTGGAGGTTGATTATACATTTGATCATGAAATCCTTGTGTTTGAGGTCCTTGCCAAGGCCTTCTAGAGACAAAATTGAGAGATTCTGTGGAACTTGTAGGAGTTTCCTCTTGAAAGACAGCTTTAAGACCAGGAAGTGAAAGAAAACTCTTGGTCTCATGTTTATCTGAAAAAATGACACAGGTCTCTACAACTTTTGCATCCAAAGGACACTCTCTCAAGGCATGCTTCTTTCTACATCTGGGACAAAAGATTGCTAAAGCATCAGATTCAGCTTTTTGCTTGTTTTGTAACTTAAAGGTGTCTATTTGTTCACTAAGACTCCCTAAGATGTCAGAATTGAATTCATCAAGCATATGCCCTATCTCTGCCCTACTTACTGTCCCAGAAGCAGACTTACTTACCCTTGCAAGAGCAGGGTCTCTTGGGCCTTTTACAGTTTTGGATTTCCCTCTTGAAAGGTTGATACATAACTCAGATATTTCAGGTAATGTGAGCTGAGATATATCCCCTTTTCCCATCATGTTAAGTATATCCAACCATTCATCCCTAATTTTTTTCAACAAGAGAGCTTTTAAGGTGTCTTGATCTAAGTTTTCCATTTTTTCTCTTTTGATGTTGTAATGAAATCTCTCCAACAAATCTTCCAAGTTTTCATCCTCTTTTTGTATCATCTTGAAAACTTCCTTTTTATGATTAACTGGCATACAATAATCCAAATACCTCTCTAGAAATGCTTGTTTCATGTCTTCCCATGTCCTAATAGAATTGTTGATCAAACTCATAAACCACTTCAATGCTGCTCCTTTCAATGTTGAAGGAAATAATTTAAGTTTTTGAGCATCTTGTAAGTAGTCATAAGTTCTACATAGGACTTCAAATTCAAATGGGAAGGTTTCAGGATCTTCAGTTTTAAGTCCATAGAAGTTTGGAAGGACAGAGGGTGAAATGTTTTTCATGGTTGTATTAGTTTCTTCATCTACTATAGGAAACCCAAAAGAGCTTCCCATTTCTCTTCTACCTCTTCCTCTACCTCCTTCTCCTCTACCTCTACCTCTACCCCCTCCAAATAATGTGTGTTCTCCATTAAAGACTCCTCCTCCCCCTTCTTCTGCCATAGTTGATTCTTCTGTGGAAGTGGAAAAATTTGTGTCTCTAGCAAGGTTACTTGAATCTTCTTCTAAGATAGGTTCAGTGGATGAAGTGGAAGGTCTTTCTAATGGAATATCTGATCTTAAGTCCTTTGGGAGTCTAGGATCAGTAAGGGATGGAATGTCGGTCTGAGTTGGAGGTGTGCTGGCTCTTTGTCTAGGTGAAACAAGTGGTGTTCTAGGAATCAAGCTTCTGCTTCTGCTTCTTATGAATCTACCCCTTTAGTCTCTCTCTCTACGCATATAATTGTTTTTGGGAGTTAAGAAACAACGCTACCTAGTTACACTTCCCCGGCAACGGCGCCAAAATGTTTGTGCTCAACCTAGTGTTCCTAAATTGAGTTCATTAATTGTCAACCAGGGTTGGTAAACTGCTGAAGTGTGGTGCACTATATGTGCCTAGGTATTTGTTTCTCACTACATTGTGTTTAGTTTTTTCTGATGTTTTTTTGGTTTTATAGTTTTATGTTTGAAAAGGGAAGGAACTAAATGCTGGTGAAAAGAAGCTATTGGCCTAAACTATGGATGACAAATGACAAATGCAAATACTAAAACAGAACAAAGCCTAAACTATGGCTAGCAAACAACAAATGCAAAGTTTGATAATGACTTCAAGGAAATAAATCACAACATGAGCTTAAACTTTATCCAATTCATTCATTAAAGATGTGTTGGAAGAGCTTGGGAAATGGACAAGTTAAGTGTAAATGAAGTTCTCCTAATTAAACAATCAACAATCAACTTACAATGTTACAACATCTCATCCATGATTAAAGATTTATTGGAATATATTTGGAAAAGAACATTTGTAGCATAATAAAATTTCTACTCTAAACTAGCTTCTAATTCTGTTCTACAAGTCATTTTAACACCACTAGGCCTCACTCAGAAGTTATAGATTTCCTTTTTAGAATGGTCTTTGAGAAAAGGCTTGTTTGTGAAATGGTAAAAAGGTTGCAAAATACTCTAGGTCTTAGACTGATACTAACTTCTGTCCAAATGATTATGTATTAATATGAGTTTGGAACAAAAGAAGTTTTGTAAATAATGAAGACTGTGGTATTTAAATTTAACAACTAATACAATTTAAAAATGCAATGGATGACAACTAAACTAGAGTGCTAATATAGTGAGCTAAGACTAAACTAGAGTGCCACTAGTCTGCTTGAAGTACAGTGAACAGTGTTAAATTACAATGCCATTATCAAACTGGAAATGAAATGACAGAGCTGAACTAAATGCAATCTACCTCCGAAGTGCTGTAACTAAATTAACATGTAACTAGTCTATGGAATTCCATAGTCCATCTCGTCAATAGGAATGATATTTTGGAAGAGTTTGTCAAACAAGTATGGTTGTATTATTCGATGCAGTTGAACATAAATGTAAGACTGAAAGCAAATGCAACTAAAATCTAAGTCACCACAGCTGTTTCTTATTCATTGTTCATGATGTTTTGGAAGAGTTTGTTTGAGTAAGACCAGCTGTGACACTTAGTATAAACAAGCAACTGAAACCTACAATACCACAGCTAGGACTTATTCATCATAATGATATTTTGGAAGAGTTTATTAGAGTAAGTCTAACTGTGATAATTAATGAAAGGAAATGCAACTAAAATCTACAACACCACATCTATGCCTTATTCATTGTAATGATATTTTGGAAGAGTTTATTAGAGTAAGTATACCTGTGATGATTAATGAAATAAACTATGAACATAAACTTCAGAAACTTGTCTAAGCTAGAAATGAAAACGAGACTAAGATACTTATCTAAACTGTATAAACAAGGCTTCTCAGGAGGCAGGGGCCCTCTACCACTAGAGTAGCACGAAATCCACTTTAATATTGACTCAACGCTTTCAAGGAAATGATCTCTTTTTCATTAAAGAGAGATTACTTCAAAACAGAGTGTTTTCGTACTTCTGAAATCTAGCAGTAAAACACAAAATCTAACCAAAATCTAATCTTGTCCCTCGATTTCCCGAGCTACATTTATAGCAAATTTACATAACAGAGTCTGAGATAATCCAGGGATAATTGTCTTCCCATATTAAAATCGAACTAGAACTCTAAAGGTGGCATCGTAATACGACTAAGGACATCTGGACTGTCCTTGTCCTACTAGGAGTCTATCTCCTAGTTTGAGTTCCCACGTGCATAACCACGTACAGAATTCCGTTCAATCTTCATGGAGAACAACAAATGATGAGGGCATAATCTGGAATACGACCATGTGTGGTTTTCTCTGAGAGGACACCTGGAACCTGCTTAGACATGAAGACAGTTGCAGAATTGGAAACTAGCTACAGAATGTCTGCATTCTGTAGCTAGTCCTAGTTCAAAAAGAACTACAATGACAAAATCATAAAAACATAGCAAGTTAGTCATAATATTCATTCTTAAAGCAATTTTAACTAATTTCATTGATCATTTGAGCCTGGGATTAATAATGGACAAAAGAAATGGAGTGGAATGTGGTGGAAGAAAGAACATTCTTGGAGCTCATCACAACCATACAAACAAATGTCCCTCAAGCAAGCTAAGATGGATAATAAATTATCGCCAAAGTACTATGTTCCTTACAAGGTGTTGCAAAATATTGGTACTATGGCATACAAATTAGAGCTTCCTGATTCTTCATGAGTGTATCCAATTTTCCATGTTTCATGCTTAAAGAAGGTTATAGGTGAAAATCTTCCAGTTCAAACAATATTGCTAGAACTTGATGAGGAAGGAAAAATCATATTGGAACTTGAAGTGGTCACGGAAACTAGAACTCGAAAACTATGGAATCGATCAATTTCAAAGTATCTCATCAAGTGGAAGAACTTACCCACTGAAGATTCTACATGGGAGGATGAGAATTTTATACAGAAGCACCCAAAGCTACTCAAGCATTGAGGAAAACACTTTTTTGAAGGAGAGGGGCTTGTTAGGTCCCTATATTACCAGTATAGTCCCTTATTTTTGTTAGTGTGACCCCCTTATTGTTATTATTGTACCCTTGTAACCCCCGTATTGTTATTATTGTGCCCTTAAATTATTATTGTTAGGTCGGCTAGGATTACATTGTGGCCCTATGGACTCCTATATATAGAAAGGAGGTTTTGTAATTTGCATCATCCAAGAATTGTTCATTCATGTAATGTATTGGAGGTTTCCCCCTCAAAGTGGCTTATTTCTAAGGCGTTGATATCTCTTTTCTTCTATTTTTGGAGTTTGTTTCACAACAAAGAAGACCACAATAATCTGAAAATGAGAGACATAAACAACATAATAGGTAAAAACAAACTTAAAATTCTCTATATTACACTGCTTGTTAAATCCAAATTTTTCTAATAATTTTTAAGTCCCTTGAAGTTGTGAATGTGTCCCATACATGGGATAAGTATTCTAACCTGATACATGGTACAACGCCAATCGTCCTGAACTTGAATCTGTCAGAACTACAGCCACAGAATTTGAGTCATCTAACTTTTCAATGTGACCAACCTGCATGGTTGTACTAGGAATCTCATCAGCAGCAAGTGCAGTGGAATGCAAATTTCCACCGTCACTTTTATGCCCATTTTGGTCAGTTTCATGAAAACCATATCCTTTGATGGCACTCTCACCATTTTTCATTCTACCCATGCCAGAGATTGTTGTTCCCATTATTAAATTTTCTTGGCAGAGATGATGAACTTGACTCTGTTGGAACTACAATCACAACATTTGAGTCATCTAACTTTTCAATGTGACCAACCTGCATTGTTGTACCAGGAATCTCATCAGCAGCATGTGCACTGGAATGAAAATTTCCACCCTCACTTTTATGCCCATTTTGATCAGTTTCATGAACACCATCTCCCTTGATGGTGTTAGAGTCGGTCTTTACATCCCTTCGTCAGAGATCATTCCTCTTTTTGCACTTCATTGTTTAGGTGTCTCTTTCCGCTCATTCATCTGCATTCTGTTAGGGGCATGCCATTTTCTGACGGAAGGGTGTTTTTCTCTCATTTTCCCTCACGCTTGTACCTGATGGGTTGGTTAAAATTTCTCACAAGTCACCAAAGTTCATTTCACGTCATTTACAGTCATAAATGGTTGTTTGGGTCAAAGAGAGTCATTTTAGTTTCTAGGTCTAGGGTTTGGTATTTCGAAATGTTGAACAATGCCCGTAGGCCATGAGGATGCTTTCAACAAGTTTTCAGTTCAAAATACAAAATTTACATCGTCAAATATGCTCGAGGATGTTTCTTCTTCAAAACTCTGTTTTGAAGAAGAAATTGTCAAAATTTGTTTTTTTGTAATAAAATGTATCTTTCCACCATGTTGTACTTCACCATGCAAACTCTGGTCATCCTTTGCCAAGGATCGATGCCAACATCCCTGCAAAAAATCAACCAATTTCATCATTCAAGCTCCAGAAAGTCAGTGAGGAAACATAAAGACAAAAGTTGTATTAAATGAAAAAGTGCCAAAAGTCAAAAACATTACAAAATGGGTTTTGAAGAAGAGAAAATTAAAACCATGTATATATGAAATATTTCCCAAGATTATTAATTCATTTGCAACAAGAGTGATTGAGAAAATCTCCAAGAGAAAGTCAAGTTTGAAGTTGAAGAGCGAAACTGCGTTTTAGAAGGCCGACTGTGTGTGTTGAAGGTAGCGCGGCACATTGGGATAGGCCGCGGTGCACCCACACGACGCGGCGCATAGAACCGAAAAACTCCGTGCAAATTTCTACGGGCGCGGCACACCCACTGAGCGCGGCGCATTGGGCTTGCGCGCGGCGCACAGGCTCGACAGGCTTAAAAAATCATCATTCTTGCTCCAAACTCAAATCAATTCAATTCATTTGCCTCCAAGTAAGTTGTGTGTGCTTGTTATATGAGTTTAATTCTTATTGGGTGTCATTTGAAGGAAGATTCAAGAGTTTAATTGGTGCAAGAATAAACCCTATAGCCATATTGCAATCTGCTCCCAAGGGTTTGCAAAGAGGTGTTTGGTGCTTAAACTCTCATTTCATTTTCATGTGAGCTCTTATCATTATTATCATTGTTATCACTGCTAGTACTGTAACACTATCACCCATATCCCTTCCCTAATTCCCTTATAAAATTACTCATATCACTTATTCCTAAAATCTCATTATCCTATCCCTAAACCTTACCATCTCCCATGTCATTTACAAAAATCCCCAAATCCCATATCTCAAACATATTAAGTGGTTGTCCTACATTTTAAATTCACTTAACTGAACCACTATACCCACTGTCCCTTTTTCCCACAGTCCACTATACTCCTATTTATCACAATCCTTTCCCATTTGGCATATTTTGATAATTGAAACAAAAGGCACAAAATTCTCATTTCATACAAATCAACATACACTTGGCAATTAGAGACAAAGGTATCAATTTCTCATTTTCAACAAGATAAACATATCATTGGCATAAACTTTCAACACCATGACAGAGACAGATTCATCATATGACCAAGACAGTAATTGCATCACTGAACTGCATGCACCAAGAAGGCATCGAGGAGGCGAAAAAGGCATGTTAGATTCCAAATCTTGGTGGATGCTTCCTTGACTAAGAATAGTTCTTGATGAGGGTCCTTCACTCCAATTTTTAGCAAATTTGGAGTAAATTTTGTCATTTTTGAAATTTTGGTTGCAAAATAGGTTTTTTCCGCCCGACGCGTCGCGCCACCTGACGCGCGCTTACGTTTGGGAGATCTTCTGGAGGAAAATTTTGCATTTTTTGTTTTTTATGATATATTATGTATGTTCAAGAATGGCCGAAGCATTTAATCAAATTCTGGGCTGCCTAAAGGGCCAAAAACACCTTGAAAATGGCCTTTCTGCCACTTTTTGTACCAGCAGGAACCAGTCTTGGGAGATTGCCGTTTTGGAGGGGTAAATGAACTCCAAATTGAAAAATTCTACTTGGGTTGGATATTAGACAGGCAGGGCTTTCCAACGAGCTATCATAAGATCAATTTGGACTTTGGAAAGTGCCTCAAAAACAGGCTCAAAGTGGCGCGAAACATTGAGTTTTTGGGCGCGGCGCATGGAGAAATTTTGCCTCATTTTCACTCTTCAGCTCAGAAATTCGCCCAGTTTTGACTAGTTTTACTTTTTCATGTGATGATTGATCTATCATGATGTAATTTGGTAACCATGATGTAATTTTGGCATATATTTAATTTTTCTAGAGGATTCATTCACTAAAAAGTGAAAATTAAGTGAATGGATGAGTTCCCTAGCATATAGAGGCAAGTTGTTTGAGTGCCTAGATTTCAGTTCCATGTTTAGAATTGGTTGAAAAAGCTCCTAGAAGGATGAGCTCGACCCATAGAGGCATGGGAAAGGGTTGGGATTGTCTATATGATGTCTTTTCTCAATCATTTTTAGAGGTTGGATACTTGGGAAAAGTTTGGCACCTCATTGTACATTCATTTCAGATTTTTGGCAAAGGAAAGACCAGAGTTTTGTAGCACTTGTTGGGATCCTTGTGGCTTTTGAGTTTTGATGATGTTTTTCTCCATGTTATTGTAAGTTTCATTAATTTTACATGTATTCCATTTCCCTTCTCTATGCTTCTGAATTAAACAAATGAGTATTTGAGGTAGAATTCATTAATGTGCTCGTGCTCTGCCTTAAGCTTTTGTTTAGTTTTATGTGTTTTTCATCAGTTTGAAGAGGATCATTGCACTCTCTTGCCCTCTTCAGCTCCTCAGCAGTATTTTCCATCCATTCATTCAATCTAAGACATCAAAGCTGCTGCCTACCTCGCCCCAACTTGAACTCTGCAAGAATTTGGCCTCATCCCCAAGCCCAAAAAATTGTTTTTCTCTTTTTCAACAAAAACCCCTAAAAATCAAAATCAAACCCTCCTATTTGTTTATCTAGCCTAAGATCAGTTGTTGTTTTAGTCATCTCAAGCCCCTTTGAATATTTTCATTGAGATTGACCCGGAGAGATCCCTCTCCTGTCCTCGTAGGGCTAGCTACGAGGCTGAGCGTGGTTTGGTGTTGTCCTTCTTCTGCCTTATTTCAGCCTAAGGTGGATTTGGGAACTAACAGATGGCACTCTCACCATTTATCATTCTACCCCTGACAAATATTTTTGTTCCCATTATTAAATTCTCCTCACCATTACCACCCATATTTTTTTGTTTCACATTAGTGTTTGCAATATCATCTCTAGCACTACCATCACTCTCCCCTATTATACTTGTTTCACTACCTTTTGCAACAGATTTATTCAATTTCACTACCTCCTTTGTGTTCTCTGCACCATGAGGTCACGGAGGGGAACCATGAGCTAGATTTGGCATCATCATCATGAAAATCACCATCTTCAGAAGAATTCTCACTATCCTGAGTCGATATTTGAGGACTCTCTTAACCCTCATCATATGCATCAGCATCACGTTCTCCTCTTGTCTCAGCACCACACTCAACCTCTTCATCTTCACATCTATCGCTATACTGCATGTTTGCACCATTATCCTCCCCTCCAAGCACAACGTATGTACCAGACACTACATTTATAGCATTGGCATACAATGTATTTTTCCGAGACTACACTACCACACTGCTATAAAAAAAACTACTCTCATGAACTCTCATCCAAACTACCCTTGCTACACTGGATTTGATGAGTGTGCCACATATTATATCTGTTGTGTGCGCTGGAGGAGAACAATAGCCAAGAATTCCAGGTATAAAATAACAACAATTGCAAGAAATAAAAAAGGATTATAGTAATAATAGTAGAAATAGCACCATGACATTCACCTTAAAAACACCCTAAACACTCGAATGCTTATTGTTGAGCTTCAAAGATGTTCTTCTCTTCCACCACATTCCACTTCATTTCCTTTGTCCATTATTAATTTCAGGCTTAAATGATCAATAATATTAGTTAAAATTTCTTTGAGATTGTATATAATGTCTAACTTGCTATGTTTTCATGATTTCGTTGTTGTAGTACTTTTTGACTACACCTAGCTACAGAATGCAGAAATTCTGTAGCTAGTTGCCGATTCTGCAGCTGTCTTCATGTCTATGCAGGTTCCAGGTGTCATCTCAGGGAAAAACACATATGGTCATATTCCACATCATTCCCTCATCATTTTTTTCTCTCCATGAAGTTCGAACAGAATTCTATAGGTGGTTATGCACCTGGGAACTCAAACTAGGAGATAGACTCCTAATAGGACAAGGACAGTCCAGATGTCCTTAATCATATTACGAGACCACTATCAGAGTTCTAGTTTGATTCTAATTTGGAAAGATAATTATCCCTATGATATCTCAAAGACAGTTATGTAATTTTGATATAAATATGGCTCGGGAAACCGAGGGACAAGGTTAGATTTTGTTTTTGGTTGCTAGATCTTAGAAGTCCGAAACACTCTGTTTTGAAGTTATTTCTCCTTTAATGAAAGAAGCATCACTTTATTGAACGTGCTAAGCCAATATTGAAGAATATTTTGCGTGCTAATTCGGTGGTAGAGGGCCCCTGCTACCTGAGCAACCTTGTTCATATGTTTAGATAAGTAACTGCATTCTTAGTTTAACCAATTTTCTGAACTTCGTGTTTTTATATTCATTTGAATCAGATGCTACAGATTAGTCTTGTTCTCACGAATTCTTCCAAAAGAATACTAATATGGAATGAGGCATAACTGTAGTATTTTAGGAGTTAGTTACATTTCTTTAAGCTTTATGTTCTCATGCTCAATCACATCAGTTGTTACAGCTAGTCTTGTTTTTATCAATCTCTTCCAAAATATCACTAATTCCGAATGAGACATAGTTGTGGTGGTGTTTCAGAGCTTATTGTGTTTTGTTGAACTTTATATTTTATGTTTTATGCATGCAATGATACAGCCAGAATTGTTTCTACAAGCTATTCCAAAACATTACTCATATTGAACAAAGTAGGGCTGTATTATTTCGTAGAATTAGTTGCATTTTAGCTTAGTCAATACTCTGGAGGTAGATGTCATTCTAGTTTAATTCTGTTCACTATATTTCAAGTTTGATAATGGCATTCTAGTATAACTCTATTCACTGTACTTCAATTTAGATTAGTGACATTCTATTTCAGCTCCAGTTCACTGCATTTCAAGTTAGGTTCATGACATCTTAGTTTAGTTTTGGTCACTGTGTTTTAAGTTTGATGAGTTGCATTCTAGTTCAGTGTCACCCATTGCATTGTAAGCTATCAAAATTAGGCTTCACAGCCTTCATTATTTACAAATTAATCTTGTTTTGAATTTCTATTTATACATCTTTATAGGAACAAGAATTAGTGATATCAGTTTAAGGCATTGATTGTTCTGCAAACTTTTGCAATTTCATAAATAAGCCTTTTTCCCAAAATTATTCAAATCTTTAACTTTTGAACAAGGCTTAGTAGTGATAAGTTGAAGTTGCAGAATGGATTAATCTTAGTATTGCAAGTTAATTTAGAGTAGAAATCTTATTATGCTACAAATAATCTTTTCCAAATTGTGTTCCAATAAACTTCTAGTCATGGATGAGATTCTTTGTAATATTGTAAGATAATTGTTTATTTAGGAAAACCTCATTTGCACTAAACTTGTCCTCTTTTCAAGCTATTCCAACATATATCTAATGAGTAAATTGGATAAGTTCATTCTCTGAGTTATTGAGTTCATGTCGTGATTTAGGAGTCATTATCAAGCTTTGCATTTTCTGTTCTTTAGTGCCATACACAAGTTTAGAAAAGGTTTTGCTCTATTTTAGTGTAACCATTCACTTCTCTTTCCCAACATTTAGTTCTTTTCCTTTTAAACATAAAACCATAAAACCAAAAACATCATAAAAACACTAAACACAACGTAGTGAGAAACAAATACCTAGGCACATATAGTGCACCACACTTCAGCAGTTTACTAGCCCTGGTTGACAATTAACGAACTCAATTTAGGAACACTAAGTTGAGCACAAAATTTTGGCGCCGTTGCCGGGGAAGTGAAACTAGGTATCCTTGTTTCTTAACTCCCAAAAAAAATGATATGCGTAGAGAAAGAGACTCAAGGGGTAGATTCATAAGAAGCAGAAGTTTGATTCCTAGAACACCACCTGTTTCACCTAGACCAAGAGCCAATACACCTCCAACTCAAACCCACATTCCATCCTTTACTGATCCTAGAATTTTAGAAGAATTAAGATCAGATATTCCATTAGAAAAACCTTCCACTTCATCCACTAAACCTGTCTTAGAAGAAGATTCAAGGACCCCTGCTAAAGACACAAACTTTTCAACTTCCACAGAGGAATCAACTATGGCAGAAGAAGGGGGAGGAGGAGTTTTTAATGGAGAACACACACTATTTGGAAGGGGTAGAGGTAGAGGTAGAGGAGAAGGAGGTAGAGGTGTAGAAGGTGAAGGAGGTAGAGGAAGAGGTAGAAGAGAAATGGGAAGCTCTTTTGGGTTTCCTATAGTAGATGAAGAAACCAATGCAACTATGAAAAAAATTTCACCCTCTGTCCTTCCAAACTTTTATGGACTTAAAACTGAAGATCCTGAAACCTTCCTATTTGAATTTGAAGTCATATGTATAACTTATGACTACTTACAAGATGCTCAAAAACTTAAACTATTTCCTTCAACATTGAAAGGAGCAGCATTGAAGTGGTTTATGAGTTTGATCAACAGTTCTATTAGGACATGGGAAGACATGAAACAAGCATTTCTAGAGAGGTATCTGGATTATTGTATGCCATTCAATCATAAGGAGGAAGTGTTTAAGATGCTACAAAAAGAATATGAAAACTTGGAAGATTTGTTGGAGAGATTTCATTACAACATCAAAATAGCAAAAATGGAAAACTTAGACCAAGACACCTTAAAAGCTCTCTTGTTGAAAACAATTAGGGATGAATGGTTAGATATCCTTAACATGATAGGAAAAGGGGATATATCTCATCTCACATTACCTGAAATATCTGAGTTATGTATTAACCTTTCAAGAGGGAAGTCCTAAACTATAAAAGGTCCAAGAGACCCTGCTCTTGCAAGGGAAAGTAAATCTGCATCCGGGACAGTGAGTAGGGCAGAGATAGGGCATATGCTTGATGAGTTCAAATCTAACATCTTAGGGAATCTTAGTGAACAAATAGACACCCTTAAGTTACAAAACAAGCAAAAAGCTGAATCTGATGCCTTAGCAATCTTTTGTCCCAGATGCAGAAAGAAGAATGCCTTGAGAGAGTGTCCTTTGGATGCAAAAGTTGTAGAGACTTGTGTCATTTGTTCAGAAAAATGTGAGACCAAGACTTGTCCTTCACTTCCTGTTCTTAAAGCTATCTTTCAAGAAGAAACTCCTACAAATTCCACAGAATCTCTCAATTTTCTCTCTAGAAGGCCTTGGCAAGGACTTCAAACACAAGGATTCCATGATCAAATGTATAATCAACCTCCACCAAATTGGAATTCTTGGCAGTAACCTTGGCCCCAATTTCAAAATCAATCTCAAGCTTGGGCACAAGGAGTACAAAATCCTTATCGAAGATATTCCCAGTACTATTAGTATCCACCATCCTATCCACCATATCCACATTTTTCTCCTCAAAATCCTCAACAAAATCCCCAAAATCTACAACATCAAAATCAACCACTTCCATTACCATTTCCTTAGAAAACAAATCAATTGTCTCCCCAACCCATACCAAACCCCAACAATAAAAATCCTCAGAACACCTACATGATAGAAGGACAACAGTTTCCAACCTATTTGATTACTCCTCTAGACCTTAGTGATGTTCAACTTAGGTATTGAAGAATACTTGAAAAGAGGAAACCTTCTGTGATCATACAAGAACAAGACAACTCTGAGGAAGATTCTCTACGGGCAAATAAAATTCTTGAAGAAGACACATCTTTTCAGGACCCAAACATTGAAAAATCAAAACAAAAAGAACCAATAATTTCAACTCCTATATTTGAGCAGCCATCAACATCCACTTCTACACCTCCCTTTCCAGAAAGATTACAAATTGATAGGGGTGTAGAAAAACAAATTATGGTGCCTAATTATGATTTCTTAGATGAGCCGAGAAATGTTTGTATTAAGATCCCATTATTGCAAGCTATCAAGGAAATTCCAATTTTAGCAAAGACAATAAAGGAGTTGAGCATGAAGAAAACAAGAAAAAGAATAAGAGAGACAAAGAAAATTCAACTGGCAGGAAAAATAGCAGATATCATGATGGGTAAGATTGTTATTCCAAAGTATCTAGACCCAGGAAATCCAGTTGTTAAAATTCACATCAATGGAACTGAGATCCAAAACACACTTATTGATTTAGGAGTAGCAATCAATATCATGAGTAGACAAATCATGGATAAACTGAAACTTCCTAATCTTCTTTTTACACCCACATTATTACAATTAGTAGACAGATCTGTGATCAAACCTGATGGGGTAATAGAAGACATTCCAGTGTCCCTAGATTCTTGGGAGTATCCTATGGATTTTATGATCCTAACTCCTAAGAATAATCTAGGAGGGCATCCTATTATATTAGGAAGACCTTGGTTAGCTATAGCTGATGCTTTCATTAGTTGTAGATCCGGTGATATGTACATCTCTGATGGTAGTTCAACCAAGAAATTTACCTTGTATCCTCCAGCAAAGACAATTACAGATTTAGATGATACTCAATGGATAGAGGATGAAGAAGACTTACAACCTCTCTTCACAATTTCAGAAATTAGTGAAGATAGCCAAATTTTGAATACTTTAGAGAATTTTGAATCCTCTTCGGAATACAAACATGAACAATTTCAAGAAGAATCCAACATTGAGTTTTTATCATCAAGACAAATGTCTCTTCATTCTATGGATAAATTTGGCAGCTCTATAATTGAGATATTTCCAGGCAAAACTTTGAACATAAACAAGAACCTAGACAAATCTCAACAAGAAGAGCTAGTCAAGATCTTACAGAGACATTCTTCTGCATATGCATGGGAGTACACTGATATGAAAGGGATAAGCCCTAAGACTTTCACTCATCACATCTACATAGAGGAAAATTGTAAACCAATCAGACAACCTCAAATACGGATGAATCCAAATCTTAGGGAAATTGTTAAAGAAGAATTGCAGAAATTGTTGAATGTCAACTTTATCTATCCTATTTCAGATAGTCAGTGGGTTTCTCCTTTGGTAATTGTGCCAAATAAAAATGGTAAATGGAGGTTATGTATTGACTACCGAGAATTAAACAAAGCTACTCTTAAAGATCATTTTCCCCTACCTTTCATAGATCAAGTGTTAGATACCTTAGTTGGGAAAAAGTACTTCTCATTTCTAGATGGGTTTAGTGGTTATAATAAAATTCAAGTAGCACTTGGAGATCAAGACAAAAACAAATTTACCTATCCTTGGGGTACCTATGCTTACCGAGTATTGCCATTTGGATTATGCAATGCACCTACAACATTTCAAAGGGCAGTATTAGGAATCTTTTCAGATCTAATACATGATTGTGTAGAGGTATATATGGATGATTTCACAATTTATGGAAATATATTTGAAGAAGCCTTAGAAAACTTGGAAAAAGTATTAAAAAGTTGTAAAGAAGCAAATCTTTCACTAAGTCATGAGAAGTGTTTTATGATTTTTACTGAAGGAATTGTTTTAGGACATCACATTTCAGGGGATGGGATTAGAGTTGATGAGTCAAAAGTTGAAGTCATCTCTAACTTATCTATTCCAAGTTGTCAAAAAGATGTAAGGCGTTTTCTAGGATTTACAGGATATTATCGAAGGTTTATAAAAAACTTCACTAAGATAGCATCTCCACTCTTCAAGTTACTTACCAAGGACTGTGAATTCAAATGGAATCCTGATTGCTAGTTAGCCTTTGAGACCCTGAAAACAAAAATTTCTGAAGCACTTATTTTAAGGGGACCTAACTGGAAGTTACCTTTTCATATTTCAACAGATGCCTCGGATACAACTCTAGGAGCAGTATTGGGACAAAAAGACCTGATTCCTTATGCCATCTACTATACCATTAAAAATTTGACTCCTTCAGAGTTAAACTATACTGTAACTGAAAAAGAGTTTTTAGCTGTTGTTCATTCCATAAACAAATTCAGACACAGATAACAGACTATGAAACTTTTGTTCATACAGATCATTCTGCAATTAGATATCTAATGAATAAATCAAGTACTAATGGCAGAGTCATAAGATGGTTATTGCTTTTACAAGAATTCAACATTACTATTCTAGATAGGCCTGGAAAACAAAACACAGTAGCTGATTTCCTATCTAGACTCCAAAACATTAAAGATGACACTCCAGTTGAAGATCAATTTCCTGATGAATATATTTTTTCAATTTCTACCCAAACTCCTTGGTTTGATGACATTGCTAATTATTTAGTTTCAGGGAAATTTCCTTCAATAATGAATGCAAGAGACAAAAGAAAAATCATTTATGACAGTGCAAAATATTCATGGGTTGCTAATGAGTTGTACAAGACAGGTCCAGATTTTATCATTATGAGATGTGTTCGGGAAGATGAGATTCCTGAGATTCTCAAAGCATGTCATGATGAACCTTGTGGCAGACACTTTGCTGATAAGAGGACAACTTATAAGGTCCTTCATTTAGGATACTATTGGCCATCCCTTTTTAAAGATGCTAAAGAGTATGTCAAAAGGTGTGACAGTTTCCAAAGGGTAGGGAAACCTTCTCCTTCAAGTGAGATGCCATTGCAGCCTCAGGTACATATTGAACCTTTTGAAAAATGGGCTTTGGATTTTGTAGGACCTATTAGTCCTCCATCAAGACAAAAGAGATATATATTAGTTTGCACTGATTATGTTACCAAATGGGTAGAGGCCAAGCCATTAATTTTTACTACTGAAGCATTTGTAGTTAATTTTCTTTTTTGAGGATATTTTTACTCATTTTGGTGTCCCAAGGGAAATTTTTACAGATCAAGGAGCTCAATTCACATCAAGGCTAGTGGAACAAATGATGAAGAGGTACAGAATCAGACACAGAAAATCTACTCCTTATCATCCACAAGAAAATGGTCAAGTGGAATATACTAATAAGGTCATTGAAGGGATCCTAACAAAGACTGTTCATTTACATAGAAGAGATTGGGTAGATAGGCTTCCTGAAGCCTTGTGGGCCTATAGAACTACATGGAGAAGCACAATAGGCCATACTCCTTATGAACTTGTTTATGGAAAGCAAGTTTTGTTTCCCATAGAGTTCCAGATTCAAACTTTCAAAATGGCAGTTCAGCTAGGACTTGATCTATCAGAGGCACAAAATCACAGATTGGAGCAGATTAATGAATTGGATGAGATCAGACAAGATGCAGTTCAGAAAAAAAGTATAGTCCAACATCAAAGGACTAGATGGCATGATAAGTACATCAAAGAAAAGAAGTTCAAAGAAGGTGACTGGGCTCTCTTGTTTGATTCAAAGTTCAAAGATTTTCAAGGTAAATTCCAAACACATTGGCTTGGACCATATGAAATTGTGAAATTTTTTGACAATGGAGCAATAAAAATCAGGACAATAGATGAAGAAGAGGTCACTTCTCTTGTGAATGGTCATAGATTGAAGCTGTATCACAAACCACTCTAAAGAGAAGAATTTGTCAAGAGATTCCAGGAAAACAGTGATGTGAAGTTAATGAAGAAGAATTTTTCTTCTTCATCAACTTAATTAAATTTTCTGAAGTCAGATGATTGAAAAAAAAAATTTAAATAAATAAATAAATAAATAAAGTATAAACATGAAAACCAATCACTTATTGGCATGTTTATACAGAAAAGGTGGAGTGAAAATCAGAATCTTTCTGACACTCTAGCTTTTCAAATCTGTTCTTTCTGCAAGCAGTTATTACAAAATCATAAGTGCAGGTCCATTTCTCTTATGATCCATCTCACTCCATTCATCCATACTCCATTTCATTCATTCATCCACACTTCATTCATTTCACTCCATGGTCCACCTCATTTCCATCCTAGATTTTTAAGTTTGATGTTTTTCTGCAATTGAATAATACACATCATGAATTGCAGGCTACTTTTCATACTCCACTCCACTTCATAATTTGTGATCCATTTCACTCCATTATTCACTTCATTCATATTCCATTACACCATATTTCATTATCCATTTTCACTCATTCCATACAACATTCCATTCATGCTCCAAACCATTCCATTTCATGTTTCAAGTCTTCTACAGGTACATTCTGCAATCAGTCAGACATTCTGCAGCTAATCAGACATTCTGCAGCCATACAGACATTCTGCAGCCAGAGATCCTGAAGGAATTGTCCAGTAATTATTTGATCTGCAACAAAATGATCCTGCATATCCATGACAAAAAGAAAAATCAAGGATTAATGATTTTCAGGGGAGAACAAAGCATATGAAGATCACAAAAATCAGAGGAAAGGCAAAGGTAAAAGTTATGAAATTATTATAATGACAGATCATGAAAAATTTTAGTATAGTTAAGTTATGTATAATTCAAAAAGTTGTTTTAATTAATTATGTTGATCATGCCTAACAAACCTCTCATAAAAACTTTGGATAAAATTCCTTCTATTCTGCCATTCCAAATCCCATATCTGATCATCATTTAAAAACTTAACGGTTAAAGTACTGAGGTGATTGGATTAGTCACGTCACTAGGCCAAAACATTTAATGATGATTTTGAATTTCCTACGAAATATCTCTGCGGTCTTTTCTTCCAATATATTTCCCAACTCATTAATTCGTTTACATCACACTCACCTCATTATACTCATTCTGTAACCACTCCGTATCATTCTTTCCCGTAGCCAACTCTTAGCCATTTCTGTCTGTAAAACAGAGGAAGCATCTGTGGGGCAAAAACATCTCTTTAACAGTCATTTTCACCATGAGCAGAGGAGCAGTAATTTGAAGGTTGGAAAGAAAAAATATGGGTCTCATAGTGAGGACTGAATCGGTTGGAACTAAGTACTTGGAGGGTTATCCACAAATCAGAGAAATGTTACAGCAAGCCGGGTGGTTGCAATTTTTGGAGAAATTTAGTGGTTTTCACAAAGAGGTGACTAAAACATTTGCACGGTCCTTCAATGGAGATAAGGTCGAAATAGGAGATATTAAATTCACCATTACAAAAGCCTTTATTGCAGAAGCAACGAAATTACCCAGGCAGGGAGAAAGGTGGTTCAAAAATAGAGAATTTCATAACGAGACATGGAAGAAAATATTCAAGTCACCAGGTATGGATGTTTCCATTTTTAAAAAGGGTATCCCTAGTTCAGCACTAAAGAACAAATGGAGAAACATGTTGCTTATTTTGCAAAAATTTATCACCTGTGAAGGTAGATTTGGTACCTTCTATGTTTACCATATTCGGTTAATGATGCATTTCTTAGAAGAAGAAATCAACTTGCCCTTTTTCTTGCTTCATAGTTTAAAGAAAATGGCCTCAAGTGTTCAAAAGAGAGTTCAATTTCTGGAAACAACCTTATACCACCATGGTTTAGTCAAAATCTTGATTGAACATCATTTGAGAAAAATGGGAGATAATTGGGATGAGTTCTTAGTGAGAAATCACTTTGAAGAACCCAAGGAACCTCCACCTGAAGACAAATCTACAAAAAGAAGCAGAAGATGGAAAACCTCCAAAACTGAAACTGAAACTGGTAAAACAATACAAGAGGATAGTGAAGAAATTATTTCTGAGAAATTGGCCCAAGTTAAGAAGCAGCTTAAGAAAGAGAGAATAATAAGGAAATCTGCCAGAGAGAAAGGAGAAGGGCCATCTCAACCAAGACAAAGCCACAGACTTAGAGGGATACTAAAGAAAACAGAGGTTAGACAAACTGGAATTATAAACATTGAGGATGAAGAAACACCTGAGCATCAGTATGAGGAGGATTTTGATGAAGAAGCTCCTGAAATAGACCTAGCACAGCAAGAAATTTACAATTATGTTGAGACACTAGAGAAGAGAGCTTCAGAAAGTAGACACAGAACTCCTAGTCCACCAAAATCTGAAATTGATATCATAAGAAGAGATAAATATGAGTTAGAAGTACTCAATAGGCATATCAAGAATGAGAATGAAATTCTAAGGGAGAAGGTTAAGCTGAAAACTGAAATGAATTCAACTCTGTCTCTACAAATGAAAAAGTTGTACAAGGCCAGTGAAAATTTGAAAAAGAAAAATAAAAGGTTAATCAGGGCACTCACAAATTTGAGATTCAAGTTAGTCATAAGGAAGCTCAGAAGGCCATTAACTGCCAGGCAAAGCAGAAGAAGAGGGTTGGATGTCCTTGCAGAAGTCTCAGAGTTCATGGAATAGTTGCATGAGGACATGCAAGAACCTAGCAGTGGGGGTATGTTGAGCTTCAAAGATGTTCTTCTCTTCCACCACATTCCACTTCATTTCCTTTGTCCATTATTAATTTCAGGCTTAAATGATCAATAAGATTAGTTAAAATTTCTTTGAGATTGTATATAATGTCTAACTTTCTATGTTTTCATGATTTCATTGTTGTAGTACTTTTCGACTACACCTAGCTACAAATGCAGACATTCTGTAGCTAGTTGCCGATTCTGCAGCTGTCTTCATGTCTACGCAGGTTCCAGGTGTCATCTCAGGGAAAAACACATATGGTCCTATTCCACATAATTCCCTCATCATTTTTTGCTCTCCATGAAGTTTGAACATAATTCTATAGGTGGTTATGCACGTGGGAAATCAAACTAGGAGATAGACTCCTAATAGGACAAGGACAGTCCATATGTCCTTAATCATATTACGAGACCACTATCAGAGTTCTAGTTTGATTCTAATTTGGAAAGATAATTATCCCTATGATATCTCAAATACAGTTATGTAATTTTGATATAAATATGGCTCGGGAAACCGAGGGACAAGATTAGATTTTGTTTTTGGTTGCTAGATCTTAGAAGTCCGAAACACTCTGTTTTGAAGTTATTTCTCCTTTAATGAAAGAATCATCACTTTATTGAACGCGTTGAGCCAATCTTGAAGTATATTTTGCGTGCTACTCTGGTGGTAGAGGGCCCCTGCTACCTGAGCAGCCTTGTTCATATGTTTAGATAAGTAACTGCATTCTTAGTTTAACCAATTTTCTGAACTTCATGTTTTTATATTCATTTGAATTGGATGCTACAGATTAGTCTTGTTCTCACGAATTCTTCCAAAATACTACTAATATGGAATGAGGCATAACTGTAGTATTTTAGGAGTTAGTTACATTTCTTTAAGCTTTATGTTCTCATGCTCAATCACATCAGTTGTTACAGCTAGTCTTGTTTTTATCAATCTCTTCCAAAATATCACTAATTCCGGATGAGACATAGCTGTGGTGGTGTTTCAGAGCTTACTGTGTTTTGTTGAACTTTATATTTTATTTTTTATGAATGAAATGATACAGCCAGACTTATTTCTACAAGCTATTCCAAAACATTACTCATATTGAAAAAATTAAGGCTGTAGTATTTCATAGAATTAGTTGCATTTTAGCTCAGTCAATATTCCGGAGGTAGATGTCATTATAGTTTAATTCTGTCACTATATTTCAAGCTTGATAATGGTACTCTAGTTTAACTCTGTTCACTATATTAGTATCATTCTAGTTCAGTTCCAATTCATTTCATGTTAGATAATAGCACTCTAGTTTAGTCTTAGTTCACTGTATTAACATTCTAGTTTGGTTTTTATCCATTGCATTTTAAATTGTATTAGTTGTTAAATTTAGATACCACGGTCTTCATTATTTACAAAATATTCTTGTTCTAAATTCCTATTAATACATCATCATATGGACAAGAACTATCAATAACATTTTAAGGCCTTGAGTATTTTGCAACCTTTTTACAATTTCACAAACAAGCCTTTTCTCAAAGACTATTCTAAAAAGAAATCTATAACTTTTGAATGAGGCCTAGTGGTGCTAAATTGAGTTGCAGAATAGAATTAGAAGTTAGTTTAGAGTAGAAATATTATTGTGTTACAAGTAATCTTTTCCAAATTGTGTTCCAATAAACTTCTAGTCATGGATGAGATGTTGTAACATTGTAAGTTGATTGTTGACTTAGGAAAACCTCAATTGCACTAAAAACCTATCCTTTTCTCAAGCTATTCCAACATATCTCTAAATGAATGAATTGGATGAGTTCATGATATGGGTTACTGAGTTCATGTTGTGATTTGTTTCTTTGCTATGAGTCCTTATCAAGCTTTGCATTTTCTATCCTTTAGTGCACACCTAGTTTAGAATAGTTTCACTCTGTTTTAGTGTAAACTTCTTAGCTCTTTTTAAACATAAAACCATAAAACCAAAAACATCATAAAAACACTAAACACAACGTAGTGAGAAACAAATACCTAGGCACATATAGTGCACCACACTTCAGTAGTTTACTAGCCCTGGTTGACAATTAATGAACTCAATTTAGGAACAACAAGTTGAGCACAACACTTATCTTTCGAAGACTAGATCCTATCTCATTCCATTGTTTTGATTTCATATACATTGAATGATTCCACTTTCACCATATGAAAACACTACTGATAGAAGAACAAGAGAACTTCATAGCTGCAACTTGACCTATGGCCCAATTAGGTAACAAAAAATCAATCCTCTTTTGAACTTCTCTTAACACTTTAAACTACAATCCAAAAAAAAATTGCAATTAATTCTACTCGTAAGAAACAAGGCATCACTTCCAGCAACTGTAGTCAAATTTTCCAACATTGATACCCTTAATAAGACATATTTGGTATCATTTTTGGTAGCTGCAGTTTCCGATCATTTATAGCATTAGTAGGACATCTTTAAGTTTTGTAATAGGGAGCCAAGTTTCCTATTCAACCAAATTGTTTACAACAAGTTTAAAAAATCCATCCTTTTTCACAATCTCAAAGGCAAGAACTAGTCATATTTGCAAACCATTTACATTCTAAAGTGTCATCGGCACATAAAAATGAACCTCTTATGTCTACTGTGGAAATCAAGAAGGTCAATCTGAATCAAGGATCCAAAAAATGAGGCACTCTAGATTTTTCAAGCAAGAGCATTAAGGTTTTTGTATATTCTAAAACAAAAATATAATGCACAAGACTCCAAAAATATTTAAAATCATGTTTCACTCATAATTCTAAAAGACTCCTAGAAAATTTAAACTTTGCTCTGTTTATAACTAAAAGCCCCAAAATTCTGTGAGCAGGCCAGAATGTAATGCAGCACTGACTGTCCCATTCACAAATATTTTAAGAAAACAAAGTGTGCATAATCAAGGGGATAAGGGAGAATAGCGAGGAAGAACTGAATTTCAAACAACGGACACACTTATCCTAATAAGAAGTTGAAATTTAGAGAAACATAATGTGTATCAAAAAGCATAATTCTTAATGTGCTTAACTTTGTGAAAAAGGATAATAATGCACGTTAGGCTGTGGTCTAGTGGCAACTTGGAGCATCTATTCTAACAATCCTCACAAGAATGCTCCTCCCTACATGGGGTATGTTGGATATGCCTATTAACCATGGGCCTTGTGCCAATTAATGATTATATTGTTTAGGCCTTGAAGTAGATAATTGCAATAATCATTGGCGAAGTACCAGCAACCCATTCTTTGCAAATGAAAAAGAGTTGGAGGGTTTAACATCCGTAAACACAGAGGTCTCCGTTTAGAAAAGAAAAAAAGGGACTATCATGGAAATACACCCTTTTTTCCAAAAATATTTGACAAACAATCATGTATAGGGAGCTTCACTGCAAAGAACAGACTATGGTGTCAAGTTCGAGAAGTATCCATTCCACTAAAATGACAATGGAATTGCACACAGTCCATCCTTTTGAACTTATACAATAATGATGGGCCAATACAAGTGGGCGAGAACAAGGCAAGCAATGAGCCCTTGTCGATGGCTAACCATCCGAACAACATCTATATTTTTCTCTGCAAGTATCATCTGGTTTGGCATTGGGCAGATGTACATGTGATTTGGGTTGCACAGCTAAAGAATTTCTATAATATTGACCATGATCTACACTCCCTCTGTTCTTTGAGTTATGAGACTGTGATAAATTTGATTACACCAATTGGAAATGAAATTATTGGGCTTCTCCCCATTTTGACATAAATACAATATTTTTCCTTCATATTCCTATTTCCATGGAAGCTTCCCTGTAGAGCCTAGATCCGCTTATATTTTCTATTGGACTTAGGTAGAAAACCCATCAAACCCTTCTTCAAAACATTGTTCCACCTGGCAGCGAATGATAGGATTTGTTGAACTTAGAATAGAATTTGTGCTTGTTCTAGCAAAAACATATATTATTGGTGGTTTGCTAAATGGCAATTTTTGTACTTGAATAATAAGGCAGGACATAGCCTATTAGGAAGACTAAGGAAAAATGATTTCCTAGATAAAAGAACTTATTTTGAAGATAAGAAAATTTTGTTGAGCACAATATTTGTAAGATTGTTCGTAAAATCAGTGGAACAACCAATATTCTTGATGTTATTTCTCTTCCAGGTTGAACCCTAATTTTAGTATTTTGTTTGGAATCAACACTTTTTTATGGCCTTTACAAGGTTAAAATGGTGCCCTCATTTTGAAATGTTTGTTGGGACAGTTTTGCAGATATTGATATTGACACTTATTATTTATGAGGTCTATGTGTTATATGGTGATTACAACATTGCTATTTTAGAAAGATTTTTTATTATGTTGTGTTTCAATTATTTATGGACTTTCCAAGATGTTCAAGGAAAATAATTGGAAAATATACTAGGAACTTGTGTGGCTAGGTACTTTCCCTTGATGCTTAAATATGAGTTCAAAATTGTAGTATCAATTCAACAATGTTTCAAGTTTAATCAATTGAAAACATATGTTAGAAATTTCAGGTTATCCTGTTGTGTTAGCTTCCTAGAAAAGAAATAATATTTATTGCTTGCATTGGGGCATGTTGAAATGAGAGAAGTGAGGTGCACTCTACAACATAGGTGGGGGTGGAGTTGACCCATTGACTCTATGTGTTATTGTGTCTAACAATACTTTTAATCTACATGGTGCATTGAATATTGAGGCGAGCTAGATATGATGAAACTTGCATCTGATGTGAACATGTGATTCATGTTGAATATCTCTAAATTGAAGTGTGAATCATGCATTGAGTCTATCAAAAAAATTTGGAGTTTGACTCTTGGGAGTCGGGACAAAGGCTGGATTCTTTGGTTGGTGGATATTGTTAGAATATTAACTACATTTTTCAAAGGATACAATAGAGGACTGGTGGTAGTGAGAAGAAGAAATCATAAGGTAGTCCTATATGTGTTGGTACAAGTTTTAAGGGTGTTACAACATATCCCTTATAGTGAGCAGCGCCAAGATGGGGTGGTTACATGGATACATTAACTAAAGGTGAAAGAGACATACAAAGCAAGGGGAGCCTAAATCAGACCCTAATTTCACTTGCTTAAATTAGGGGATAGGCCAACCAAGGTCTTCTTCATAGACCTCAACTACAATGTAGTGGAACACATCAAGGCTTAAAACAACAAAATTAAAAATAATTGATCAGGAAAATATAGAGAAAGTGTTTTTTAGTGACTATAAAATAGTTTTTCAATCTCAAGGATATGATGGAGAAAAGAAAGGTAGTCATGCAAAATTTTATTGATGTAATTCCCAAAAAATCGATGCAAGAACATTAAGGAGCATGTGATTAAAAATCAACATTAGATGAGTTGACAATGACCCTTAGGGAGATGTTTGATGATAAGTCCCTTGGCTAGGATGGTTATTTATGCAAATTTTACAAGGCCACTTGGGGCTTTCTTGGGAAAAATTTTTCTCCAAGTGTATAAAGTATTTGTATGGACACATACACAAGGTAACCATATCAACAAGTTGTTGATCAAGTTCATCTTGAAGCTGGGAGACCCATTATTAATCACAAGCTACTACCGATAACTTTACTTAATCTACCTTATAAAATTGTAGCTAAAACATATCTTTTCAAAAATCAATCTAGCAAAATAGATGGGGTTTATTAGAGGCAGATACATTTTGAATAATGTGATTGCTATTTGAGAAGGCATTAAAAGAGTTAGAAGCCAAGGCCTGGAGGCCCTCTTAATAAAGGTAAACTTCAAAAGCTTGTGTTAGAGTGGAATGGTTGTTCAATCTCTCCATGCTGAAGGTGCTTGAATTTGATACATTTTTTGTTAATGTATTTGGTACTTTATTTTCATGGGCTGCAACTTGCATTTGCATCAATTAGGCCAAATTTTAAGAGATAGTGTGCTTTTAATCTATCTAGAAATGGTGTTTTTTGGCCTCAATCCTCTATGTAATAGTTGTTGAAGCCCTTATTTATCCCATTCAAAGAGGAATTGGATAGGGCCTAATCAAAGATACACCCCTTCCTAGTCCTAATGGTTATTAACTACTAAATAGAAACTTCACAGATTGTTCTTTTCTAACCATCATTGAAGAGAATCAAACTATGGAAAACACTATGAATTACCTGCAATTTTAATGTGAAACCCTCAGGTCAAATTTCAAATGGCCATATCTCAATGTTATTGATAAAGGAGTTCCTCGATTGCTTGGTAGGAAAAGAATGGGCTTGATTACTTCTAGTTAGGGGTTAAAATTCCTTGAAATCCCTTTGCCTTTGAAGCCTTCATGAGTATCTTTTAGCAGCACTCCCACTTTGAGTTGTGTATTTATTTCAAGTTTGATGGAGTTTGCTATCCTTATTTAGCGCGCTCCACTATGAAGATAGGCAGTGGATGGATCCCTTTGGCATGGTAAACATGCACATTTTTTAGTATTTCTAAGGAGATGAGAACCCATGGAAGCAAAGGACCCATTGGCACATTCTACAATGCCAAAGAGAACTCTAGGTTGAGGGACATCCTTATTTTTAGGAGAATGGTCTTATAACTTAATACTAATAGCCTACACTGTGTTTCTACATGACGTAGTTCTCAAGACTACGGAAGCCTGGTATCTGTGGTTTATCCTTACAAAAATCATGCCCAACTTTTTTGAATTATTATAGCATTCCTAATCTACTGAATTTAGGTTCTCCACGTATAGGGGCATCAATAGAGATAATTACCAAAATCAATGATTTGAGTAGAAGTGCCTTTTCCATTGGAGATGTGGCAGCCTGGAAATTATATCCTTGCGTGAAAATGTCTAGATTGCTCGAGAATTGATATGGTTGATTTCCTTTGCTCTCACATTATATTATCCTTCAATGTTTAGTCATTATTATTTGAAAAAGGAGTCGGAATAGTGTAAGGGTTGAATTTTCTCTATTGGATTTCAAAATCATATCCAGTTGATTCTTAGCTAAATACAATAATCGCACCATGCTGCAATTCAAGTGTTTTTGCTTGATAAAAATCTAGTCATGGTCTCAGAGCAGTATTGGTTATATGTTCCTAAATAGCTTCACCTCCAGGATGTCCTCTGCTACCAAGAAAAGTGCCCAGAATGGACACTTTTCTAATTTATCAAACCTCTATGCTAACTGTCACAAAATTCTTAGGGAAAAGTTGCTCAAACAAAGTTAGCAACATCAAAAAAGAGTGGATCCCCATGAAATATGTGAAACAAATTCAAATATTGTCTATAATAGACTATTACAAATGGGTCTAGAGTGAGGACAAGTGCCATTGGCAAGGTATATCTCTCCCGACCTTCCTTACTAGATAGTTGTAGATGATGTCCACTTAACCTGTGGTTGTAGACTAGCCATGTATGTAACTATTGTAGTCTAGGGCTGTAAAGATGCAAAAAATTTGCTACCAAGATGAGGGTATCCACTTTATGAAGCATTGTTGGAATACAATGGCATTGAATCCGGGAAATATAATTTTATTTACAGAAAGGAATTGGGAAGGTAATCTAGAACACCTTGAAATAGTAGCTAAGAAGAACGCAGTAGTAATGGTTCTTGTCAATCCTAATAATCCTCGGGGTGTTGTTTTCAGCCATGAGCATTTAGCCAAGGTTGCAGACATGGAAAACAAGTTAGGCTTGTCAATAATTCCTTAGGGAGTATATGAACTTAAACTCTGACCAGTGGTTGGTACCTTCCCCCAATGTAGCTTTGAAATATAAATTATGGTTTTACTTTGGAAATATCACGTCCAACACCATAAGTCCCCATAATTTATGGGAAATTTATGGCTCATAAATTTCGTAGTAGATGATGATATTTCTTGGCAATATAGGTGTCTCCTTTATAATGAACAATTTATTTTACTCCTCTTCTAAAATGGCTTACATGTGTTGCTTAGCTTCAGCCTGTTGTCTCTGTTTATGTATTTATTTGCTTCACAATTTCCACAATCATCTCTTATCCTTCTTTTTATGTAATGTTATTGTCTGGAAATTAGTTTTTCATTTTCTATCAAAATTTGATGAAAAGTGCCATGCGAATGTTCCTAAAGGGCTGATTAGAAGCTTGATCTCTTCATATATCATATGAATTCTCTTTTTGACAGACTTGAAATGATCTACTAGTTTCCCCAACATAGACTCTATCGCATAAACTACTAATCCTTCTTGAATGTTATTCGTGGCCTGCTATAATATGCATCACGTCTTACCATTTTACCAAACACTTGTCAAGATATTTGGCACAACTCTAGATAAAATAACGTATTCATCCCAAAGTAAAGATAGAATAGTAGAATTGGAAAAATGGTTTAGGTTCAAGTGTTTCACTTGTATAGCTTGGTTTTTGAAAAATATTTGGAATTAAAGATTGCATCATTATTGCCAAGATGGAAAAAAAAATACTTTCTTCATGAGAAACAACACAAGAGCCAAAAATATTCACCTTTTTCAGCTAAATGTTCCACAATCCTCATGCTAAATATTGAATTATCATACTTTCAAATAAATTTTTGACTATTCCATCCCATGGATGATTAGGAAAACTAACTCAAAAAAATAAATTTATGATTGTTCATACATATTTCCATGCCTTAAAAATACAGTGATTTGTACATATGAAAAGATGATAGAAAAGAAATTTTATGGATGAATGAGTTTTAGTTGAAGTGTCCCTCTCTACCTCTAGGAAATGTAGTTTTTTAGGTTCTAAGAGGAGACTCTCCTTAGACAAGCTATCAGCTTTCTCATTTAGCTCTAGGAAGACACGAGCTATAGTGAACCTCGCGAAAATAGAGGTGATCTCCTTCAGGTGATTTCTATTTGCCAACAAGTCGATATGTTACATCTTAGGAATGTTGCGAACATTTTAGTACCAATAAGGAATCTCCAAAGACCTGAATTTCTCTTATCCTTTTATCAACTTTTTTTCTTATTAGATATTTTATGCCAACAAATCTACAAGATTTTTAGTCCCCCTTCTTGAGTTCCCTTTGAGAAATGATATGGGGGCTCACGGTTTGGTTGATCTTGTCAATTTTTGAAGTCATTATCAAATCTAAAGAGCTGGAAACCTCCTTCAATTTTCATTACATATTTCTACTATAGGACTGCAACCTAGACACTCACTAGGATGGATCACAAGAAGGGAATATTTAGTTTTATCATCTATCCCCTATTCCTCATGCTAACCATTGAAATTTTCTATTTATTCATTAAGAATTTTTTCAGTTGTCATGCTTATAATTTTTGGATTGGTCTAGTCTCTTTTGAGCCTATTGGTCTACTTAAATTTTTCTGTTATTCCTATACACGTTCTGTAGTATTCTATGGGATTCATCTGTTTTAGTTTAATTTTAGTGGTTTATATTTGTTTAGGTTTATTTGTTTCATCTTGTTTCCACCCAAGATATTTTAACTGCTTTTAAGATGGGGAAAGTGACAAATGATAACAATGTTTACATACATAGATCATACTCGGGTACACCATATTACTTATAAATTTATACCACCATCTTACTTAGAAATAGATGAATGAACACAATCTTACTTAGAAATTTAGACCACCAAAATTCTTATGTACCTGAAGAACTCCAAATGTGTCAGAACAAAACACATATGATAATAGAGAGCATCCAAGTATTACCATTAGGCATGTACATTCATAGGTGTTAAATTTAGATAACCATGGTGTTCTATGCTTGATGCACTTTTAATTCAATATTTATTAAGCCCAATAAAAAATAGAAATCAGATAAACTTGAAAGTTAAATGTTGATAGAACACAATATAGATCAATAGAAGACAAGAAAAATATAGATCACATTTACAATTCCTTCTGCCCAGCAAAGATATGAGATATTGTTGCGTTACAGCGGTCAGCAGGATGCTCCAACCAGCAAAGTCTTTCTTGGTCAGCCAACACTTTCATGTGTCACACCCACAACCCACAAAGACAACTCATCGCAATTCAAAGCTAGTCAAACTAGGGACAACGCAGAAAATTCAACGCAAGAAGCTTCAGAAAAGTCAACACAGCAAACTGGGGCTTCAGTCAAACAGCCCGAAATTCCTTGATTTTAGTGCCTAGCTATACAAACTTCTAAAATTAGAATTTATACAGAAGATTGAGGTCAAACGACCAAGGGTTGACCATGGTCAACACTGGTCAACGCTGCAGCAAAGAAGCCATAAACAGATCAGTGTAGAAAACAACAACAAGACCTAAACAGATCAACGCAAAAAACAACAGCTACTCTCCACACGTGTGAGAAGAAAAATGGCCTCCAAAGGCTATCAAACCAATCAGATCACAATTAGAGAATGTGTGATGAGATGATGAGAAAATAACCTCCAAGTATCTCCAATTTAAATTCATCAATGAGGGTGTGTGACAGATCTCTTAGGCATGTGGGATAAATCTGGTTGGCCTTGCACATGTGGAAAATAAATTCAAAATCAATGTTCTTCTCATCTGATCAAGATGATCTTTAGATCAATCTTGTACCTCTTTGAAAGAGGAATCCAAAAAAAATATGACCATCATCATATGAGCAGTGCAACATGGATTTTGGACCTAGTAGCCAAAAATTAACACTCCCTCTTAATTAGGGAGAACTCCATCTATCCAAAAGTGCCATCCATCATGTACCAAACCAAACATTGTGTGTCATCCCGTCATAACTTGCTTTGTTGGCTCCTTATTTTAGAACAAAAGGTGAGTCACAAAGATATCACATACAACTGACACGAAGTCAGCTTAGAGGTAAAAACCTCTCTCGGACTCAAAAAGAGTCTCCTAATAACCCTAGGTTAGTTTACTGACCTGAAGTCAGTTTAGAGGATAAAACCTCATCATAATTGATCCCAGATCAAGGTGTTGGATACATGCCATCCTAGACATAGATAGTGCGACAATCTTCGATGCGTCCATCGGTCTTGCAATGGTCTCTATCCACATTTCCAACCTCATGGGCCAAATGAGAGGTACTTTCCATGAGTCTAAAACTCCATGGGTAGGATATGTTCTAGGCACAGATCCGAGAGAGGCGAACCAAATCAATATCATAATGGTGGGGTAGAAGCACAACAATTTTCGGCAAGCCTAACCCCATATGTGCTTATAGCTCCAAGAAGCTACCCCCAAGCCCCTTGGAGCTCTCAGAGTTCATAGTCAAACTCAATCAGGACCCTCAGAATAGGGTATTTCCACGATTCCAAGCTTCTCACGAAATGTTAGGAACTTGACCTTCATAGGGGCTTCATGAGAATATTTGTGACCTTCTCATCAGTTCCTATATGATCGAGCCTTACGATGCCTTGTTGTACCATATCCCAGATAAATTGGTACCTAATATCAATATGCTTGGATCGATCATGGAACACAGGATTCTCAGAAATAAAAATCCCACCATGGTTATCACAAAGGATAACAGTGGTATCTAGCACATGCCTGAACAACTCACTTAAGAGCTTTCACAACCAAAAAACTTCACAACATGACATACTCATTGCAATGTATTCGGCCTCAGCGGTGCTCAAAGCCACCGGCTTCTACATCCTACTCATCTAATATATCGAAGCACAACCCAAGGTGAAGCAACATCTAGATGTGCTATTGCGATCCACCACACTGCTAGCCCAATCGACATCAGTATATCTATGGAGTCTCAAACTCCCGGCAGTGTATCTCAGCCCATGGTTGGCTGTGCCCCGAAGATATCTTAATATATTCTTGGCACCAATCCAGTGAATGTGTTGAGGTTCAACCATATGTTGAATCAAAGTGTTCACTGCAAAACATACGTCCAGATGGGAGTTCACTAAGAACATCAGGACCCCCACGAGTTGTCGATACTATGTAGGATTTGATAGCATGGGCCCAACAATGTTTCCACTCAACTTCTTAAATTTGAGTTCCATCGTTTTCGACACAGACTTACATTCCACCATACCAAATCTCTCCAGCAACTTCACAATATATTTTCCTTGAGAAAGGTATATCTCGCCTGGCCTTTGCCAGACCTCCAAGCCTAGAAAGTAGTACATAAGACCTAGGCCATTCATCTCAAATTCAGAAGCTAGCTCCCTCTTACACTGATGATTGAGAGTTTCATCACCTATCAGGAAGAGATCGTCCACATAGAGAACCAAAATGAGAGGCCTTTCTCTATCAACCTTAACATAAAGGTTCAGATCAACATTACTTCGAGTGAAGCCCAACTTCATCAAGTAACTATCTATGCCATCATACCAAGCCCCGGGGGCTTGCTTAAACCCATAGAGGTCTTTATTCAACTTGCATACATGGGTGTCTCTATCTTTGACTTCGAACCCTAGAGGTTGCTCCACATACACCTCTTCCTTTATAGATCCATGCAGAAAAGCGATCTTCACATCCATCTGATGTAGACTTCATCCTTGCGTAGCAGCAAGGGAAATAATAGATAGGATGGTGGTATAGCGGGCCACAGGTGCAAATATATCATCATAATCTATGCCTTATTTTTTAGAGAAGCCTCTGGCAATGACTCTTGCCTTATAATTTTCAGCACTTCCATCAGATCCATGCTTGATCTTATAGAGCCATTTCGAGGTGACAAAAGATTTGTCCTTCGGTATCGGGACCACTTTCCAGACATCATTCTTCATAATGGACTCATATTCTTCTTGCATAACATCCTTCCAAACTTGATTCTTTATGTCTTCTTCAAATGTTCTAGGCTCAGATTGTACTATTGTATTGATGGTTGCTAGATACCCTTGGTATCTCTTCGGATTCTTTCTTTCACAGAATGTCCCCCTTGGGGAAATATGTCTCTCGGCATCTTCGAGAGTATCCCTAAGCCATGAGGGTCTTCTCTTATTTGAAGAAGGTGGATCAATGGGATCCATAAGTCCTTCAACATCGGGCATCAGGTCATCCTTCGGCTCTTCCATCTTCCCCGCTTCTTCATCTTCTTTGTCTTCCTTGGAGCTAGGAATATTTCTCACTTTCTTGAGGGTAGAATCTTCATCGAAGGTGGCATCATGCCATTAGCTCAAGGACTAGTGATGGTTCCAATATGCTCTACTTTTACCTGGAGGAAAAAATGTTCAGCTTTCACTATAAAGAGTCTATGTTAAATGGCCACTATGTTGTTTTTATCAGTAGATATGGATGGGCAATAATAATATTTATTTTAGGGACTCATTCTTACAATTGAATAATAAATATGACCTCAGAGAGAGTAATATTTAATGAGAATAACACATGGGAAAGGAATGGGGGGAAATTTTGATCAAACCACCACACATGATCCTCCACCCCATCCATTTTTTGATTTTATCTATCTAAAGGCCAGTGATTGATGGTTGTTGTCAGTTGATAATTGTAACACAACTGAAAGGATTTTGCATGATGGACGTAGTATGTTGTATTTTTCCCACTTAATGAAACAATATACTGAATATTCTATACCAAAGGGCCTCTATCTTCACTTTTCCCATTTTCCAACTAAGAATGTTAGTTAATCGTTCATAACCATTGGTTCCTCGAATAGAATAATATATACAAGCCCTGAGCAAAGGAATATTCAATGATAATAATGATTGAGGAGGGATAAGGTGGTGATTTATATATAAATTTTTCCATCAACCCTTTAGTGTGCACTCCTTTATGGATAGTTACCCTCAAAATCTAAATCCATGGGGACAAGTCCTCTAAGAAACCTTCTACCATCAAAATGGTGTTGGACCTCCATCAGGGAAGACACAGGTACTGCTAAGTGGATTTGAGGGAATCGTTGATCATGATTTGGGCAAGTCTTCTAACCCGCCTTAATGGATGGAACAACGGGGAGGCTAGAATTGGTCATGGATGTCTCTTCTTTAGTTTTCCCATGTCTTATCATTGTCATGGCACAATGAAATCATGGGAAAATTTCCTTTTTATCCTCATAGGGTTGTGTGCTCCCTATAATGTTCTTAGTAAGGGGTGTAAACACCCCCTCCATCTCTTCCATATACTAATATTGCACAATGAATTCATGGAAGTGGAAAGATAAATTTCTGCCTCTACCACCATTCAGTTCTTATAAATCCTTTACCCAAATACAATTCCTTCATTCGCTAGTAAATGAGCCTCCAAATTTATTTATTTTTGTAATTTTCATTACGCTAAACCCTCAAAGGATTATAAAAGAAACATAATCTTCATCGTCCACACACAGAGTTGTCTCACTGAGACACTTTAAAGGGTGGAGAAAATTGATAGATAATCCCACACATAATTAATTTGCATTTTGTTAAGCTTTTGGAAAAGGAAAAGCCCTTAGAAGATAACAGTAGGTTCAACAATTTTGTTTGTTGTCCTCTATCATCCTCAAGATAACTTATGGATGGAATTTCTAGATAGGTTGAAATTGGTGCCCCTGGCACCTGCAGGCCCTGTGTTCCCCCTAGACATTCCATCAAAGATAAACTATTGAAGGGTATGGATAAAATTACTTCTTGGAGGGACACGGGAGATCCAAAGTCGTGGGGTTTTGGAGCCAATCTCACATTTGCAGGCTTCAGATTCCATAGACCTGTCTTTCCCCATTAAAAGTTGTTTTTTAACAAATTTCTCTGGAGGGACATGGAATACCCCAAGGCCTGGGGCCTTGGAGCCAATCATTCATTTGAAGTCCTTAGAGAATACAAACCTATCTCTTCCTTTTAAAATTAGATTTTAACAAATCTCTTAGAAGGGAAACTGCTTGGGCTATGATTTTGTGAGTCGGTTCCATGTCATCAAAAATCAATTTATTTCTAGCTTGTTAGGTTTTCCTTTGAGTAAAACTAGTCAACCGTAATGCTAGACCCATAAGAGATTGTTCCATTATGTGGTTTCCCTTACCTGATGCATGTCTGGATCCTCGAGAATTGTTCTCCCAGCTTTGATAGTTAATGGAAAATTTTAAAAAATGGCTAGAGTATTCATTATCAAATCCACACATAAAAAATATTAAGGATCTCTGTAATTCCATTTTCTACAATATTTTTGTGGTTCCAACTTTTTGGTGTGCTAAGGCTCAAGAGACAATAGAAGGTCACACTTTTCAACAACACAAACATTTTGCAGATATATATATATATATATATATATATATATATATAGATATGTATGTATGTATGTATGTATGTATATTTCTTGATGAAATTCTATTTGAAAACTTTCTTGGCATCTAATTTGAAAAGGAATAGTGACCTTTGTATATATTCAACTATAATTTTGACCATTAAGGTAATGCAAAAACCCATCTAATCCAGAGGCATCACTCTGTTCAAATTTTTAATCTTCCAATTTCATGAATATTTAACAATACCCACTCAATTTCTTGCGAGAAACCCTTCATCAGTGGTTGTAGTTATTAAAATTGCAAGGCCTTTGAGGGAAGATATATGGTTGTCTTCTTTTTTTGGATCCAATAGGGAAAATGGCTCTGGGAATGAATTCTATTGATTGATAAGTGGTTCCTTGTGATTCAACAAGCCCATGAATTGAGCATGGGACCTATTTCACTGTAGGTTCCAATGATGAGTCGAGTAGCAACGAGTAATGTCATGAGTGCACTGTTCAATTTGTGATCCAGCAAAATAGGCATAGAGTTGTAGCTAATCAGTGCATTTAACATAGAAAAGAAAATTGATTACCCTATATTTAATTTTGGCACATAATATAATTAGTCATGCATCCAATCAATTTGAATTATGTGGATGTATTTCAGCACTTGTTAATTTGGGAAATTGGGATTGTTGTTGGTGTATTAGCAATTCCCACAAAGAGCAATCTAACCAGTAAAATGATTTAGTGTTTTGGTAAGAAGGAATGAACTAGCAATGTTTTCATTTGCTAACCATAATATAAAATTCAAGTAATTAAACACACAAGCTACAAAACAGAGAATAAGTGCCTCATAGACAACAATGATTCTTTTCTCTGGAAATCGGAATGGGGAAACTAGCATTCGATGGGTTTTGATTTTTTCTTAAGAAAAAATTACAAGGGGTTAGTTGTGTAGTCTCAATAGATATTTTGTGAATTCTTAGAAACTATCAATAATTGCAGATGGATTTGATTCATATCAACAATCTTATTTCCATGCATGGACAAGTTCAACATTTGCTTTGTCCTCTGATCTTGGATCAGATTGCGTTCCTGAGTCCTCAAATCTCAGGGAAAATTTTAAGGATCGATATCCATTTTAAAGTTTAGAAACCTTGGCGAATCTTAGAAATCTCTAATAGAAAATTTATAAAATGTTTGATGATATTTTTTTTTAAATATCTAAATTTATGGTTATATTGTATTAGTATATATAATATCTTGGTTATTTTTAAGGTAATATAATTTCATACTATAAAACTCAGGTGAATTTGTTTTAGAAAAAACTGAAATTGGCGAATATTTTTTTTGGAAAAAGTATAGAAAATTAGCCCATCTGCGAATATTAGCCCCTAAAATTTTCCCTGAGTCCTATTTTATTGTTGTTTCCCTTCTTTTTCTGAACCTTTAATTCTCTTCCATCTCTGTTAGTTGTTCACCTTCTTGAAGCCTTTACAACTTGAACTTCAAGTTGATTGCAAAGTTTGGAGGAGTTACAATAGACTCATCCCATGCAAAAACTGTGTTTTAAATTCAGAAGACATGATACTGTTATTCACTTATCCTCCTATCTAGTAAATGTTCAAAGCATAGGATATGGTGGGTGACTTCACATAGACATTGTTCCAACTACTACTACACATCATCCCCCAACCCACCTCGCCCCAAGTTTATCTGGAAGAAGACTTCTACTTGATGTGAAAACCTTAATACCATTGAAAAAAACTCGGTTGATGGTCGTAGTTTGCTCTAAGTTTCCCTTGAGGAAACAATGTTAACCTTTCACTATAAAAATTCTATGTTGAATGAACATTATGTTGTTTTTATCAGTGGATCTATATGGGCAAGTAGGTTACTTATTTCAGGGACTGGTTCTTAAAATTGAATAATAAATATGACCTCAAAGAAAGTAATCTTCATTGAGAATAACATGTGGGGAAGGAATAGGATGGAAATGTTGATCCAACCAGCACACATGATCCTTTTCCCCATCCATATTTTTGAGTTTATATCTCTAAAGGCCACTGCCTGATGGTTGTTGTCAGTTGATAGACTCATCCCTTTCCTGATGGTTTTACTTACAATAGACTGATCCCCTACAAAAATTGTGTCTAAAATTCAGAAGACATAATATTTTTAAAAAGAGAATACATATAGGTGAAATAGATTATAGAAGAGAGGAGTAACATGTTTTTGATTTTTTTAATAACCCAACATTTCAGACTATCTAAGTGAGTCCATCATCAGGGGTAGACATCAAATGTTCTTTGAAAAGTTGAAACAAGTTATTCCTCTCTTTTATAAGACATAATATTGTTATTCACTTATCAACCTATTTAGGCAATGTTCAAAGCATAGGATATGGTGGGTGACTTCAAATAGACATTGTTCCAGCTACTACTGCACATCATCCCCCAACACACCTGGCCCCAAGTTTATCTAGAAGAATACTTCCACCTGATGTGAAAACCTTAATACCATTGAAAGAAACTTGGGTGATGGTTGTAGTCTGCTCTACTTTTCCCTTGAGGAAACAATGCTCACCTTTCACTATAAAGATTCTATGTTGAATGGCCACTATGTTGTTTTTATCAATGGATTTGGATGGGAAAGTAAGTTACTTATTTCATGGACTGGTTTTCACAAATTAATAATAAATATGACCTCAAAGAGAATAATTTTCAATGAGAATAACATGCGAGGATGAAATAGGAGGGAAATGTTGATCCAACCACCACACATGATCCTAAGCCATATCCATATTTTTGTGTTTATATGTCTAAAGGCCACTTCTTGATGATTTCTATTAGTTAATAACTATAACACAACTGAAATGATTTTGCATGATGGACGTTGTTTGTTATATTTTTCCCACTTAATGAAACAATATACTAAAGATTCTATACCAAAGGGCCTATATCTTCCCTTTTCCCATTTTCCAACTAAGCATGTAATTTAACTATTCATAGCCATTGGTTCCTCCAATATAATAATATATAAAATCCCCGAGCAAAGGAATATTCAACGATAATAATGCTCGAGGAGGGATAAGGTGGTGATTTATATATAAATTTTTCTATCAACCCTTTAGTGTGCACTCTAATGGATAGTCACCCTCACAATCTAAATCCATGGGGACAATTCCTCTAAGAAATTTTTTCCATCAAAATGGTGTTGGACCTCCATCTGGGAAGACTTAGGTACTACTAAGTGGATTTGAGGGAAATGTTGATCACGATTTGGACAAGTCATCTAACTCACCTTAATGGATGGAACAAAAAGGAGACTAGAATTGGTTATGGATGTCTCTTCTTTAGTTTTCCCATGTCTTATCATGGTCATGGCATGATGTAATCATGCCATAATTTAATTTTTATCCTCATATGATTGTGTGCTCCCTCTAATGTTCTTAGTAAGGGGTGTAAACACCCACTCTGTCTCTTCCATTTACTAAGATTTCCCAATGAATTCATGGAAGTGGAAGGATAAATTTCAGCCTAATCTACCACTGTTCAGTCCTTATAAATCATTTACCTAGATATATTTCCTTCATTCGCTAGTAAATAAGCCTCCCAATTTAGTTTTTTGTAACTCTCATCATGATAAACCCTCTAAGGATTATAAAAGAAGCATAATCATCATCGTCCACACAAAGTTTTCTTACTAAGAAACTTTAAAGGGTGGAGACAATCGATAGAGAATCCCACACATAATTAATCTACATTTTGTTAAGCTTTTGGATAAGAACAAGCCCCTGGAAAACAACAATAGGTTCAACAAATTTCTTTGTTGTCCTCTATCATCCTCAAGATAACTTATGGATGGAATTTCCACATAGATTTCAATTGGTGCCCCTGGCACCTCCAGGTCCTGTGTTCCCCTTGGACATTTCATCAAAGAGCAGTTCCTGAATGGTATGGATAAAATGACTTCTTATAGGGACACGAGAGATCCAAATTAATGGGGCTTTGGAGCCAATCTCACATTTGCAGACTTCAGATTCCACAGACCTGTCTTTACCCATTAAAATTTGGATTTTAACAACTTTCTCTGGAGGGACATGGAATACCCCAAGGCCTAGGGCCTTGGATCCAATCATGGATTTGAAGTATTTAGAGAATATAGACTTATCTCTTCTTTTAAAATTAGATTTTAACAACTCTCCTAGAAGGGAAGCTACTTGGGCTATGTTTCTGTGAGTTGTTTCCATGGCATCAAACATCAATTTATTTGTTTCCATGTCACCAAAAAGCAGTTTATTTCTAGCTTATTAGGTTTTCCTTTAAGTAAAACTAGTCAACCGTAATGCCAAGCCCATAAGATAGTATTCCAGTCTGTGGTTTCCCTTACCTCATGCATGTCTAGATCCTCAATAATTGTTCTCCTGACTTTGATATTTAATGGAAAATTTTAAAAAATGGCTATAGAATTCGTCATCAGATCCACACATCAAAAACATTGAGGACCTTTATAATCCCCTTTTCTACAAGATTTTTGTGGTTCAAACTTTCTGGTGTGCTAAGGCTCAAGATCCAATAGAAGGTCACACTTTTCAACAACACAAACCTTTTGCGCATATATAAAGTTCCCGGTACAATTCTATTCACAGGATTTCTTGGCATATAATCCAAAAAGGAATAGTGACCTATGTATATATTAAACTATAATTTTGACCATCAAGGTAATGCAAAAGCCCATATAATCAAGAGGTATCACTTTGTTCAAATTTTTAACCTTCCAATTTCATGAAGCTTTAACAATGCGCCCTCGATTTCTTGCAAGAAACCCTTCATCAGTGGTTGTAGTTATTAAAATTGCATTGCATTTGAGGGCAGATATATGGTTGTTTTGTTTGTCTGAATCCTCTAGGGAAATGGCTTCCATCAACTAGGAATGAATGTTAGCCATTGATAAATAGTTCCCTTTGATTCAACAAGCCCAGGAATTGACCATGGGACACATTTCACTATAGGTTCCACTGATGAGTCGAGTAGCAACTAGCAATACTGTGAATTTATTGTTCAATCTATGATCTAGTAAACTAGGTTTATAGGTTTATATATGTAGCGAATCGATTGAATTGAATGCTTATATCTGTAGCTAATCGATGAATTGAACACATAAAATCAAATTGATTATTCTATATATGAAGATTGTCTCCAATTTCAATATAAAGACTGTAGAATCAAAATCTAGCAAATGTAGTTAACATTTGGGATGATAAAATACCTTTGGGCAAGATAAAATCTGGATGGATAGGTGTTCTCCCAGGCGAAACAGAGATATACCAATGGTCAAACAACCTTCAAAATACTCTTAAATGTTAAATTTGTGACCAACCTTCCAACCTCTTCGAGGGAGCGATAGTCGAAACAACCTTCTAACCTCTTGGGGGGGAATATAAAAATAAATTAAGAAAAAGTCTTAGAGGGAAGTTTAAAACCAAATTAATAAAAAATTCTTGGAGGGAAATACCAAAAAAAAAAAAAGAAGATAAAAATAGAGTTGGATAAAACGTTGGAAAATAAGAAGGGTTTTCTTACTTCTTAACCAACACCAAATGTTAATAGCTAAAAAAAACCATTTATACACACTCCTTTTCATTCTATGTATACTCATATATTCAATTTTGAAGAACTAAATTAGAGTTCTTCATTTACCCTTTTTCACTCTAATTTAGTTCTTCAAAATTTAATATATGAGTATACATAGAATGAAAAGGAGCGTGTATAAGTTGTTTTTTTTAGCTATTAACATTTGGTGTTGGTTAAGAAGTAAGAAAACCCTTCTTATTTTCCAACGTTTTATCCAGCTCTAGTTTTATCTTCTTCTTATTTTTTGTGTATTTCCCTCCAAGGTTTTTTATTAATTTGGTTTTAAACTTCCCTCTAAGAATTTTTTATCAATTTGGTTTTATATTTCCCCCCAAGAGGTTGGAAGGTTGTTTCGACTATCACTCCCTCGAAGAGGTTGGAAGGTTGGTCACAACTTTAACATTTAAGATTATTTTGAAGGTTGTTTGACTATCGCTATATCTCTATTTCGCCTGGGAGAACAAGTAGCCATCCAGATTCTATCTTGCCCGAAGGTATTTTATCATCCCAAATGTTACTACATTTGCTAGATTTTGATTCTACAGTCTTTATTTTGAAATTGGAGACAAAAAAACATTGGAAAATACAAAAAAAAAAATAACAGATAAAAATAGAGCTGGATAAAACATTGGAAAATAAGAAGGTTTTTCTTATTTCTTAACCAACACCAAATGTTAATAGCTAAAAAAAACCATTTATACACACTCCTTTTCATTCTATGTATACTCATATATTCAATTTTGAAGAACTAAATTAGAGTGAAAAAGGGTAAATGAAGAAATATATATATATATATTCACCATGTTAATATGTATTGAGGTTAATCTTTTATTAAAATTATGGGTCACTTCTATGTTAGTTTAGTAGTGTTTTACTTTTCTTTTTAAGATTCAAACATATGACATTTTATAGTTAATATAAGTTAATAATAGTTCATAAGTTAAAGCTCAATTGCAAAGTTAGGTTATCAAAATAATAATTGAAAAATAAATTGCAACGTTGTTTATCTAATAAGACAAAATGCACATATTCTAATCTAATTTTGTTGGGAAAAATAAGTTTTAAGGTTTTAATTAATCTAACAATGCTTGTGTTTTTATGAGGTTTTAAATCTAATCAAAGATCCTTAAACACTTTTAAGCATTATAGGGCCATAAGCGAAACTATGATCCAAATGTAACGATAATCCATCATTGAATTCCATTCTAAATAATGGCTATAAATTGTTTCATTTTGTGTGTTATTTAACATGTTCCATAAATGGCTAGAGTTCAAAGTTTGATAGATATTAAGTAATAAAATATTTTTTTATTCATTACATTGTTTTGATCTCTAAGAAGGTAATTAGAATATTAATCTACATTACTACAACATAAAAACTCACTTTAACATTGAGGGGAGAGATTTGTCATGTTATGGTTTGGTAGTAAGTCGGAAAACTTATTATGACTACCGAAGTTCAAATCACAACTGGAAAATTTGTTCTCATATGTCGACATATTCAACACTAGGTGTAAGTCCTAAAATAAATCGACAATGCATGGATACGATGAATTTTTTTATCGTGGCTTAGTTGCAATGACCATTGTAGTGAAGAGAAAACATGCGAGGGGGGGTAAATTTGAACCTTGCACCTCTCACTTGCAAGAGAAATGAATTTGGAAGTACCCACTTAATATGGGGAGGAGATATTTTTTGAGTTGTGGTATACATATAAGTTGGATTTCTTATCTTAATGATGACCTCATTTCAAGTCTCAATCCCAAAGTGCATGCTCTTGTCTACTTGTGTTAAATATTGGATGGGATTCCTAGCTAGAATAAATCGATGGCCCATGGATGTGGCCATAATATTTCTAGCACCAACTAATTATGGCCTTAGTCATAGTAATCATTTCAATGTCTAAAAGACATGGGGGGGGTGGGGGAGATTTGAACTTTACACATTTCCCATGCATTAATAATGACATTACCAATTGGTTATATGATAATATTCCCTAGTTTTCGTGAGCCTTAAGGATAACATGTGTAGGATTTAATCCAGATTTCTATGTGCAGTGAATGTTATGTTTGCCTCACACACTATTAGGGTACCCATGGCTACCTTAAGGTATTGAGTGAATATGTCATTTGGCAGATGTTGAGGAGACCATGGGTAAACATTGGTCCAATATATATATGTGGGAAAGGGTTATGTTATGAGAAACCTAAACCTGTTTCTCTTCTAGTGTTAAATATTAAATGTGATTATTAGATGGTTCTCCTTATCTAGATGGAATGTTCTGGGAATATCCCTAAATCCAATAGACAACAGCAATGTCAATTGTTTGACTTTGTTATTGTCTTTGGAATTTCAAGATTTTCCAAGATTTTACAATTTGGATAAGTAATTGTTTGATCTCAATGTTTTTCTTATGACTCCAAAATATTCCCCAAATATACAAATGAAATGAGTTCAAAAAATTTAGATTGGCGATTAAATATGAAGATTCAATATTATATTTAAATGAACTCCCACTTTTAACATAAAAATGTTATGTTTATTCCCTGATGGGGGTGAGAAACTTGGATAACGAGGCAACCAAGTCCCATGAATGTTAACAAATGGCACACTGGCGGAGGACTGGCCTCCCGATTGATTCATCTGAACTGACATAACAGGAGCTGTGCTAGTAATGGTTATTGCAATCATGTGAACGTCCTCTTCATCTCTGTGAGTGTGGATGGCGTAATTTTAATGGGTGGGATGTAAATGCAGACCAACATTTGCATTTCACTTTGTCCTGGTGTTGGGCTTGTGGTTGGTATATTTCTCGTAAGTGTAAGAGACAATGGAGGGACCTTTGAGCCAGGGGGTGGCATCCAAAATTCTCTTGAAACTTTTTGGTATTATGAATTCAATAGTGTTTTTCTCCAAATAAACCTCAGACTTTACTGCACCTGCATTGTGTTGACGTTGGTAAATGGGGGAACTTGTTATTTTGGTCATCTATGGTTTTTAGTATGTGTGAGTAGCTAGTCTAATATAGGTGTCTGGAGGTGGTATCAAAGGAGATATTGGTGGGAGTGGCAGTGCTTATGTGTGGAATTCTCATTTTCTGGTGCTTGTTCTGTAAATTGATGTGTCTGGTGCTTTGGTGGATGGTTCGGGGTGGGCAATGATGACATGAGAGTCTCCATTTTGGAATACACAGAGTTGGCATCCTGGTGTGAGTTGTCTGAAGCTTCCTGGGAAACGTCAGCCTAGGGTGTGTTCCTCCCACCTTCTCCTTCTCTAGTTGTTCACTCTCTTGCTGAGGTTCCCAACTGGTGGCAAGGTGGTATGTGGGACGTAGTGTGTGGTCTCCTGAGGAAATTTGAGGGTGAAGAGATATTTTTTTTTTAGGTGTGGTGGTCGAGGCAAGTTCAAGTGGGCCAAAATCTAAAAACTGTTGGATTCGACCCTCCTAGTTTGATCACAATGCGACCATCCTCGTGCCACAGGCACTCCTCACCCCCTACAAACCCAACCTCTATGGGCTCAGATGATATGGAAATAGTGGCGGCAGGAGTGCGCCGAGGTTGCAAGACTTTTGGTCGCTCCTGGCGTGCTGGTGTGCAAACGCGAGGCACTCGTGGTGGAGCCAAACTAGCCTCCCATAGAAGTGGAAGTGTAAGGTCCTAGAAAAAATAGTTTCGGGGTGGTGGAAAATGAGGAGGAATAGATAAATGGGGATTTGGTAGACGTGTAGCTTCTGAACCACAGGAAATTCAACATTTTTGTCTGGAAAACTGTCCGGTGCTAATTCAAACTATGATGGATCGTGTGGATGTAGAAGAACTGGTTAGTAGGGAGGATCATGCTGAGTTGATGGACACTTTAGATAGGATGAACTACTTCGAGTTCCATGTCAAGGAGTGATTGTTGTTGGTATGGCGAGGCCAAAACCACCTTGCAGAAAAAGTGGAAAAGTTGGAGACTTGGCTGGCACACTTTGAAGGGCACGTCCAATGCAAATTATGTCCACCACCCCCTCCAAGAACAACTCCAAACAACCTAGCTTCCATTACATTGATGACTAGTATTCTCTCAGGTGTTTTTAATGTATTTCTTGTCTTTTGGTGGCTTTGGCCCTCTCGTTTATGGACGTTGTCGTTGTTAGTGTCAGTCTAGTCATACTGCCATCAGTGATCAAAACTGCTCTTTTTCATTTGCATATTAGGTGTCTCATACTGAATAAATTTCACCATTCTGCTAGGTCGTGGATTCATTAATGGTAGTAATGTTTTATCAGTTTTCCCTCATGAGGTACTTGCTGATTTTCCTTTCTATGGTCTTTAGTCATTAGTCACTTTTATTCTCAAAATCATATCAGTAGGTCATAGGATGGGTCTCATTAGTTTCTAGGGTTTCACCATGGTCAAATTAGTGAGTCAAATGTCAATAAATATCAACAAGGTCATGAGGAAGCCAATAAGCTCAAAGTCACAGCACCTGGAAGATCAAAAAGATATTTTATTCAGCTTGATGTAATTTTCACCTCAAAACCATGTTTTGAGGTGAAAACGTGATATTTTGCTATTATTATAATTCATTATGTAATTCTATATCATCATGTGTAATAAGTCACAATTCAGAAGCTGTTATCTCCACAAAGTGATGTCCCTGCTTTCAGAGAAGTTTTTTGTAGCATGTTTAGCGCCAAATCATCCTCCAAGTAGATCCATCAGAAAGAGCTTGGAACGAGCTTTCTAACGGTATACTACACTCTCAAAACTGACTTATGGATTGAAATTTATGCTTAAGTGAAGTAAAAGCCCTTATACCCTCATATACCCCCTATTTCCCATTTTTCCCTTTAAACTTTATAATAAAAACCCCTTTTCCCCCCTTTCTGATTATAAAATCGCATTATAAATACATATGCGATTATGCCAAACCACTTCCCCTCCATGCCATAGGACTTTATAGTAAAAAAAAAACTTATTTTATAAATTCTCGTCGTATATAACCACTTCCCCTTTTCCATTACCCCTAAACTTTAATATAAAGTTTATGCATAACCACTTCCCCAACCATACTATATAATAAACAATATCAAAGTTTCGCCGAACCCAAGTCCCTTCCCCTTTCAAATCGCATCGCAAATATTAAGCGTATGTCCCGATTAACCAATCGCAAATGTCTCCGATGCGATTGATCACATCGCAAGTCTTGCGTCCTCCGATAGATCAATCGCACCCCTCCTTCCGATCTCCCAATCGCACCCCTCCTTCCGATCCTCCAATCGCAACAACCCCCGATTGATCTCTCCACCGTTGACTTTCCCCGCCAATCGAACGGTCCACAGCTGATCGGGTCATCGCAATCGGCATTTCCCATATGTGTTGCATTCCGATCCCCTCCGATGTTGCGATTTCGATTGACCTCGGGCTCACCATACGGTACTTCCGCCCATTCATAAATAAAAGGCCTAGCCCTTTGTTAATCCAAAACTTTGGTTATATTTGATTACATACAAAGGGTTCTCCCCAATCGCATCGAAAATTTTGTTTCTCCATTTCATATAACATCCTCTCCCAATTCCGATCCCCAATTGCGATTGATCGCACATCGCAAATCGCAATCGGCGGATCCAATTATGTAATACACCCACCCCCATTATCGATTGCGATTGCGATTGTTCCCATGCGTCCCACCACTTAAAGCTTCCGCCCATTCATTACGAAACCCCTTTTTCCTTTGTAAAAGTTAAAAATTATCCGTTTTTCTTATTACAAATGGTTTTCCCCAATCGCATCGGAAAATTTTGTTTCATATATATCACTCCGCCTGCCTCGCTCCCCGATTGCGATTGCGATTACACTTGTATTTTAATATGTTATGTCCCTCCGCCCGTCCTCTTTGATTGCGATTTATATGCAGGTACCGCCCATTTCCCTGTAGAAATTTGCTGAATAATGATTAATTATCCACTGAGACTATCCTGATCACATACAATTCGAATTTATATGCAACACATAATCTCTTCCACTCAACTCAGATCATCACAAATGCGGAAATAAAATCAAGCGATAACACATCAAATCATCATACACATTAACACAGTATGTATGGGGAAAGCTTATAGCTGAAAACCCCGCAGCTATTGTGTATATTATAATGAAGAAATCATGTAACAAACTCAGTACAATACTCCTCACAAGTACTTAGTACTTTCTCATAAAGTTACACAAAAACTAGATTGGTTTTGAACAAGTCACTGGTTCAAAACTCACCACTAATTGCCTTGCCTCTATTGCGCAATCATGGCCTGTCTAAATAGAGATCCAAGGTTCGAATCTCCTTGGCTTGACAAAGCAATCATCATGGGAAATTCCTCCAAGTGTGCTGCAAATCTCATGCATGACTGATGTCGCCACTGATAGCTAACTCCACCCTTTCATCTACCTCTTTTACTGGTCTCCACTGAACTGTCCATGCACTGTAGTGAACTGATGTGTTCTTGAGTTGAATAATGAGTTACTAATTAATGAATTAAATAATATTTAATTCACTCCACTCATAACTAATGATTAGCTAGTTAAACTAATCTCAATCAGTTCAAATGTATCACAACTCCACTAGTCAGTTCTTGTCTAACTCGCATCAAACTTCGCCATCGAAGTCCTAATCAAGTCAACCATGAATGATGCCATCAACCCTAGAATAGTGTAATTCCTCTGGCTGTGATGCATGAGCCACTGTGAGTTCCTAAATGAAGTACTCCAAGAGAAGATACTGAATATAGTCTAAATATTATTAAGGGTAAATAATATTGACTTCCTATTTTTAGTGAGGGCATTTCAAAAATAGACTTTAAACTCTTCACCTATAGGTCACAAAATAGAGTCCCATATATTTTTACTAACATGACCAATGCTCCAAGAATCTCTCATACTAGAATCCCCGGACCATGCTCCATATGTCTAAAAATAGACTTTGCGCCAGAATTTGCCTGCGAGCCCACTTAGTGAAGGCGACTTCATTTCACTAAGCTCCATCATCTTGCTGCATTTTCAACACTCCCTCTCAGCAAGATATGGATTATCTGCAACCCCTATCCCGCCTCTGTTGAATTCGAACTTGCTCCTGGTGAGCGCCTTCGTCAGGATGTCGGCATCCTGATCCTCCGTGGGAACATATGAAAGCATCATGATTCTCCGCTGAACACAATCTCTGATATGATGATACCCGATGTCGATGTGTTTGGACCTATCATGAAATACTGGATTAGCCGAGAGTTTAATGCAACTCGGTTTATACAAGAGGATCACCGTAGGCTCCAAATGCAACCTGAACAATCTTGCGAGGATCTTCCTCAGCCAAATTGCCTCGCATGCAGCCAAGCTAGATGCCATGTACTCAGCCTCTGCTAAACTGAGTGCCACGGATCTCTGCTTCCTGCTGTACCAGGAAACTGCTATCGACCCAATGCTGAAAACTCCTCCGGATGTGCTCTTCTGGTCCGTTGGGCTCCCTGCCCAATCTGCTTCAGTGAAGCCAAAAAGCTTCGCTCCATCCTCCTGTCTGTACCATGAACCATATCTCGATGTGCCTCTAATATAACGCAATACATGCTTGCTTGCCTTCCAAAAGAGCTTGGTAGGCTTAACCATAGCTTGCGAAAGCTGGTTAACAGCATAGCATATATCGGGTCGTGTATTGACTAGATACTTAAGCGACCCCACCAACTGTCGATAAAAAGTGGCATCCACTACCTCCGCTGAAGTAGCATCCTCCTTCCTCCAACCACCAAGAAGAGGAGTGTCAACAGGCTTGCAGCCTTGCATGTTGAACCTCTCCAGAATCTCCCGGGCATACTTGCCCGGAGAAACAAACAAATTCTCCACCACGCCGCCACATTCCTTAATCCTGTGAAATAATGAAGGATGCCCAAGTCCTTCATCTCAAACTCTCGTGCAAGATCCTCCTTGCATGAAAGTATCAATTGCTCATCGCTGGGTCAAAATCGATCATCTACATACAAGACGATGATCAACACTCTTCCTCCACCACACATCCGGTGCTGTGCTTGATCCGCCTCACTCTTTGGAGAGAGAATCCAAACCCGATGAAGTAGCTATCTATCCGAGTGTACCAAGCACGAGGTGCTTGCTTCAGCCCGTACAGTGCTCTCTTGAGTCGGCACACATGCGACTCACTGCTGAAGATCTCAAAACCTTCAGGCTGCTCTATGTACACCTCTTCCTCAATAACTCCATTGAGGAACGCAGTCTTCACATCCATCTGATGAATGTGCCACCCCATCTGCGCCGAGAGAGCAAGGATCGTCCGTATGGAAGAGTACCTTGCGACAGGTGCAAAAGTCTCCTCATAGTCAATCCCCTCGATCTGTGAGAAGCCACGGGCGACAAATCTCGCCTTGTACTTCTCCATACTCCCGTCAGCTGCCTGCTTCACCTTGTAGATCCATCGCGAACCTACAACTGATTTCCCAACCGGTCTTGGGACAATCTCCCATGCACTGTTCCTGATGATCGAATCATATTCTTCGATCATGGCATCAACCCATGCGGGTTCCTCCACAGCTTCCTCAAAAGAGGATGGCTCCGTCACAACACATTGACTCACAAGAGCCATGTATCCAATGTACCGATCCGGTGACTGTCTCTGTCTGCGCTGTGCTGTAGGTGGTCCTACAACCTTCTCTGCATCTCGAGCCAGTCGCTCAGCTTCTGTAGTGCACATGCACCCTCTGATGGTTGGCGCTGCATGGGTGGTTTCTTCCACCTCTTGAACCTCCTCTTGTGGCTGATCCACATCCGGAAGCTCCTCCTTAGGAACTAACAGCTCCTCATCTGCATGCAAGTGTAGCTCCCTCTCAAGCGAACACCGCATGGCTTTCTCCTCCTGAAATTTTATATCCCGTCGCACAACAGTCTTGCGACTGTCTGACAAATACACCTGGTAGTTGTGAGGTGTATCAGTGTACCCCACAAATATTCCAACCTCAACAGTTGGATCCAACTTCCTTCTCGCATCCTTCGTCACATGCATGTAGACAGGAGAACCAAAGATCCGAAAATGGGAAATATCAGGCCTCTTGCCAGAATAAGCCTCCTCCGGTGTACTCATGCCAAGAACCTTGTGAGGACAACGGTTCTGCACATACACTGTTGTATTGCATGCCTCAGCCCATAAGTGAAGGGGTAGGCCCTGATCATGCAACATCGCCCGTGCAGCACCCACGATCGTTCTGTTCTTCCGCTCAGCCACCCCATTCTGCTGTGGGTTGTGGGGTGCGATGAGCTCTCTCCGAATCCCTTCTGCGCTGCAGAACTCCTTGAATTCAGCCGAGATGAATTCACCACCGTTATCACTCCTTAGAGCAATCACCTTCTTCCCCGACTCCTTCTTAACCAGTGCTTTAAACTCACAGAACTTCGCGAATGTATCACTCTTCTTCTGCATGAAGAAGATCCAGCACTTTCGAGAGAAATCATCAACAAAGATCACATAATAATTGTGCTTTGCTGTCGAAGCAACTGAGAAAGGACCACACACGTCTGTGTGAACTCTCTCAAGGATCGTCGTGGCGCGACTATCCTTCTCGTGAAAGGTGGCTTTCACATACTTCCCTAAAGTACACCCCTTGCACTGATCTGACTACGCAAGGGTGCCCTTAGGAAGTCCAGTAGATATCTGCTGCAGAATCTTCAAAGCTCCATGGTGAAGGTGGCCCAATCTCTTGTGCCACAGTTCGCCCTCATCATCCCGGCTCACCACTTCTCCCGCCTTGCATGCCATAGCTGCGCAACCATCTACCTGCAACTGATAAAGGTTCTGAGTTCGAACCCCTATCTTCCGGGTCTCTCCAGTAGTCTTACTACGCAGGAAGGCTTTTCCTTCGCCGAAGACCACATCATACCCCTTATCCTCCAACATCGCTACTGAAATCAGGTTCTTCTTCAATCCAGGTACATGCATGACATCCTTTAAGACAAAGGGTTTACCAGACTCCCTCTGAAAGGATACGGTACCGATACCAGTCGCACTGTATCTACCATCATCGCCCATATCGATGTGCACACCCAAATCTTTGTTCTCCAGATCTGAGAACAACTCCCGATCTCCCATCATATGAAATGACGCACCGCTGTCCAAGAACCACACCGATCCCATCACACTTGAAACCAAGCATGCAATCAGTGAAAAGTCAAGCTCGAACTGTGAAGCCAAAGCTTCTCCATCTGCAGATCTTCCCGCTTACTTGTTCTTCTTCTTCTTTGGACAATTGGTAGCATAATGTCCGTGATCATGGCAGTGAAAACACTTCACTTTCGCCATATCCTGCTTCTTGCCCTTTGCACCGGAATGAGAAGTTTTCTTACCCTTCCCTTCTTTGCTTTGGCAACCAAAGCGCAATTTTCTTCATCAGCTCCCTTTGATGAAGATCCATCCCGAGTAGTCCTCCTTATCTCCTCCTGCATGAGATCCGCCCAAAGGCGCTCCCATCCCGGCAGCTTCTCCCGACCATTGACACTATCTCGATATGAGTGCCAAGCCTTCGGAAGACCAAGGAGAGCCAGGTCGACCATGTCCTCGTCTTCGACAGTCACCCCCACACTTCCCAGCTCATCTCTGCATTGAGTGAACTTCGTGAGGTATTTGGCGATACTGTCGCCCTTCTCCATCTCGATGTTCCTGAGCTTATCTTTGAGCGCCAGCTTCCTTTGGTCACTCTTACTCTGGAATAGATCCGTCAAAGCTTTCCACATTAAATATGGAGTAGCCTTTCCATGCAGGCTGGATACAATATGATCCTTGACGCCCTCCAACAGGATCCTTCGACACTTCGCCATCTTCTTTTGCCATGCTTCGAATTCAGCAGGATCAGTGGGCTTTTGGACATCCGTATCTACGAACTCCTTCAGACCATTATCTTCTAATACTGCCTCCATGCGATCCTTCCATGCAACATAATTCGAACTGCCTTCAAGAGCATATTCGAGTCGCAAACCGTTGAAAGACAATTTCAACACTGGCACCAAGAAAACAAAACTGCTGCAAAATTTCGAATTCCACCTCAAAGCTCAACCGCTCTAGATCTGTGAGAACAAATTATTTCTAGCACAGAGATCGACTGCAAGGGGCATTTACTGGATATATCACCTTTCAAAGAAAGGATGGATCCAGAGGCTACCTGGCCCGCATGCAGACTCTGTCTACCGAAATAAGTTTGTAATCACTGTGATGATCAATCTTTGCTTCAATAGCTCCGATACCATGTAGAAATTTGCTGAATAACGATTAATTATCCACCAAGACTATCCTGATCACATAAAATTCGAATTTATATGCAACACATAATCTCTTCCACTCAGATCATCAAACATGCGGAAATAAAATCAAGCGATAACACATCAAATCATCATACACATTAACACAGTATGTATGGGGAAAGCTTATAGCTGAAAACCCTGTAGCTATTGTGTATATTATAATGGAGAAATCAAGTAACAAACTCAGTACAATACTCCTCACAAGTACTCAGTACTTTCTCATACAGTTACACACAATCTAGCTCAGTTTTGAACAGGTTACTGGTTCAAAACTCACCGCCAATTGCCTTGCCTCTATTGCGCAATCCAGGCCTGTCTATATAGAGATCCAAGGTTCGAATCTCCTTGGCTCGACAGCGCAATTGTCATGGACAAATCCTCCAAGTGTGGTGCAAATCTCATGCACAACTGATGTCGCCACTGATAGCTAACTCCACCCTTTCATCTATCTCTTTCACTGGTCTCCACTGAACTGATCATGCACTGTAGTGAACTGATGTGTTCTTGAGTTGAATAATGAGTTACTAATTAATGAATTAAATAACATTTAATTCACTCCACTCATAACTAATTGATTAGCTAGTTAAACTAATCTCAACCAGTTCAACTAAAATAAACAGAACACAACTCCACTAGCTGTCTCATTAACTCCACCAAACTTCTGCCACTGAAGTCCTAACTGAAGTCAACTATGCATGATGCCATCAAACCCTTGGGAATAGCGTAATTCCTCTGTCAGATGCATGAGCCACTTCTGTAGCTCGAACTGAAGTGCTCCAAGAGAGTAAACTGAAGTTTATAGTCTAAATATTATTAAGGGTAAATAATATTTGACTTCCCTATTTTTAGGAGAGGCATTCTAAAAATAGACTTCGACCTCTTCGACCTATAGGTCACAAAAATAGAGTCCCATCTATTTTTACCAACATGACCAATGCTCCAAGAATCTCATACTGGAATCCCCGGACCATGCTCCATATGTCTAAAAATAGACTTTGCGCCATAATTTTCCTGCGGGCCCACTTAGTGAAGGTGACTTCATTTCACTAAGCTCCATCATCTTGCTGCATTTTCAACATTCCCTTCCCTTCTCCCATTTAAAATAAATTTTCCCTTCACTAAAGGCAAAGTTTCATTTCAAAGGAATGTTTATTAAAAAAAAAAGTTGGTTTTATTCAAACAGAAAATGGAAAGCAAAGGCAACAGTCAAAGGGCCGAGAGGTTATTTAAAACAAATATTGTTACAGCAAGCAGCAAAATAGGAAATTTGTTCATCGTTTTACCTATTTTCTTTCATACAGCCTAACAGCAAAATCTCCAAGTGGTCAAATGAAATGATGTCCCTTATTTTCAGGGCAGATTGTTGTATTTCTTTACTATGATTGTATTTCAGTTCTTCAGCTATTAAAACAACTCCCTTCTCTTGTGGATCTATGTTCCCACATTTCAGCCTATTTAATGTAATTGTAAATCATTTGTAAAGAAGTTTGAGTCTGAGTAATAGGGGAATAGTGTGGAAGAACATCTCTATGCTACATTGTACAGTTTGACAGGAATTAATAAGAGATGCAGCTCTGATTTGTGGGATCCATGTGGTATGAGATTTAGCATTTGTTTTTCTCATTTGTTTCATATGTGAATTGTTATGTGTTCCATCCATTCATAAACATTTCCTTTTGAATGCTTTCAAGATAGAAAGTTAGAATCCATTTTATATGCTCCCCCTTGGGAAATCATTCATACTCTGTATTTTTCTTCTGTTTGAAAAGGATCCATTTATTGTGCCCTTTTCTGCTCTGCACCAGTCTTTCCATCCCATCTTCATTAAATTTTAATTGCTAAGTTTCCTGCCTATCTTGCCCCATGAAATACCCTGTGTCTTGATTTAATTCCCTGTTTCAACTGTCCCTTTTATCCCACACATCCCTGAAATTCATTCATTCATTTTATTTAAACCTTTTATCCCTATCATTTTATCTAGCCTAATATCAGTCCATTTATTGTATTCCTTTGAATATCCTTTTACGGGGAGAGCCCTCTCCTGTCCTTGTTGGGATAGCTACAAGGCTGAGCATGGTTTAGTTGTTACCCTGATTTTCCTTTTGCAGCCTGGGGTCCAATTCAGGTGCTAACAGTCCTTAGCCTACTTTTTGTATTTTTGTCACTTGTTGCAAAAATTGCTCAACAAACCCGGTTGGGGTGAGACCACCTGCTTTTTTCTCTACTGGTCATACACCTTTTTCACAATATGAATAAAATATTGGCTTAAAAAGAAAATGTTATGTTTATCTTTTTATTAAATGTAAATATGAAGATTTAACCTTATATTTAAAACAACTCACACTTTTAACATAAATCATTGAAGTTTTAAAATTAAAATTTATGGCCAAATAAATATAAATATAAATATTAATTTAACTCTCTAAATATTACCTTTACTAAAATTGTAATGAAGGAATTAGTGTAAAGTAGATAGATGATACATGCAATTATGTTAATTGTAGATAAATCCATATGTAGTGTTAAACTTTAGAGACAAAAGGGTATTCGAAATTTAACACTGTAGATGGACTCAAAGACCCCTTTGTCTTTAAATTTTAACATTGCAGATGGATTTAAAGACCCCTGTAGTGAAATGTAATACTTCAACATCAAAATTGCAATTTCCCCTTTATGGAGTGACATAATTGGACATTACTAACATAAATGACTAATTCATATACCTATTTTACTTGTTATTTGATCATATTTTTATTCTTGGACTATAACAATCATTTTCATTAATCATTATTAATTTTGTCACTTATTATGTAGTCATATATTTTAATCCTTGACTAAATTAGTCATTTAAGTTAGTCGCTTTTAGTTTAGTCACTTATTATCTACTCATATATTTTATCCCTAGACTAAATTAGTCATTCAAGTTAGTTATTTTTAGTATAGTCACTTATTATCTAGTCATATATTTTATCCCTAGACTAAATTAGTCATTTAAGTTAGTCATTTTTAGTTCGATCTCTTAAAATTGGTCAAATTTAGTAATAATTCACTTGAAATAATTGTGTTGACTAACCTTTTTAGTCACCTAGTCATTAATTTCATCATTTTTTACTAGTGATACCAACTGTCTTAATGCATACATGTTACTACAACCATCTTAAAAAAATATCATTACATCATGCAATATTATAGAAACATGCTCATATCATATGATCAATCAACTATTCAACAATAAATAGACAACATAACAGACACCAACACTCAAACACCAAATAGATGACATAATCAATCATTCAAGTACACAGTATATGGAATATGAAAGCTCATACCTTAATGGATCTCAGGGGAGGCTATCTTGTCTGCACAATCAATCTTAAATATTAGCACGATATAACTTCACAACATATAAACCCAACCATAAACAAGGTCATGATATCCATAACAATATATAGCTAACATTTTCACACCCTAAACTCATAAACAATTTTCATTCATGCATAAAATCACATATGCACAATTATTCTAGACATAATACGACAGACTATCATAATTAGGTTGACTCATGCCTAAACGTCATAACCCTAACCACCAAGTCACTAGCATGTAACAACAACAAGTTATATATCATGGACATCAACAAAATGTAACCTAATCATCAAGCTAACTATCATACAACAACACTAAGTTAACCCATAACATGTTCATCAAAAACATATAAGCTATCTAACATAAAACAACAATAGCAATGCATACCACCATAGTTTGATATCACTCATGACTATCTAACACATGTAGATATAACCAAACTAATCAACTAGCATCTATAATGTATGTAACCATAACCTCAATATAATGAAAGGAATACTCATAACCATAATTCATATAACAATCCTTAACATACATACCTACGTTCCCAACATCCAAACTTGTATGACGACATGCTCCTGCCTTGAGGTCCAATGTTGCAACTTCACTTTGATGGTCTGCATCTCCTTCTCTATCTTATTCAACACATTAGCATCATAACATAGCAATATCATCATGATGACCTAATTTCATACAATGACCTTATGCACAACAAACTTCACCAGACCAATGCAAAATTGACCATATACACCCACTTGACATGCATAACCAATCATGAATGACCAATTCATGTCCCACATATAACATCACACAAGAAATCATACACAGACAACACACAAGCATGACCAATATATGACCTAGCATAAACAATAAATGTATACACAACATGTAGCAACATGTAAGGAAGTGTGCATGAACAATACATAAGCAAGAAAAACACATAACCAGTCATACACACATGACAAAAACACCATCAACCCTTCCATGGTGACACCACTGCCACCATGGCCAATCACAACATGGATGCAACAAGCACATATAGACCACAAGAATACTAAACACGTGAAATCAACATAAATGCATGATCATCACACTTCTCATCCAGTCCAAGGGTTGAAATGTGCTTTGATACCACTTTGTAACACCCTCTTCCCACATTTACCAAAGTAACTGGTCAACAGGGATAGAAATGTGATGAGAGGCTACTAGTGGGAGATTCAAGTTCCTAGATGAGCTTGAGGAAGTGGAACCTATGGAAACATGACAAACAAACCTTACACAACATCAACAACATGCCAAGGAGGTATCCCAACCTTCCAAAACCCTAACCCCTAAGGGAGACTGACTTTTCAACCCTTTTGGACCATAGCTGCAAGCATGCCAAGGCAAGGTAGAGGTTGGGAGACTATAGCCATAGGCACAACACAATAAGCATGCAACCAGTGCCCCAATTGGTCAGTTATGTGCTTGTAACTCCAGGATTTCAACCACCTTTTCAGCCCCAGAGCCCAAGTCACTTCCCAGAACTTCATAAAACGTTAAGAGATGATAAATAACATTTAAAAGGTACAGAAGAAATCACATATTTAATAAATCATATTGACTCCCATAGCCATGATAGTAATTTCATCAAACAAATCACAAACATTGAATCTACAGGTGTAAAAAATAGATTTAATCATAGGGGACTCATACTTATCTGAAAATCGCTAAGAAGCATTGCTCCCTTACATCATTAGCTGCAATACAATCTATTTTACCATATATACATTTTGCATTCATTTACAACTAAAAACATGGGTAGAGCCATACACCATCATTGATAAAATACATGCTTATAACCATCATAATAACAATAGAAATACCATGGATACAACATCAATATAATCCAAATAATAACTAGTGAAATTATACATCAAATACCAAAGGAATGAGCTGCTCATTAATGGGTGTAAAACCCCACTGAAGATGGAACTTCCACATTCCACTCGACCATAGATTGGTTGAGCCAAATATCTCTTCAGCTAAACACACCCATGCCATATTCCAAGCATGAATGTGGGACTCAACCCGAAAAACCAACCAGGGCATCTCGAGGCTAAACCACCTCACCCTCATCAATAGAAATCAGGATTTATCATCATCCATCTGAGATCATTAGGCCAACACAATAAACATGTCTATGGAGACCTAGAGCCCAGGTCACTTCCCAGAACTTCGTGAAACTTTAAGAGATAATAAATAACATTTCAAAGGTACGAAAGCAATCACATATTCAAAAACTCATATGTACCCCCCTAGCCATGATAGGAATTTCATCAAACAAATCACAAATATTGAATCTACAGGTGTAAACAACAGATTTAAGCATAGGGGTCTCATACTTATCTAAGAATCACTAAGAAGCATTGATCCCTTACATCATTAGTTGTAATACAATCTATTTTACCATGGATACATTATGCATTCATTTACAAGTGAAAACATTCGTAGATCCATACATCATCACTAATAAAATACATGCTTATAACCATCATCATAAAAATAGAAATACCATGGATACAACATCAATAGAATCCACATAATAACTATTGCAATTATACATCAAATACCAAAGGAATGAGCTTCTCATTAATGAGTGTAAAAACCAACCAGAGATGGAACTTCCACGTTCTACCTAACCATAGATTGGTTGAGCCAAATATCTAGTTAAACACACCCGTGCCATATTCGAAGCATGAATGTGGGACTCAAACCGAAAAACCAACCAGGGCATCACGAGGCTAAACCACCTCACCCTCATCAATAGAAATTAGGATTTACCATCATCCATCCCAGATCACTAGGCCAACATAATAAACATGTCTATGGAGACCCTTCCACATGGTTGTTATAGTCTCCTCAAATCAATCATCTTCTAGAAAATTAAAATCACTTCATAGCGAGATTTTATCCTAGTTAAAGTTCCCTCATGCCCAAGTCAACTCCAACACTTGGCGCCCAATCTATCAACAAACTCCTCCAATTGACGAATAATCATTATAGAAACTGCCACTAGTTAGGGCATTTAACCACCAAGTCTGCCCCTCCACTTTGGCTACTACATGTTGCCAACCACACTGATCCAAAACGCAGATCCAAAACCTACAAGAATTTCCTTTAAACAAACCATAGCTCACTATCTTGAGGGGAAATTTTGTTGCAACAACTTAGGTCTTGTTAAGGCACACCACAATCCCTTAACCAATCTTCCTTTGCACCCAAAATTCCTCCTAAACAATGAGGTTTCCCTTCCTTAAGAGACTGAATATTGCTACTGCAATTCTGGGTTTTTCTTGCCCTAGATAAGCCCTCGGCCTTCCTCTAATTTTCACCACAGTCCCTTAACCAACCTTCCTTTACGCCCAAAATTCCTCCTAAACAATGTGGTTTCCCTTCCTTAAGAGACTGAATATTGCTACTGCAATTCTGCATTTTTCTTGCCCTAGATAAGCCCTCGACCTTCCTCTAATTTTCTACGACACCCTACAAAAACTCTGTATAGGGTTATGACAACCTTACAAGGGGCTCCTCCACATTTTTTTAGCCCTCAAGCAGTCCTGAAATGGGAATGGATACTCCAGCAAGGCACTCGACCTTCCCTCCAACAACTCAAACCCTTCACTAGGCCTCAATGGCCCTCACCTCCTTCGTTGTTCTGCTTTCCTATGTTGCAACCCTAGAACAAAAGTTCCTCTCCTCCAACGAGTTTTTTGTGTTGTGTGTGTTGCAAAATGGATATTTCTTTAAGTCATCCATTCACATCCTTTATATATTGTAAATAAGGGCTCCTCCAACATCATGTTTAGGGATTTTCCAACTTTCATAAATCATTTTTACACCAAACCAACATTGACACATCATGTGCAAACCCATCCATAACCTTCAAAAATTCATAACTCCATTTCTACACATCAGAATCAGATGATTCTCATTGTGTTAGAATCGTCTTGCTGAGAGCTATCATCCTCATCCATAATATGTCAAAATGTGCTCATGGTTTTGGCCCAAATACCAATGGGTGAAAAACCCCAGGCTTGGGTTTCAAGCTCACAAGCCTACTTGTGGTGCTTTGCCCTCCAATCCCCGAACCCTAAGGGTTGGAGTACCTCCCAAGCTACACAAAAATAAACACAAAGTACAAGAAACTTATTGGAATATTTATTTATCTCTTTACTGCTCATCCTGACATAAATTTTGTTGTAGGGATACTATCTAGATTTATGCATCAACCTTGTTAAGGTTATTGGGTAGCAACGAAAAGAGTGCTCAAATATCTTAAATGGACTCAAACATATGGCATCAAATATTAGGAAACAATGGCTCAAATAATAGGAAATCTAATACAAAAATATTAGGAAACATATGGACCACTTGTAACTGACAAGTATCCTTTTAAAATAAAAATAAAATATCAACTAAAATAAAAAAACAATGTTATATATATATATATATATATATATATATATATATATATATATATAAACATTATTGTTATTGCATCTTAATATGAAGAAGAATTTCATCCATGTTTAAAAGAGATGTATAATTTTTTCCAAACTCCTTCGTATTTTTAACAAGTCAAACATAAACATCACTAGAAAAAGTTGCAATATCTCTTTAACAAAGAGTTAAAAAAAATTGCAATATCCAATATTTTTTTAAATAATTATTTTCCAACTCATTCATGTTATTTAACAAATCAATCATAAACATCAGTAAAAAAAAAAGAAAGGTTGCCATTAACATCACTAAAAAAGAAAGGTTTCAATATTCCTTTTACAAACCGTTAAAAAAGGTTGCAATGTCCCGTTTACAAACAGTACAGTTAAAAAGGGTTATAATATCCCACTTTTACAAACAATTTAATTCATATTAAATAAAAATCAAATCGATATATTTACATATAAGTTGTTCTTATCAGAAATCATTATCCTAATTGGCCTTCTTTATATCAGAATGCATTGGCCCAATTGGCCTCACTACCCACTCTAGGCATGCTAGCCTGCCTCTTGACAAACACATCTACTTTGAAGTTGGCCCCACACATTTGCCCCTTACTATCAACACGAGGCATTGGCATGAGCTTATGGAGAGGCTGTTCAAAACTCTGCAACCCACCTGATGTAGAGAAAAAACAACCTGCAGATGCAAATGCAACATATAAATAAGAGGCAAAAATTAGATTACTCCAGAGTGTGCCCTATGTGTTAAACAGCTAAAGAATACTGCAGCAGTCCAATATTACCTCGGGGAAAAGGAGCAAAAGATTTTCCACATCCTTCTTTCAGGAAATTTGGGTCATCAGATAGGACAAGGCAACCATCAGCTGATGTACCCCATAAGAAAGGCACTGAACCATCGGCATCCTGGCAACCAAAATAGTTTCTCAGTCACATTAAATATGGATTTCTTGGCATACCTAAGTGGAAAATCCAAAGCAAAGAAAAAGGAAATGAAGGGATGAGAATGATAAGCTTACAACTGCAGTGAAGAGAGCGTGGGAAGTGGAGTCGTAAAGAACGAATGCAAACTTTCCAGAGAGCTCTCTGATGACCTGATCTGCAGGGTAAGGGCCGCGATCTCTGAGAGTACGATAGGCTTCAATGACAATAGACACTTCATTTGCAGATTTATTGAGACCATATCGTTGCCTCAACACCGCTACGTTGTCCAAGACGCCCTCGAATATGCAGAACATGTCATCAACAGCACGGAAAGATCTGCACCATTCAAGAATCACGATTATAAGAAGAGATTGAGTTGAATCAAGAAGAGATCTAAAACTCGAGCAAGAATATGTATGCTCCAATTAGAAATTGATTTCTTCTTTCTAAAAAATAAAAATTAATAAAAGAAAAGATGCCTGGGAGTGAAGAGAGGCTGGCGCGATTGAGTATAGGCCATGGCACCGGCATCGCCAAGGTTAATACAGACGGTTCCAGAATCGGCAGAGACGAAAGAGTCAACCAAATCGATGCCATTTTTCCTGTGGTCAGACTCAACATTTGGGCTCGTCAACTCTTTAGGGCCTTGTGCCACAGATCCCTTCAATACTGTCAGCATTTTTGGACTCAGAAACAACTTTAAACCAAAATACCTGGTTGGAGAGAAAAAAAAACATAGTAAGAGATATTTTTTTGCAGAGAAGAAAAGAGACAGAACAGCACTGTGCTTGGCTTGCTTGCTTCTAACGGAGAGGAAATGCGTTTGGTGAGCGAAGATGTTAGTATATATACAATTTATCATGCCCCACTCCAACGGGCACGTAACCTAATTGGATAACCACGCCTCCTCGGTGTGTGACGTGGATGCAGTGTGAATCTGGTCAGCCTGACACTGATATTGGATAATTTTGTGGATAACTTTGGCACGGTTTTTTAAGAAGGATCGAATTGGGAAAGATAATATCCATGTTGTGCGTGCTAAGGGAAACGTCAAGATAATTCAGAAGCTGTATTTCTATTGATAGTTGATAAGTTCAATGAAGATATTGTAATTAATATTATTTGAGAATGTGAAAATAATTTGGAAAATGTGTTGTATTTAATTTTATTATCAAAATCATGATTCAAACATTGTTATTGTAAGATTTTAAAAAAAATTTTGGTTTGAAATTCTGCCAATTTTAATGGTTTAAACGATTTCTCTGTTTCCTTAAACAACTCTTATTAAAATTAGTATTATTTTATCTGAAAATTAATTTAATTAATAAATTTATAATTATTAATTTATGATAAATTTATATATTTAAAAAAATAAAAATATTTTTTATAATTAAAAAAGTCAAATTATATTAAATTTTAAGAGTGAAGGTTATAATAAAGAATGATATGTAATGAACATTTTTAATTTAAATTTATATTACAAACTTAAAAAAAAATACAAAGTTTGTTAACCAAAAAAATCACGATTTTCCTTTAAACGCAATTATCTTTTTGGGAGATTATTTACTCCTACTTTGAAAACAACATTTTCTATAAGCAAACTCTTACATGTGGAGCTGAGAAATCTAAGTGCTTTACATTAATGTGAAAAGTTTCAGTTTAAATTTTTAGTTTAATACATAACACATATGTGTTATGTGTAAATTCATATTGGCAAATTGTCTTTACCTGTGTTGATGATGATTTTAACTTTTTATTTGTTCTCTGTAATGTGATGAGTAACATGGGAAGATTAGAAATGTGATGTTATGATGATGATGATGATTAAGGGAATGATTACTTGTTCTCTCCAATGTGATGTCGTGGTGATGAGGAATATGGGAAGATTAGAAATGTGATGTTATGATCATGATGATGATGATGATTAAGGGAATGATCAAGAAATGCATTTCCATGTTCATTGATGCATTCATGTACTTTGAAAGTTTCTTCTAGATTCTTACTCTACCAATAAAATGCTCAATTGGGAGCACAACAATCTCAATTATAGGGGTAATGCTTATGGTCAATTATATGGGTAATAATTATGGTCATATTTCATGTAGTTCACCAAATCAAGTCTATGGAGCCATTAATCTTCTGATTTTAGATCTCTTTCTTAGGATGATTGTGCTCAATGTCTACTCTAAAAGGGAAAATATGTTCAAGTAATTGACCAAACTCCTTTGATGGAATAACATAGGTGATAGGGATTTTCTATGTAGATTTTATTATGTTATAGTGATTGTAAGTGACATGCTTACAATATACATATATTGTGTGGTGTTGATAGATCTTTTTTTGAAGTATTGCATCAATAAGGGTATTCCTTTGTAGCCTTATTATTGGTTCTAGCATCTAGTGAAAACATCATGTCTTCTAAAACTTGAATTAGGAATATTGAAATTTGGTAATTATACTGCAAAGAAATTTTTCATTTAGCAAATTTGCGGTGGAAATTGTTGGATTCACAATTATACTAAGAGAGGGTTTTTGTGGGGTGGGGGGTGTATAATTTCCATGAAATTTTGCAATTGCTAATATGAACAATCTGAAAACTAGTTTCTTTTCATATAAACATAGAATTTTTATACTTATTTTGCAACAGAATAGGAACATAAATAAAATCACAGTCACAAAATTCAAAAACAAAAAATTGTCTAGGGAACCCAACTGAGAAAACCCTATGCTTGCTTGAGAATTTTATTGATAGCCAAAATTGACCAATTGGTCTCTTACAAAATAAAATTATTTCAATTTGAAAGACAACCTTGTCTGCTTGATCTAAGGTTGATACTTGCGCAAGGCTGTTGATCTCTACTGCCCTCCACCAACCTATGCACATGCTTCTCTTGCACACTCTTTCTCTCACAAGCTCACACACACAAACTTGTGCAATATGCTCACAAACCCGTGATCTCTATTGTCTTGTCTCACCAAATCGTGCTCACAAGTCAATGATTAAACTTGTACCTTCATTCCTCCTTTTAAAGGCAATTCAAATGTTAAAATTAAGGAGTTCTATATTAGGTAAGTCGAACTGGTGGTTCACAAGTTAACAAAGACTCACTGCTAGTGTTAACTCATCCTTCCTAAAATTTAGGAGGCTAACTCAAACTCTTCGTCCTATTCCCAATCCAAGCAACACTAGAAGAAAAATAACCAAGCCTTCTATTTTAAAACATTGGTTAATTGCTTCATAACTCGTCTTGGACTCTTAGTTTTTAGGAGATCGAACATGCAAAAGAAGAAACTCATTCTGGATCTTATGATTAAGGCACAAATCAAGGGAACCATTTTTTAATATTTCCAACACTCCCTCTTAGCGAGGAAGGTGTTCCTAGAAGAACCTCATCCACATGTATCTGTCTTCAACTCTACCAAGTTATCTACTGTTGTAGTTTCTCCCTCTTAACTAGAAGGTTTCCCTGATTTCTTCTGTAGAACCTGCTTTGAAGACCCATTATTTCCCACCATGTTCTCCAAGTCCATAATCTGCCACTTTCAAATATCACATCTATTTTTGTGTCACTAAACTTTGGCCCAAAAATTATTCCCTCTATTTTCTTTGTTGTCCATCAAGGATGAAACAAATAGGGTCTTCAACCATTCTATCACTCCAACCAGATTTAATGTCTTTCTCAAATGCTGAACTTGGGGCACCAAAGACACCTTCCATCTACCCTCCAAATAGTACATAAGATGTCCACCAAAATTTTCCCAAACGTAGACAATTAATCAAGAAAATAACACCAACTTACAAGGAAATTTATTGTACTTGAGATAACTTATGTCCCAAATCTCTAGTCTTGTGCATGCACTTAAGACTGCAACCTTTTGCCCCTCGTTAGGGTTGCTTGTAGCAGCTGCTACAACCCTCCTACTTGGCCTCAAAGTGTTAAAAAAACTTCGCTTCTTCCTATTCTAACAGGTCTACTCCTGCGTTGTACTTTTTAGACTACTTGTCCCTCAATACTAGCCACCTATAGGCCTTGCAACCCTCCCAATCTATGTTATTAAAGGAGTGTTACCTCCTTCTCAAACTGCACATAAATTTGCAGCTTTCTCATAAGAGAAATAATGCTTTGACTTTGCTAACACGTCGTGAAGGTATTGTGGCCACATGATAATTCTTTTATTGAAAAGGTAGGGTCATGTTAGTGTTGTAACGCTCCTCAGACACAATGAAATTGCATGTGTGTAGAGAAGCAAAAGTTAGGGTCTTGTAATGTGACTCAACACTGAGCTCTCTTGCGTTATAACATCATGACTATCCCTTGCAGGGTCTGTTATAGATTTAACCAAGGATAAAGAAAATTAGTTCTCTCTCATATATTTCTACTAATCCACTCTCCCTTGGCTCTTAGTATCCTCACTCTAATACCAGTAGAATTTCCATGAAAATTTTCAACTGCTAATTGAACAATCTGAAAACTAGATTCTTTTCCTATAAACAAAATTTATCAAGTTATTTTGCAGCAGAATAGGAACATAAATAAAAGAACAACACATAATTCAAAAAGACATAATTGTCTAGGGAACCCAATAGGGAAAACCCTATTCTTGCTTGAGAAGTTTATTAATAGAAAAAATTGAGCAATTGGTACTCTCTTAAAAAATACAATTGTTTCAATTTGAAAGACACACTTGTTTTTCTTGCTTGCACTAACTTGAAACCCGTGCAATATTGTTGATCTCTGATGCCCTCTACCAACCTATGAACAAGATTCCCTTGCACACTCTTTCTCTCACAAGCTCAAAAACACAAACCTATGCAATATTCTCACAAACCTGTGAGCTCTATTGTCTTGTGTGACCAACTCATCCTCACAATTCAATGATTAAACTTGTGCCTTTGTTCCTCTTTTTAAAGGAAATTCGAATGGCTAAAATTAGTGAGTTTTATATTAGGTAATTCAAACTGGTGGTTCACAAGTAAACACAAGCTCACTACTAATGTTAACTCATCCTTCCTAAAATTTAGGAGGCTAACTCAAACTCTTCATCATGTTCCCAATACATCTCACACTAGAAGAAAAATAACTCAACCTTATATTTTAACACCTTGGTTAATTTCTTCATAACTCATCTTCGACTCCTATTTTTTAGGAGATTGAGCATTCCAAAGAAGAAAATCTTTCTGTATCCTATGATTAAGGAAAAAATGAAGGGAACCCTTTTCTCACTAATATTTCCAACAGGGCGGGTGAATCAATACGATACAATGTTTACTTATTTAAAACATTCAAACACCAAAAAACTTAAACTCATAAGTAGAACATTGAACACATGATATAAGTGGAAACTCCTAAAGGAAAAAAACACAAAACTTATTTTAATTGTTTGATATTTGTAGGCACCAACTTATAGGAGACACCAATCCCCTTTAATTTTTAAGTACCAACCTACAGGAGAGACCAATCACTTCTGATATCTTATTTATAATTATTGTCTTCTATGGCCCACTATCTTCTTCTGAATTTATGTAGTTGGCTTACTAAATATTTTCTCTCTTTGAATTTTACAGTCACTTCATTAAATCTTTGACATGAACCAAGATATTCCTTCAAATCCAACTTATGAAGATGTACTCGTTGTTTTATGATTCTCTTATTCCCCTTCTTACCTTAGTAACTATCTATTATTTTCTCCCCTAAGTAGGAGATTCCTTCACCGACTACTCAAATATAAGTTTTAATAGAATAAATCATATTTATATTAGCACTTCACCTAATCCTCTAAATTTTGGTGCTCTCTTTTAATGCCATGCCTCAAGACTTGGTATTTCTAAGTCGAGCGTTTTTTATAACTTGTAATGATTTTTCATTCTTTAGCTCCCTTCAGGGGCCAACACACACACACACACACACGCACATATATATCCAAGCACTATGCAAGTACTTTACTATTCCTTCGAGCTCACTTTTATCAAAACCTTTTCAAAGGTTTTTCACTTACATACTTCGTCTTTAAATTCTTTACCATACAAAATGACCATACCCTTTTTCATATTACGATATTATATGAAAGTCAAACCTCAAAATTTCTTGAGTGAGCACACATTGTGACTATATATATATATATATATATATATATATATATATATATATATCCAAGCACTATGCAAGCACTTTACTATTCCTTTGAGCTCCCTTTCGCCAAAACCTTTTCAAAGGTTTTTCACTTACATACCTTGCATTTACATTCTTTACCATACAAAATGACCATACCCTTTATGATATTAGATGAAATTCAAACCTCAAAATTCATGAGTGAACAAACATTGTGGAATTATAACTCTAGTAAGGGTGGGGGGGTGAATTAGTATAATGACCAATTTTAACAATTAAAATAATTCAGACCTTTTAAACATAAATTATACAAGAAACAAAAAATAACACTAGATATATATGGAAACCATTAAAAGGAGAAAACAAAAAACTTATGTAAGAATATTCTCGTAGGTACCAACCTATTGTTACATCAATTTACTAGAACCAACCAGAAGGAGACACCAATCCCATGATTTTATAGGAACTAACCTAAAGGAGACACATATCCCTTAGTTTTACAATCATTATGTGTTTTGTTCTGCCTTGTTGTTCTCAACTATGCACCCTACTCTCTACTCTACAATTTTGCACATAGCTCCAACTCTAATTTTCTCAACACTCAATACTTCTCTCTTCTATGTGCTTTATTTATTTTTATATCATAATTTATTTACTACAGAAGTGATCTACTACAAGAATTAATCACTACTTCTAACACTTATTCAACACTCTATTCTAGTCTTATTTTCTTTCTTTGCTTGGTCTACTGCATCTCTCTCAATCTCACTAGTTTTATTTATTCTCTCATGAGTACACACCCTCTTCACATATGCACAATTTGAACAACAATTACAATTGTTAAACTCAATATTTATATTTTATTACCTCCATTACCATGGGTGTTGATCCATGGTATTGACCCATGGTATCATGGGTTGACTAAGTCACTCAATACAACTTTCTTGTATACTTTCAACAATTTATTGACACTCATGGCTTTTCACATCTACAAAAAAAATCATATTCATGATGGTACCAAATTTTTAGCTCCCTTCCATTTAACCCTATTTCACTCGCTCTTTACATATGTCACATGTTCTTGTATTCATGACCATGAGTCTAACATACCTGAACCTCTTTCCTTTCACATCTCCTATTGTGGTGATGATTATCCCTAAGAGGCTATCCCTTAACCTCTCATGAACAAGGTTCATGATTGTCTCCTTCAGATACTAGATACTAAATATCATTCAAATCCCTTAGCTCTGAGTGTTAAGAAAATGAGAATTCATGACTATGGATTTTTATCATGTCCTAGTCTCCATATCAGATATTGTTCAAAATCCTTAGATCTGGGTGATAAATGGTTAAGCACTCACGATTGTGGGCTATGATCTTGGTCTTATTGAGTCCATATTGGTTTGGTATACTTCATTCGCAAACATTCAGTATTTATAAATATAAATTCCACTAACGAACTTCCACAACCTACTTATAGTTGATGACACATTTCCCATCACAATTGGAATCCTCATACCAAACTTCTATAATACATGATTATTTTCACCTCTCGGTACCTAGTACCTAGTATGGGCCCACAAGGTATTAGCCCTTGGTTTTCTGCAACTAAGGCCTAAAAGGCTATTTTTTCACTCTTTTCCAAAAAACAAAATACATGAGATAGCTTTTCCAAAAACGGTCCTAGTGCAAATCCAAAGACCTATGGGTCTACCACATTAGTACATCGTGAACCAATCAAGATCCACCAGATGGTCCTAGTTCCATGTCATCTACCATATCAATTTTTTCATGTCATATTGGATGTCGACCTTCAAATTTATATACAAAGTTGAACTCTAGTACATAGTGCTCCAATATAACACCCACCATTTCACGTCACTTGCCATGTAATTTACTACGACCAATCATATCTTTCTATGTGTTTGAGTGCTGACATGTACCTGCCACATGTCACCTACTATTTTTCTAACCGACATCACTCCCTCTTGGAACCACATCATAAAATCCACCACCTCTTGTCCATGTGGTTCCACATCATAAAACATCAATGTCATATTAGACACTAGATCCAGTGCTCTTCTTGCTTTAAAAATTAGGCACATGTGATCCAATATTGATATGGGCCATTGGATCAAGGTGTTCTCAACTGTTAGATCCTTTAAACACACATATATAATATAAAATTCACACACGTTGTGATCCTAATATTTGTTGATTTTCATGCCCGGTATAGATCTAGACCATTGATATTGTCAAGGTTAATCATTATAGAAACACTAAGTTTGGTATGTGAAACACCAATATGTTTGCTAAGTGCATTTGCATATATGTTATGGAAATTCTTCCAACATTTTATTTGGCCTTTAACTGTTATGAATTGTCCTTTTTGTACTTGAATACCTTAATTGACCTTATGTTGTATAAGTTTCTATTATTCCATGTGCGTACATTGTGGAAGATTCAAGTTTCGTTAGTCCACCTGCCTATTAAACCCTGAGTTGCCACCCTTTGTTGCTTGATCTTGACATGGCTCCTCTTGAGCTTCCTTTGACTTCAAGGGCACTACATTTAACATTAATTACAACATATAATTCCAACAATATCTCCATTGGTATTGATGTCAACACTGCTAGACACAATCCATTCATTCATTTTAATTTGTAGAGAAATACCCTTAACTATTGACTCGCTCTTCTTCGATCTGCTTATTTATCCTTTCTAGCACTTATAATTATGTCTCGCTCTCATTAGAGAAATTTTTAGGTCTAAAATGGGCCTCCTAATAAAATTTTGTAACAAAAATAGACTTTATAAGAACCAATAGGATTCAAAACGATCATGTCAACCACCATTTTTAGAGTAAAAAAGTAAAAAGATTAAAAATTAATAAAACTATTTTTTCAACTCGTATTTTCAACTTATTGCTCAAACTTCAAGTGGGAGTACTTTTTGGATGAAAAATTTGATTCCTCATCCAAGTAGTACCCATGTTGTGTACTTTTGATGGACCCTGCTACATGAAAAATGAGAAGTACATGAAAATATGTGTTTGCAATCACATTTTTCATGTATTTCTCATTTTTCATGTAGCGGGTCCATAAAAAGTATGCAATATGCGTTCTCCTTGGATTAGGAATCAAATTTTTCATCCAACGAGTGTTTTCGCTTGAAATTTGAGTAAAACCATGGGGAGATAAGTTGAAAATAAGAGTTGATTTTTTTTTTTTTTCCCTCTAAAATTTGATGATGTAATCTAATGTTATTTATTATTTCCAGTATTATTTTATAATTTCCTTAGGAGGCCCATTTTAGACCTCAAAATTCCCCTGAGGATCTCCCCATTTGACTTTGAAAATATAATGGAAAAATCTGATTGCATCTCCTTTTTGGTACTTCTCCCCAAGGAGATTTCTCCAAGTACACCATGAGGTACCCCCTTATCTCTGATCTCGTTTGAAAACTATATATATGCTCCCCTTGGACACACACTTCTTCTTAGTAGAAACTCTCCCATTGAATTGATGGATATTCTGAGACCAATGACATAAATTTTGGAACATTTTCATTTCATCGTGCTTCTCCTACAACCCACCATCTAAAGTATTCATATGCCTGACATGTTTTGAAGAGATGCCATTTTCCATATATATAATAATAATCTGATGGGAGAGAGATCAATCATGACCTATGTATGAGATATTCAAATGGATTTATTAGAAGAGTTTTAATAAATATTTCTACAATCTATTCCTTAGTAGGTACATATTCCAATTTAATAATCTAAGCTATTGTTTGTTCTTTGAGAAAGTGATATTTAATGGGAATGAGATTTATTTTGGAGTGCCTCAGTGGATTTTTTAAATATATTAATTACACTAGTGTTATCACAAAAAATAAACATTGGTTGAGCACAACCTACTTAAATATCGTTGATATTTCCCATCATCCATAAAATGTGGTATAATATGAGGTGTCTACGATATATTTTTCTTCGACAATAGAAAAATAAATAGAGGTATGTTTCTTGCTTATCCAAGAGATAAGAAAAATTCCTAGGAATAATGCTCCACAACTGGTGCTTTTCTTATCATTGATACTACCTTCCCAATTAGCATCAGTATAAGCTTGTAGTGTGAAACATGTACCTTTGGAATACCATGAACCAAAATCTAGTGTTCCATGAAAATACTTGAAAATCCTCTTGATTTCCTGCAAATGAGTTTCCTTTGTGTTAACACTGGAAAATTGTCAAAGAAGAAGACGACATTATTTAATGTCAAGAAGAAGGATTTACAGGGCTGGAAGACATTAAAGAATCTGGAAATTATTTAAAAATCTCTAAGGTCTAAGGAAAAATCCAATTTGAGTAAGTCATAAATGCTTTTGGGCACATTATCCTTCGTGAAGAACACCTTTGCGCGCCTTATGAGCCAAAATGCACGTAATCCTGGGAGTGGCGAAATGTCACTTTTCAGGACCACACAAAGCACACTCCAGGACAATGATTCCTCACTTGAAGCGACCTAAGGACAACCACCAAAGCCTCCCTAAACATCAAGTGAGCACACAATGGAATATTCAGAGCACACAAAAGAATCATCCCCCTCTCTTGGGTCACCATCCACAATGTACCAAGAGAGGGAAGGAGGATTTGAATTCTCCTATACAAGGCACCCATGAGATGAAGAATGGGTGAACACATTATTATGCTGGCCAAAATTGCCCAAGCAATACCAAAAGTGTGTGATCTAGAGCTGAAGATAGAGGGGACTCAATTCTTGGCCATCCAACAATTTCAGTCCACCACAGTAGAGAGAGAGGGAGAATTTGCACCGAGGCAAGATTGGGGTAAAAACATCCTTGCATCAGGACTTAGAACCCATGTTTTAGGGGTGCTTTGTTAAGAGATTAAAGTTTCATCCTTGTTTCCTACCAACACTCAATAAGAGGGGTCAAAGAGCCACCGTTCGTATTATTGTAGATGCTTGACTCTTTTCAGAGCTCATGTTTATTTGTTTTAGTTTTAGTTTATTTTTAGTTTATATATTCATGCTATTTCTCTATCTAGTATGCTTATGATTCTAACTTGTTCCACTAATTCGCTTGACTCCACTTCTTTTTCTACCTGTTACCAATAACTTAAGTGGGTAGACCACATCCCTTAAGTTGGTGTGATTTCATACATACGTGCACCAAACACACTCAAACACTTTCGATTTTCCTAAAATATTCCTACCATACCTTTTGCTTGCATTTTGTTTGGTCTATAGTTCATTAGATAAAGAAGGATGGAAATCATAGAAATTTACATATGATGACTTTCCTCTAAAGACTCATCATCCTTACTGAGTTTACAACATGTAATCATGGATGTACTAGTAGGTTTACATTAATCAATACCAAATCTATTTAGTGTTTCTCTGAGATATTTAGTTTGAGATATTAAAATCCCTTTGTTTGTTTGTTGAACCTGCAATCCAACGAAGAATGAAAGTTCCCCAAGCATGGAAATTTCAAATTCTTTTTTCATATTGGATGCAAAAAGTTTACTCATCAAATCGACATCACTCCCAAAAATCCTATCATCAACATAAACAACAATGATATGAAAATTTCCATTTTCATATTTGATATAAATATTGTTGTCTATTATTCCTCTCTTAAAACCTTGTTGTCGCATATATTTGTCCTATATTGAGTACCAATACCCAGGTGCCTATTTTAACCCATAAAGAGATTTTTTTAATTTTCACACATGGCCTTTGTCTTTTCATAGTTGAATTCCTTATGGATACTCAATGTATACTTCTTATTATAAGTCTCGATTTAGGAATGTTGATTTGGCATCCATCTAATAAAATTTAAATCTTTTGTAGCATGCAAAAGAGAAGAAACTTATTATGGCTTCAAGTTTGGAAGCTGGTGCAAAGGTTTATTCAAAGTCAATTCATTTTACTTGTGCATACCCTTTTCATACTAGTATATATTTTTTCACAACCACCTATCCATTTTCATTTAACTTGTTCCTGAAAACTCACTTAGTTATAATAGCATTCTTGTCTTTTTGTCTTGGCACAATTTCTTGTGTCTTATTATTTTTTATTTGGTCTAGTTCTTCATTCATAGACTTGACCCAATGTTCATATTGAATATCTTGTGAAAAATTTTGGGGTTCTATCATGGATAGAAAAAAAAATTGCATGAATTGATATTACTATAATTTTTCATCTAGTTTGAACTCTTGAATTTGTATTTCTAGGTATTTAACTATCTGGATGGTGTTTTTGGACATACCTAGATGGAATTTTTGAATGTAGTGATTCTTCCTATTCTTCTTCCACTTGTTCTTCATAAACCTTTTATTTTTCCTCGTCTTCTTCCACGTATTCTTCATAATCCTTTTATTCTTCCTCTTCGAAGTCTTCACTTTCTTGTGGTTGAGTTTGAGTCAATGGCTCATCTATTTTTACATCAATTCTTTTAACTACCTTGTGTTATATTCTGTTGTAGCATTTGTATCCCTCACTTTTATATGCATACCAGAGAAAAAATCCTTCTTCCGTTTTGGAATCAAATTTTCCCAAATTTTCTTCATTTATATTTATATAGAATTTGTGTCAAAATAACTTGAAGTATTTGACTATAGTTGGTATTCACTTCCATAATACATAAGGTTTCTTTGTGATGTTTACTCTAATTTTTAACCTATTAAAAATGTACATATTTTTGTAGATTGCTTCTCCCCAAAATTTAGCATGTATATTGATTTCATTAAGTGTTGTTCTTTCCATTTATTGCATTGTTCTATTATTTCTTTCAAGAACTCCATTTTGCGGTTGTGTCCTAACAATAGATAGTTGTCTTCTGATCCCATGATTTTCACAAAATATATTAAACTCATTAGAGGTGAACTCACCTCCTTTGTCTGATCTCAAACATTTGATTTTCAGTTCATTCTCTTTTTCAACAAGATCCTTAAAGGTATTAAACCTCTAAAATTCCTCAAATTTTTCTTTAATAAATGTGATCAATGACATTATTTTCTAATAATAAATAAATAGCATAAATATCTCTCACAATATAAATTTTGTCCTGGTTGGTCCGAAGAGGTATGTATGAGTAAGCTGCAACAACCTAGTTGTGGAGTACTATTTTTTTTTGAAGAAAACCCTAGTCTACTTCCCATTTTGGCATGCCTTACAAATAGTGTTATCTAATTTTGACAATTTTGGCATATCTCTTATAGCTTATTCTTATTTTGATGAAATTGTTAAAAATGATGTGAAAATCCCTCCTATGCTCTAGCCAACTGTCATATATTTTAGCTACACAATACTTTTCTTTTTTTATCCATCAAGAATATACACTTTGTTGGAAGTCTCGTTTTCCCTTCATACTATTTTTCATGTTTTTGTTCTTCTTATCTCACATCCTTTAGAGAGAAATGTCACATAATATCATTGGTCACACATTTCACTAACACTTAGGATATTGTGTTTTATACCTTCAACATATAAGACATTCTTAGCTTTATTTTTTTCCATTATCAATATTGAGTGTTCCTCTTTCAACTATTCTTGTTGATGCATTGTTTATGAGTATTACTTTTCCTCCATTTTCCTTTTTTAGATTAAGAAATTTATTTGGTCTCCTATCATCTGCCTTTAGCATCCACTATCAACATACCATTTTCTTTCTTCATTTTGAGCATATAATGCAATACCACATTATTCCTAATTCTCCAGCTTCTTTTTCCATACTTTTGGATATTGTTCATTATGCTTGATTATGCTTTCTTCAATGTCTTGATTTAGAGGATTGTTTATGCTATTTTTACAATATCATGCATTGTTCCCATAGTTACCACGATTATAGCATTCAAATTGATCTAATAGAGGATAAAATGAATTATGGTTTCTAAGTGTATTTTCATACAGTCATCTAGGATTTCTCTTCACAGTTATTTCTTGAATTCCCATGGGATGCTTTATTCTTATTTCTCATATCTAGTCATCTAGGATTTCTCTTCACATAGTTAATCCTTCAATTCTCACGGGATTATTTATTCGTATCCCTCATATTATAAACTCTATAATTTATTTCCTTATAACCAAAATTATTACAAGAATGGAAATAACCCAAGAAAATACTTTGGTACTTGGAAAAGAGGAACCTCCTTGAGGAAAGAAGTCCTTTGTGCCAGTTTTGATTAAAGGAAGATTCACGTCTATACTGGTCCTTCACTTTTTTTCTAAAGTTTATGATATTATCATGTTATTTCTAAACTGTAACTCTATTCTTGCATGCCTCAACAAAGCTCTTAGGTTCCTCTTTTCATTCTTTTTCTGATGTCTTTCAGCTTGACACCCCCTTGGCGTTACCATAGCTTTATATATAACTAAGACCTACCTTAAATAAAGGTGACTTTTGGCTATTTGTAATATGATCTAACATTTTAGTTCCTTTAAAAAAAATTAAACTTAGGTTGAGGTGAGTTGTAGTTTTCTCTAGTTCCATTATTAAGGAAACAACTTCAGTTTCGATCTTTTCATAATATGATTTGTTTTCTTTTAGCTAATTTGTCAATATTTATTTTATTATTTTAGTCTCTTCTAGTTTAATTTTTATGAGAGTGATAGATATTCCATGACAACCTTGATTCTCATACTCTTGCAATTGTTTCACATTTCTCTTTATAATTTTTATTTCTTCCAAGGCACTTACAATTTCTCGTTCAAGATATGCCTCCCCTTTAGTTTTTTCTTCTTAATATGGATTTTATCTTTGATCATTCTAGTCAATATATTGATTATTCATAGATATAAATAGGGATTGTCCTCTTTCATCATCAAACACGTATCTATCGCTTTCATCAAAATAGTCACCATTCTCTTTGGAATAGAAACCCTTACTTTTAATATATCCTTTCGTTTTAAGATTTTGAAATTTGACATTATCATTATAAATCCTTTTATCATCACCATAATTTAATTTTGTATAGGTACATTGAAATGTGAAATTTCTTATTCTACCACATTCAAAGCATTCGAATGGATGATTGCCTTTGAATTTTCTACTCCCTCTTTTTAGCTTTCTCACAAATTAATCTTTCTCCTCATTTGATTCATAGCTTGAAACATATTCCCTTTGACTAATTGTCTCCTTTGATGTTTTCAGTTTTTATTCCTTTGAAATTGAATTCTCCTTCTCTATTCTCATTTCATATGTTGTGAGGTTTCCATGTACAACATCCATACCTATATTTTGAAGGTCAAACAACTCTTCAATGGTTGAGACTTTTGGATGGAATATTGAGGGAAGATTTATCCATTATTTTTGCATAATTTTCAATTCCTCGACTAGTTCACCAAGTCCTATTACAAATTAACAATCTCATCTACACGAAGAAATAAGGTTGCAACCATTTCATATTCATCCATCTTCAAACTTTCAAACCGTCCTTTATGAGTTTGAAATTTTTCTCTTTTCTTTTTTCATTTCTCATCTCCTTCATAGCTAGTCAGAATCTTGTACCAAGCCTCTTTTGCAAATTTGCAGTGCATCACCTTGAAAATATTTGTAACTATTTTACCACTCAAGATGGACTTCTTATCTTTTTCATTGTTTCAGTATTTCTCTTTATTGTCCGCATTAGTCAAAGGATTTGATCAAACCTGATAAATATTCTCAACAAATAGACAACTATTAGTTCCTAGAGACATAATATAGGAATGCATCCTTATCTTCTAGAAATAATAGTTTTTGCCTTAAAATAGGGGAGCTTTTCTCGAGAAAAAACATTTGGTTAGTCATTATCCCTTGTGATATACCTTCAAGTGGTTAAAATATCTATGAAGGAAGTTGGATCTAATACCAATTGTTGGATTATAATTATATTGAGAGAGGGGGTGAATTAGTATGATGGCCAATTCTAACAGTGAAAATAATTCAGACCTTGTAAACATGAATCATACAAGAAACATAAGAGAACACCATATATACATGGAAACCCTTAAAGGAAGAAAACCACAAATCTTATGTAATAATATTCTTGTAGGTACCAACCTATTGTTATATAAATCTAATGAAACCAACTAGAAAGAGACACAAGTCCCATGATTTTATGGGAACCAACATGAAGGAGACATATATCTGCTAAAGTTTACAATGATTTTGTGTTATGTTAAATTTCCTTCACACATATCTTCTCAAATCTACATCCTACTCTCTATTCTTCACACAAATCCAACTCTGATATTCTCAACACTCTGCACTTCTCTCTACTTTTTTCTTTATTAATTTTACAATGCACTTTATTTACTACAAAACTAATATGATACAAGAATCAATCATTTCTCCCAACACTTATTCAACACTATATTCTAGTATTTGTTTCATTTTTTGCTTGGTTTTCTACAACTCTTTGTCTCACTTATTTTAATTATTCTCTCCTAAGTACTCACCCTCTTCGCATATGCATAGTTTCAACAACAATTACACTTTCTAAACTCAATATTTATAGTTTACGACCTCCATTACCATGGGTATTGAATCATGGAATTAAATCATGGTATCATGGGTTGAATGAGTCACTCAATACAACTTTCCTATATCCTTTTAACAATTTCTTGACACATGGATTTTCACAACCACAATGAAATTCATATTCTTGATAGTTCCAAACCATTAGCTCCCTTACGTCCAAAATTGTTGCATCATGCTTTGCATATTCCACATATGCCCATGTTCATGACTATAAGCCTATCATACAAAAACATTTTTTATTTTACATCTCTCTGTGTGTTAATGATTATCCCTTAGAGGCTATTCCTTAACCTGCTATGACCGATTTTGTGACTATCTCCTTTAGAGACAAAAAACTGAAGCTCGTTCGAAGCCCTCACTTCTAAGTGCTAGATGAATGAGAATTCATGATAGTGGGTTGTGACTGTCTTAGTATCCATATTGAATACCATTCAAATTCCTTACCTTTGGGAGCTAAACGGTTAAGAATTCATGATTGTGGATTGTGACCTCATTCTTGTCTCGATACCAATTCAATATACTTCATTCTCAAACATCTGATATGGGTAGACAAAACTTCAACTAAAAAACTTGCTTAGCCTTCATACAGTTGAAAACACATTTCCCATCATACAAGGATTCCTTAAACCACACTACTCTAAACCATGTTTATTTCAAACTCGTAGTACCTAGTAGCCTAGTATGGGCCCGTGAAGGCTAGGACCCTATTTTTCTACAACTAAGGCTTGGAACCCTGGTTTTTCACCTTTTTTCCCAAACAAATACATGAGAAAAATTTGCCAAAAACAGTTTTGGTAAAATTTTTGAGACCTTTGGGCTTGCCACATTAATACACCATGGACCAATCAGGGTTCCCCACATGGTCATACTTCCATTTCATTTGCCACATCATTTCTTCCATGTCAACATGGATAACACCCTTGGAATTTATATACAAAATTGAACTCCATTTCCATGTGCTCTAATATGGGATCCACCATTTCCACGTCACCTACCATGTCATATATTATGATCAATCAAATATTGCCACTTGTCTACATGCTAACATGCACCTGCCATGTGTCACCTACCAATCATCCAATCAATGAGAAAACAATGCCATTTTTTTCTTGCCACGTGCCATTCCTTATTGTTTCCATGTCATCAAAATTTCCACTTGTTGTCCACATGGTGCCATGTCATACTAGATATCGAATCGGGTTCTCTCCTTGCTTGAACCATCAACATTTGTGAGGTTGATATGGATTTGGACCATTGGATCATTGCATTATTAGCCATTGGATTGATCACATGCACATATGTACTCTAAAATTCACACATTTTATGATCTTGATGTTAATCTAAGCTATTGATCTCCATGCCGAGTATATATATAAAACATTGATCTTCTGAAGGTTAATCATCATAGACACACTAAATTTGTTCCATGAAACACCAATTCATTTTTTTAGTGCTTGTGCGAGTGTTCCATGGTAATTCTCCCAACACTCTATTTGTTATTCTGTTGCTATGAATTGGGAATCTTTTGCTTGGCCTTTTGCAATTTTATTTTTCAACAATCCATGCAAGTATTATATGGGAGCATCAACTTTCATTAGTCCAACTACCTATTATGCCCTCATTTGTTTCCCTATGTTGCTTGATCCTTGCATGGACCCTCCCGAGCTTACTTTGACATCAAGGACACTATAGCTGACATCAATGGAAACACATATTTCCAACAAAAACTTTAAATATTATAGTGATCAAGAGCACTAAAGGTCATAAAAAAAAATTCATGTTTAAAGGGTTCTAAGGTTCAAACCTCAAACTTACACCTTTTGTATCTCGATATTGAAAAATGCCCAAAACCTTTAAAATTGGAGATGCTCACCAAAAATAAGCTTTTGGAGTACATACAATGAAAAATTGTGGCATTATTTGTCATCAATATTCTTGTCATTTGACAAATATCGAGCATTGGATATTGAGATATCGAGTTTTTTCTATGAATGTGACACCATAAAGTATATAAGGTGTTGATATGTTGAGGGTTTAAGCCCTTCGATATATAACTCATCTCCTCAAGTTGAAGAGAATAACTGGGGGTTGTGCCATACCAAAATATCAAGAAAATATAGAACCAAAAACTTGAAAAATCATTGATATGGAAATATGCCAAGGATCCTTAATCCCTTAGGTGTTACATCTTAGTGTTGCGTGATTGTGGGTTATTACCAAGAACCTCTATATCGGATATCAAAAAAATAAAACACCATGCACTCTTCCAAATCGTAAAAATGGTGATATTTCAAGCCCTTAGGTGCTACACCTTGGTATTGTGTGGTCAAGGGTTGTGATTGAGAGTTGTTATATACATGAAATCGACAAAAATGAATGCTTTTCCTTGTATAATTGGTTATATTTTGATATTTCAAGGGGCGCTTAGCCCTTAAGTGTCGACCCTTCATAATTTTATGACCACAAATGATCAGGTGCTCAAAATTATTCTCAAAAATTAAATTTTTCAAAATGGTGTGGAACCTAACAACTGTGTAGATATTTTCGTTCTGAATCTGGCACAAATCATTTCGCAGAAAACCCACACAGTATGCTCCCAGAAACACGTTTTGTTTGTTTTCCCAAACAAGTAAATTTTGGCAAAACAAATGCAGGTTTCCCAGTCAGCGGTCTGTACAGTTGACTGCACATGGTTAACTGGTCAAAGTGTGATTGTGCATAGGGGGCCAATCCTAATGCGCCACTTGTCTGAGTTCGATGGGTGTTGGGTGTCGTGATTTTATTGGTTGGTGTGATGGCCAACCACATGCTCCCACGTGGCCCAACCAAAGGCCACCAAGTGGCAACACGAGAAGCCACCAAAAATTGGTTGAAGGGCTGAATGGACTTGGCATGGGTTGAAAAACTGACCTCCATCCAAAAAACATATCCTAACTCCATTGCGCCACAACTATTACTCATTAACACTAAGGTTAAAAGCCTCATTAAAATTGCATGCGCTGGAGGGTTGGGGGTAGGGGCTAGGACTATGTCTTGTACTCCCCATATAACATGCCATATGACTATCCATTGGAGACTGAGGGTGCGGAGGCCCTAACCACTGCCCTAAATGCTACGGTAACTTCCACGAGACAATGTCATGAGATCGTTGCCACCATAGCCATTTCTGTGACCACTAGGGTAAACCGCTGCCCATCCAGACCACTGCTCAATATGCCAATGTGACCTCACTAGAGCCTAACCATCATCGGTTATCAAACTGCTCAATGAATTTTATATTAAAAAAATTGTTAACATGCCAATATAGTATGATTTGAAATTCGGATTATAGTAATTATTGGGCATTTTAATGCTTCAAAATTTTCACCCAGAATTCTAGAAAATTGTGACTCCGTTAGCTGAAAATGGGGAAAATTTGTAGGACCAGTCTGGATTTTGGGGAAATTGTGGTGCAATTAGCAAGAAAACTAGGGAGGATCATAAATTCTCAATTTTATGAACAATTTCAGATCATAAAGAGGCTAGAAAGTATTTTTGGGGGATTTTGAAGCTAATGGAACATGTTTTGAAGCCATTTGAGCAATGTAAATGTATGTAATCACCATTTTGAGAATAATGAAAGAGGGCCAAGCCATTGGAAGCTGGACCAAGTAGACATAGCCCAGGAGGGTGAACTCCTTCATCATTTGTTATGTTGTGGTTATTATGATGGTGCATTTCTCTGATGCTTCTGTACATTTTAGAGTTTATTTACATGCTTTATGTGTTTAAAAATTAACATAAAAGTTATCAAAAACTCAATTTAATAACTTGAAATTTACAAACCCTCAAGCACATTTTAATTAAGATCTCATACAGATCAAGTTTGGTATCAAAGCTTTGGTTTTCTTTGCTACTATGAGGATATAATTGTTTGCAAGTGCATGTTATTCTTACAAGGTTGAAGCTTAAGAGAGGAGAAGGAAATCTTGTGGTTGCAAGTCCTCAAGTTAGGTCAATGACAAGGAGAGAAATGTTTCCTTACACTCCACCACAAATTCTTCCTCAAATTTTAGTTTAAGATTCAGTAAGCATGTCTCATTGTAATATTCCTAAATTAGCTATAGCTAATAGGAATATTAATTCTTCCTTGCTTATTTTTGCATTTCATGATTGATGAATAAATTGTAAAGGAGGACATGTAAAACTCCTAAAAACTAAGAATAAATCAATGCCTATGTGAACAGAGACATATCTAGGCTATGTAAATTACATCTTGTAGGTGTGAATGGGTTTAAATCACAAGAATGGGTCACCTTTGACCAAGTCAACAACGCAGTCTAGATGCATTGAACCTCCTTGAGGGACAACGCAGTTCTAGAAGGAGATTCTAAATGTGAAAAGGGCTAAACCAATGAAGTGGTTTAGGGTTTTTCCAAGACTCCAATCTTATAAAAGGAGGAGGAGATCAACAAGAGGGAGGTTGTTGAAGATTATCTTTTCTGAAGGTATTTCTGCTCAAACATCCCTTCTTGGGTCTTCATGTTCAGGAATCCCACCTCCCTCCTTGAGTAGCTCTTGGAGGAGACTTGTACTATCTTTTCCACATCAGGCTTTTAGGCCAAGCTCACCTTACACCTACAACGCTACTCCTGTTGAGGGCTGAGTTGTCCTTGTGATTTGCAGTAGTGGAAGACACTAGATCTATTCAAATCTAGCCTATACAAGTGGCTCTTCTCAGTGAGTGTGTCTTTTAACCTCCCAGAAGAGTTCATTAGATGTTTTTTCTTCAGATCTACATCTTGGCATCAGGCCAAATCATTCTCAGAGGCTACAAAATTATTTCTCTCCCTAGACAACGTTATTTGCAGATCTACAGCTGGAGGGTGTTTTGTCTACATTTTGGAGGAGAGATATCCGGTGTTGGGATTATTCCTCTCACTATGGTGATCCATGGATTGGCCATCCAATCCATGTTAGTTTCAGATCTGATCTGCTGTACCATTATATTATTTAGAAATTTCTGAATCATTCTGCATATCTGCAGTCTTAGATCTCATATCTACTCCCGGTGCTTCATGTTTTGTGCAAAACACCAAGGGGAATGTATAGATCAACATTTCTTGTACACAGATCTGTATTAGATCTAAATTTTTATGTAAAGATTTACTATAGATCTAAAGAATTAATAAACTTCTACTTCAGCCCTAAAAATAATGCTGTCATGGTTATGTGGTCTTTTCTTATGGTTGTAGCACCTCATTTATGAGGATTTTTGTTGTATAATCTCATTCTTTATCTTGTATATTGTTTGGGATATACAGAACATTTTATTTGTTGTTATATATCTGATTTTTGAACCTTCATATCAGCCTCCTAATGTGCTTTATTGGATCTGCGTTACTTCTAAAGCAGTCCTTTGCATAGAGCTGCAACCCCTCTCTTTGGGTGGTTTTCAACTAAACTAGTTTGTGGGAGATCTATTTAACCCTCCTAGTCTGATTTGTTTTTTCTCTCCTTTTGGATTTAGATCTTAGATGAGCTGATATAAGCGATCCAGGAGCTTCAGACTCATTTCTATGCACATTATTCTCAGAAGTGCATTATTTCAACATGCTTGCTGAGCTATTCCAGATTTTCAATATTACAGTGGTATCAGAGCAAGATCTTTGGCTCAGCCTGTGGCTTCAAGAAAAACTATTGAATAGCAAGAAGCAAGGTAAGAATGATGAAGAATATGAGTCTACTCTCATCACTTTTCAGATCTAGCAAGAACCTGTCCAAGGAGATTGTAGAAGAAGGAGAGAGAAGAAGCAGTGAAACTCCTAGAAAGTTTCAAGAGAAGGAAGATTTTCCGATCAGATCTACAAGATCTATACATGAGGAACATTCTGAATCCTCATCTCATGGATATGTGCACTCAGCCTTATCACCAAATCTTTAGTGTTATTTTTATGATTTCTTCATGAAGAGGAAGAAAGGAGGTGAACTCGAGAAGGAGACTCTTAGAGAGTATTTGCAGGAGTATGAAGATCAATCCAAGGAGTTAAAAGATAACTTGAACTTTCAAGGGTTCTGTAAGATCATGGAGGAGCAGCATGGTAAGGGTAGATTCTATCTATCTATCTATGATGGATCACCTAAATGTCCAGTTAGGGTTTGGGTGGAGGAGCTAGACAACTTCATGCAACAACATCAAGTCTCAGAGATTGAAGCCATCAAAGTAGCAGCACTGCATTTTGAAGATAAAGCATATGCTTGGTGGTTGTTTGAGTATTTTTCCTTGAAGAATGAAAATACACCTACTTATGCAAGGTTTCTTTCAAGATTTATAGAAAGGTTTGATGACGCTCCATGTGTAACATCTTTTGTTGACACTATCAAGCCACATAAAACAAATCTTTTGCATGAGTTGGAAGGATCTATGAATCCAAATCCATTTCTGAAGACCATGGAAGAAGGTGTAAGTTTTCCTGATGCCTTTCCAAGGGCAAGATATCCATTGAGTGAAGGTTCCTCTTCTCGAGAGGAAAGAATGAAGGTTTCTCCTTCAATAGATGACCAATATCTAAAGTCTCTTATTGAGGATGAGACAATTTCAGTTATTGAAGAGATAAGACAGGAGACGATAACACAGTCACAACAAAGGCACCTCAAGCATCTCATGAAGAGGGAGTTGGAGCACTTTCTCCAAGGGAAGAAACTCTTGCACACTTGCAAGGAGTTCCACAAGATCTCACACATAGAGCTCTTGGCATAACACATGAGAAGCATGTACCATCATTGTCAAATGATGAGATCTTGGAGATAGGAGAAGGAAAAGAGGAGGAAGGGCATCACAAGATGAAGAGCATGAACCCTTCTCTACTTTAAGGCTTGGAAGAACAAAAAAGGCAAGAGGACCTATGCAGTAAAGGTGGGGGAAAATATGTCTACCTACATCCACATTCTACCCTGTGCCTTGACACCTCTTTGCAAGGGGGTACTTTACCCGAAGCACCTCTTGATAGGAGGAAATCTAAAGTGTTCTCTCAACTATGGGCAAAATATACATACTTGGCTAAGGAGAGATCCTTGGGAGAAGCTATCATAGCGCAAAGAACCTCTCATAAATTCAGAAGAGAGATGAGAAATTTCCTGAAAGGGGCATTGCTAACTCCCACTCAGATATTTGCGCTGAGAGAGGAGAATTCAAAGATCTATGATGGAATGAGCATGAGGACACATGGAAACTCCATATCTTTGGGGCATCTCATGATATCTTCATTCAAAAATAAGATTTCTAAACATGGGAAGGGGATGCTAACCCTCTTGTACACTTGGGCCAAAATGAGAAAGTTTTGGAAGACAAGGACTTTCCGAGGGGAAGTTGATTTCCATATGCTTCAATCTTGTCTTGAGCAAGATCATCTAAAAATGGGGCAAAAAAGAGGAGATTTTGATGCTCCCACATGTGATTTTGATATCAAGGATGTTAAATATGGGAGCCATGAGAAGACAGGGGTTGCATTTCAGACTTCTACAATGTTGTCATTCTTGGAGAGCTTGGATCCTTATTGGGATTCCCAACTCATGATGGAATACTCCAAGGACCTTTTCACATGGGGGGTTCTTGAAGGGGGGGATGAAAGGTTCAAGGTGGTTAATGGAGTTATCTATTTCTATAGTCATATTCTTTTGGATAGTGACTCCAAGCTCAAGGAAAAACTACTAGATGCCACCTATGAGGCCCTGCTTTCCAAACCCACCAGTTTCATTAGAGCATATCATACTCTTTTGGGTGGATTCATATGGGAAGGCTTCAAGTAAGAGGTGCGCTCTCATATGAAGATGTGCATGGATTATTTCGTAAAGGAGGAGGAACATAGCTCTTGGGAGGAGCCACCATTCACACCTCCTTACTCATTGAGTGTGAGAGGGAACTCATCCATGAGTTACCCCACTGATGCAAAACAAGTTTATAGAGAGGCTTGTCTTTCTGAGAATTATCATGTATCTCCTATATGATTATATTTTTCTAACACTCATTTGCAGGATATTGTGCCAAGATGGGGCACTATTTATGATGGGGTTCATGGGCCAATCCAGGCCATGAACTATGTTGATGTAGGCCATTCCATGGAGGATATTGGAAAGATATTATATTCTTCATGGTGTGATTCCTTTACACCAACTATGATGTACATTCTCCAAGAATTCCAAAGGCATGGGGTAGCAAACAAGTTTTGGGGAAGGCACTTGTCATATCCTATTCTATGGAAGTTAAGGATAAAACTGCGCTGGTTGCACATGAGGGAACATCTTCCTTCTCATTTATCATACATGGCAGCTAGCATGATTCTAATCATGATCCCACAATTTTAATATGTCCTTATCTTTGTTGGGGGCATGGTTGGAGGAGAGGAACACTTGTTGGACGTGTCCTTGGGGAAAGGAGTTCCCCATTCTCTTTCCATTGCATGATTCAATGGGAGCATGAGATTTTGTGTGGCCACTATGATAGATCACTTGTATCTTTGTAGAGTGAGCCATATGTTTATTTGGGACATGCCTCTCATATGTGTTGAGAGGGAGTTTTTATATGGATTACCAAGCTAGGAGGTGATCCACTTCATTTGGATGATAGCATGGAGATGGGAGACTTTCATGAATCATGAAAATCCCCATGATTGCCATCACTTATATCTTGAGGAGGCCATGGATTAGCAAGAAGGTTTCCATACCAACCTTCCATTATTTCATGATGAAAGCCATTGGGTTTACTCACCAAGGGCCAACTTGCACAGGGAGGAAGGACCATTGGAGGACAAAACTATTACAGAAGATTCAGGGCAATGGTGAAGACTATTGGATGAAGAGGCCACAAGAGAGGAAGGGGAGATTTTGTAGCACCCTTGCAATTGCTTGAGGACAAGAAACATTTGGGAGGGGGAGACTGTAATATTCCTAAATTAGCTGCAGCTAATAGGAATATTAATTTTTCCTTGTTTATTTTTGCATCTCATGATTGATGAATAATTTGTAAAGGAGGACATGTAAAACTCTTGAAAACTAAGAATAAATCAATACCTATGTGAACAGAGACATATATGGGCTATGCAAATTACATCTTGCAGCTCTGAATGGGTTTAAATCGCAAGAATGGGTCACCTTTGACCAAGTCAACAGTGCAGTCTAGATGCATTGAACCTCCTTGAGGGACAACGCAGTTCTAGAAGGAGATTCTAAGTGTGAAAAGGGCTAAACCAATGAAGTGGTTTAGGGTTTTGCTGAGACTCCAATCTTATAAAAGGAGGAGGAGATCAACAAGAGAGAGGTTGTTGAAGATTATCATTTCTGAAGGTATTGTCTGCTGATACATCCCTTGTTGGGTCTTCCTGTTCAGGAATCCCACCTCCTTCCTTGAGCAGCTCTTGGAGGAGACTTGTGCTATCTTTTCCACATCAAGCTTTTAGGCCAAGCTCACCTTTCACCTACAATGCTGATCCTATTGAGGGCTGAGTTATCCTTGTGAGTTTCAGTAGTGGAAGACAATATATCTGTTCAGATCTAGCCTATACTAGTGGCTCTTCTCAGTGAGTGTGTCTTTTAACCTCCTGGAAGAGTTCATTAGCTGATTGTGCTTTAGATCTACATCTTGGCATCAGGACAAATCATTCTCAGAGACTACAGTGTTGTTTCTCTCCCTAGACAATGTTATTTTCAGATACAGTTGCAGGGTGTTTTGTCTACATTTTGGAGGAGAGATCTCTGGTGTTGGGATTCTTCCTCTCACTGTGGTGATCCAAGGATTGGCCATCCAATCCATGTTAGTTTCATATTTGATCTGATATACCATTGTATTATTCAGAAATTTCTGAATCATTCTGCAGATCTGCAGTCTTAGATCTCAGATCTACTCCTAGTGCTTCATGTTTTGTGCAAAACCCTAAGGGGAATGTATAGATCAGCATTTCTTGTACACAGATTTGTATTAGATCTAAATTTTTATGTATATATCCGCTCTATATCTAAAGAATTAATAAAATACTTCTTCTTCCCTAAAAATAATGTTGTCATGGTTATGCAGTCTTTTCTTATGGTTGTAGCACCTCATTTCTAAGGATTTTTGCTATATAATCTCATTCTTTCTCTTGTATACTGTATGGGTTGTAAAGAAAATCTGATTTGTTGTTATATATCTGATTTCTAAACCTTCATATCAGCCTCCTAATGTGCTTCAGTGGATCTGCGTTATTTCTGAAGCAGTCCTTTGCATAGAGCTGCAACCCCTCTCTTTGGGTGGTTTTCAGCTAGACTAGTTTGTGGGAGATCTGTTTAACCTGCCTAGTCTAATTTTTTTTTTGTCTCCTTTTGGATTTAGATTTTAGATGAGCTGATCTAAGGGATCCAGGAGCTGCAAACTCATTTCTATGCACAATATTCTCAGAAGTGCGTTATTTCAGCAGGGTTGCTGAGCTGTTCCAGATTTGGAATATTACACTCATGAAGGAGGAATTGATAACATGTTAGATGGAGAAAATAATTTCAGAAAATCCTTCTTTGAGGTGACTGAAATTGTGAAGTTTCTCTATGAAGAGAGGACTTCAATATAACAGGGTGAAAGTTCCAAGCCTTCAAAAGGAGAGGGTTCTTTTGAAGGAAAAGGAGGAGATGTTGGTAATCCTTCAAAGGGAAATGGTTACAAACCACCCTCTTCTCCACCATAATCTTCACCTCCAGACTTGATCTAGGGTAAATTCTTGATACCCTTAACCAAGACCTTTTACATCGGCTAATAATTAGAATTTCATTTAATTAAGATGTTAAAGAACATAAATGAATAAGTGTATGTTGTAAATAAGAGGAAGATAATATGACAAGATCAACAATAATAAGAACACGTAGTTTGATGAGGGAGTTCGTCTATGAGGGACTACATCTTCGGGCCTCAGTCTCAAGATAGTGTAGGCCACTGCATTATGTGTGGTAAGAAGAAGATGTACATGGATGTGTTTCCCTATGACATACAAGGAAAAATTGCCCTCACGTAGGAGTGGCTTGACTTCTTTAAGAGATGTTCCACTACGGAACTCTCATACATAATGAAAGACTCCTATCAGTATGACCATAGCTGACATGTAATAAATAAGAGTATACTGCAAATACTGGAAAACAAGGGATCTCAACAATACACATATGAAAACGAGCATCCAGCCAATGTGGCATAAAATGGATCTCATACAAAACAAAAATCCATAGCTGAAAGTACATCAATAAAAAAACAAGGCAAGATCCCATGAATCATGTATCAAACAGGATCTACAAGACATAATGAATCTCAAAGAGAAATAAATGAATAAGTACATGGAATCCACATCATATACCTCATGCTACCATTTTCTGAAGGCAAAACTGCTCTGCGGCTAAATCTGAAAACACCATCAATCATGTGGCATTGAAAAAGGTGAAAACGACTGCTCACTTGTGGAAATATGACACCTACATAACCCACTTCCAAAAGTGGCTGAAAAATCAAAAACTCAGATAAAGAAACTGAGCATGCCATCAGACTCATGGCGTTGAGTAGTGTAAAAATGACATAAAATTTGTCCCATTTGGACAAAGTCAAAATTTTGCCCTCCTGAAAGTTGGCCTCAATCAAGGTCCCGACTGCCTCTTTTCTAGCTAATGGTTCCACATGACCTGCAATACAAAAATATTAAACCTTGAATTCTATGCACGCTCTCTACTACTCCATGGCCCCTGTGCACTGGTGAGAATGAGGTTTAAGTATAAAAATCTAGGCGGAATTTTCAAAAATTTCGGTAGGAGAGTTGGTTGAGATTCGAAATGTGCATGAGGAGGTCGGGTGGTCAAACCCCAAACCCTCCATGAATAGGCGAATATTGGTTTTGAGTACCCGTATTAAAATTTTGAACAACCCAGATTTAATTTGGAAAACCGCGTTGTTTTGGAAATAAAGACACGTGGGGGTCGGGTCCGCTTGGGTGGCCTGCCCCCGAAACTCCCGCCAGCATCATTGTTTAATGGTGGTTGAATACCATAGGGGTTGGGTGGTGTGGTTACACCCTCGCCCCATATACAATATATGTTGCCCTTTTAATAGGTGGAGATCGCGGGGTGGAGGGGTTGACCGCCCGCCCCTCAACCATACCGCTTAATATAAATTCATTGGTTTTGCATGGGGTGGTGGGGTTGGTGGCCCACCACCCATATATATATTTTTTGTTTTAAAAACAAAATGTTTCTTTTTTTTTTAAATTCAGTTTTTGACAATAGCAGTTATTTTAAGGAGGCTACAAATTCACCCTGAATATGGCCTGAACTTGCCGGAATCCGGTGGCTGAAAAAAGTAAAATCTGTGCCTTCCTTAAGGCTGCCTAGTCACCAAGTCAACCCAGAACTTTGAATGCTCCTAACTCCTTCATACGAACTCAAAATTGAGTGTCGTCTATGTTGTGGGAATCAGAATGACGAGATCTACAATCTGAACGTGGTTCCAAAAACTTTCAAACACTTTGATTTTTGAGCCCTCTATGCTGAGCCACTTGTACTTGTACCTATTTAATCCACCTCGATCAATCCTCCCCGCTGAGGAGCTTTTGGTCCTCCAAAAGCATCAAGCTTTACCTATCATCAACTGTCTGCAACTGTTGTTAAAAGGCACATCCCCACATGACTCCTTCACCTGGCATACTTCGGAATCAAGATGCAAAGCCATCATCTACAACTGCTGCAATGTGATGTCTGAAAAGGCACATCCCTTCAAGACTCCTTCACCTCTCGTACTTCAGAATCAAGATGCAAAGCCAACACCTGCAACTACGAAAATGAAAATGTCTAAAAAGGCACATCCCTTGAAGACTCCTTCACCTCTCGTACTTCGGAATCAAGATGCAAAGCCAACACCTGCAACTACAGAAATGCAAATGTCTCAAAATTCACATCCCTTGAAGACTCCTTCACGTCATGTACTTCAGAATCAGGATGCTAACACCTGCCTAAAGCTCATTGTTGATTTTTGAAGTGATGGAAAAAATCCTCATCAATTTTGCATGAAAGAAATGCATCAGATGACTCATAGAACATGACCAAAACATAAACGTCGCATCTCAAAGTGATGGCAACACATCATCACTTTTACATGAAAGAGATCCAACACACCACTTATAAAACAAGGCCAAAAAAATATCATGGTCGCTTAAGAAAGTGATGGAAACACATCATCACTTTCATAATAAAAAATGCGACAAATGATTTACAAACATGGCCATGACAAGCTTACATCTCTAAAAAAGAAATCTAGAAGAACCACTTCTCACTTATTAAAGCGAGTGGATCATTTCCCTGTGGCAAAATTTCTTGCCGATCAGCTCTTTCAACTTGTGTATGCATAGGCACTTTTTCTTTAAGGCACTGCTCTAGATGAAGTTTCTAGCATGTGGCTCTTTGGTGGCCACTTCAGTTGCAATGGGTGCAAAAATTATTTTTCCTCCAAACCTACTTAACTGATTTCTTTTCCTATTGGGGAGAAGGATTTTAATGCCTCTTCCTCCTTTGTGCTGCCATCCTATTCCAGCACTCAGAAATCACATGGTTATTTAAACCACAAAAATAACAAATTTTACGATGCCATATTTTATGACCGTGGTTATCAACATTCTTGTAATCAAAACGAACTTTGGAATAATGAGACTTAGTATACCTTCTGGGGTGATCTCTGGTGCAATCATGATGATGGGAGCTTGCCTCAGTTCCTTCATTGCAACATGCACTGCCATGGAACGATGGCGAAGTGTCCCCATCATTCTTCTTCCTTAGAGAGTTCATCATTATTTGTTTTCCCTTGATGTCCTTCGAACATCCTTAATCAGTGTACCCCAAACCTACATAATGAGGTCTCTGCACAACCTCCAATGGTTTGGTTATGCCTTGGCCACGAATGCCAAGTCCTCCTCCTCTGTACCCATTTTGGTGACAATTCTCATGCCAATACCTGTGATGGGTATCTCCACACTTCCAACCGAAATTATATCATGTGAAGAAACTGAAGCAAAATCAACACTGTTTACCTTAGGTGTTGATTTCGAAGCAGATGAAGAAAGATGTTGTAAGCCCTCATTGCGCTTCACTTCTGTAAATGCCTCTAACATGGCCTATAGTTGAAGCTACAACTACTGCGTCTCCTCCTTATCTTTCTGTAGGAATTATTTTAAGGCATCATGATCTCTCTGAAGAGTTTTGTTGTTTCATTTCAAATCTTCCCATGCCTCTATAATGGTTTGCAACTGAAGCTGCAACTACTGCTTCTCCTCCTTCTCTTCATGTAGGAATGCCTTCAAGGCATCATGATCTACTTGCAGAATTTCATTGTTGTGCTTCCAATCTTCCCACGCTTCTGTTGTGGCTTGCAACTAAAGTTGCAACTGTTGTTTGTCCTCCTTCTCTTTGTGTAGGAGGGTCTTCAATTCTTCGTTCTCTGCTGCTTGTTTTTTGCAATCCTTGTACAATATGTCCGCTTTCTCGGACACCCTGAGCATGGTTTCATACATGTCCTTGAAATTATCCATGGCTCAACTCAGTGAACGCCCAATGTTCACACCTGAAATCCAATCATCAAGAATACTTGCTCTGATACCACTTGATCCAAGGTAAATTCTTGATACCCTTAACCAAGACATTTTACTTCGGCTGATAATTAGAATTTCATTTAATTAAGACATTAAAGAACATAAATGAATAAGTGTATGTTGTAAATAATAGGAAGATAATATGACAAGATCAACAATCATAATAACACGTCGTTTGATGACGGAGTTCGTCCAGGAGGGACTACATCTTCGGGCCTCAGTGTCAAGATAGTGTAGGCCACTGCATTATGTGCTGTAAGAAGAAGATGTAAATGGATGTGTTTCCATATGAAATACAAGGAAAAATTTCCCTCACGCAGGAGTGGAATGACTTCTTTAAGATATGTTCCACAGCGGAACTCTCATACAGAAAGAAAGACTCCTATCAATATGACCATAGCTTACATGTAATAAATAAGAGTATCCTGCCAATCTTGGCAAACAAGGGATATCAACAATACACATATGGAAACGAGCATCCCGCCAATGTGGCATAAAAGGGATCTCATACAGAACACAAATCCATAGCTGAAAGTACATCAATAACAAAACAAGGCAAGATCCCACGACTCATGTATCAACCGGGATTTGCAAGACATAATGCATCTCAAAAAGAAATAAATGAAGAATTACATGGAATCCACATCATATACCTCATGCTACCATTTTCTGAATGTTGAGTTGCTCTGCGGCTGAATTTGAAAACACCATCAATCTTGTGGCGTCGAAAAAGGTGAAAATGATTTCTCACTTGTGGAAATCTGACACCTACATAACCCACTTCCAAAAGTGGTCGAAAAATAAAAAACTCAGATGAAGAAACTGATCATGCCATCAAACTCGTGGTGTCAAGTAGTGTAAAAATGACATAAAATTTGTCCCGTTTGGGAAAAGTCAAAATTTCACCCTCCTGAAAGTTGGCCTCAATCAAGGTTCCACCTGCCACTTTTATGGCTCATGGTTCCACATGACCTGCAATACAAAAATATTAAACCTTGAACTCTGTGTGCGCTCTCCACTACTCCATAGCCCCTATGCACTGGTGAGAATGAGGTTTAAGTATAAAAATCTGGGCGAACTTTTCAAAAATTTCAGTAGGAGAGTTGGTTGAGATTCAAAATGTGTGTGAGGAGGTCGGGTGGTCAAACCCTGAACCCTCCATGAATAGGCGAACATTGATTTTGAGTACCCGTATTAAAATTTTGAACAAACCGCATTTAATTTGGAAAACCGCGCCATTTTGGCAATGGAGACATGTGGGGGTCGGGTCTGCTTGGGCGACCCGCCCCCAAAAATCCCACCAGCATCATTGTTTAATGTGGGTTGAATACCACAAGGGTCGGGTGGTGTGGTCACACCCCCGCACCATATACAATATACATTGCCCTTTTAACAGGTGGAGAGCATGGGGTGGCGAGGTTGACTGCTCGCTCCACAACCATACCGCTTAATATAAATTTGTTGGTTTTACATGGGGTGGCGGGGTTGGTGGCCCGCCACCCATATATATATATATATATATATATATATATATTTGTTTAAAAAAAAAAATGTTGTTTTTTTTTTAGTCATTTTAAGGAGGCCACAAATTCACGCGGTATCTGGCTTGAACTTGCCGGAATCTGGTGGCCGGAAAAAGTTGAATTTGTGCCTTCCTTAAGGCTGCCCCATCACCAAGTCAACCCAGATCTTTGACTGCTCCTAACTCCTTCATACGAACTCGGAATTGAGTGTCATTTGTGCCATTAGAATCAGAATGATGAGATCTACAGTCTGAACCTAGTTCGAGAAACTTTTGAACACTTTGATTTTTGAGCCCTCTGTGCTGAGCCACTTGTACTTGTACCTGTTTAATCCACCTAGATCAATACTCACCTTCATCTTCTTCCTCTCCCACAACCACTTTTACTCAAACACCTCCACATACACCAAGGGTGCATGGTAAAACTCCCTTATTAAAAATTGATATAAAATTTGAACTGCCTATGCATAATGGTGAAGTGAATGTTGAAATACTTGATAATTGGGTTCATCAAATTGAAGTTTATTACATGATCCAAAACATCAAAGATGATGAAACAAAGATTCAGTTGGCTTCATTGAGGTTGGAAAGTGTTGCTTTGATTTGGTGGGAAGCCAAAACATGAGAGGATATAAAAAAGCATGGTAAGGTGTCCACCTCTTGGATAGATTTTATTGCTACACTTAGAAGATAATTTTATCCATTAACTTATATGCAAAAGGATATTATGGATTGGCAGAATTTTAGACAACTAAAGGGTCAAAGTTTGCAAAGCTACACTCAAGAATTTAGAAGAATATGCTTGATATTAGGTGTAAACTTGAATTCAAAAGACACTTTTTTGAAATATATTGGGGGTTTACACAGTTATTTATTACATACTATCCTTATGTTTAATCCTACAATTTTAGATGAAGTTTGTTTCTAGGCAACTCATATTGAAGCAAGAGGGAAAAACATTCCACAAGAGAGTAGCAAGAAGCCATTCACAAGTGGAGACAAGGGTAAGAACAAGTTCAAAGGGAAGGGAAAGAATAATGCATCTGTAAGAAATGAAGGAGAAAATATAACATGCAAACATTGTTCCAAACAGGGTCATGATGAGGCTCATTATTGGAAGCTTAATCCTGAGATGAAACCAAAGAAGTTTAACAACAAAGGGAAGCAAAAGTCATCTTCAACTACACAACATGACTTAGGTTGTGATTTGGGAGATGAAACAAATATAACAAAAATGGGAATGAAAGATAAGGACATAGCAAACACTATCTCTTCAAGTTTTCCTAATGATACTCAAGATGAGAAAACTAGAATTGAACTTTTCCATATTCGGGTTATTTCGAAGCACACCAAAAATGATACACTTTTTGATAGTAGTTCACAAGAAAATTTGATTTCTGAAAAATTAGTCAAGAAACTAAACTTAGATACCATTCCTCATCCAAGAACTTATCCTTTAAGTTGGATATGTAAGAATTCAAACGTACAAGTTAAGAGGAAATGCGTCTTTAAATTTGAAATTACAACAAAATTTCTTGATGAAGTTGAACTTGATGTAGTACCACTTGATATTTCCGAAATTGTTTTAGGAAGCCCATATTTGTATGGTAGAAAAGCTATTTTCCATCGCCATGAAAAAATTTATCACTTGTTCAAATATGGCATAGAGTACATTGTTAGAGCACATCGACAGAAACTAAATCTTTCACTTGTAAATGTCATACAAATGAAGAGACTCATTAAATCTAGCAAGAATTTTGTGCTTCTAATGGTCAAGAAAAAGAATGATGTTGAAAATGAAGGTTTTAAAGGTTGTGATTCAAGATTAAAATATTTTTTTTTTGAGGTTGTTTACCAATATTATGAGATGTTTCAGGAGCCAAAATTATTTCCTCCCAAGAAGGGATCCAACATGAAATAAAATTGTAGTAAGATTGTCCTCTTCTTAACATTGGCATGTACAGGATGTCAGTGATGGAAAGTGTAGAAATTAAAAATCAAATTCAAGAGTCATTGGACAAATGAATCATCAGACCAAGTAATTTTCCATGTGGGTCACCTATTTTTTTGGTTCCAAAGAAGGATGGAACATGGTGCATGTGTGTGGACTTCCGTGGATTGAACAAAATTACAGTAAAGAACCGTTACCCACTTCCTAGAATTGATGATTTACGTTATCAGTTGAAATATGAAAATTATTTTAATAAGTTGGACTTAAGGAGTGGATATCATCAAATTAGAATTGTTGAAGGTGACATATAAAAGACAACATTAAAAACAAAACAAGGTTTTTTTGAACGGGTTGTTATACCTTTTGGACTTTGCAATGCTCCCACTACCTTTATGCATGTGATGAATGATGTATTGAGTCCCTTTATAGATGAGTTTTTGATAGTGTACTTAGATGACATCTTGATTTTTAGTAAAACTCATGAAGAACATGTCATGCATGTCAAAAAGGTACTTGATGTCTTGAAGAAAGAACAATTGTTTTTAAAGATGTCAAAGTGTGAGTTTGGAGAAACTTCTTTAGTGTATTTGGGTCACATTGTTGGAGGATGTGAATTGAAAATAGAAACCTCTAAGGTTGATGTCATTTTGAATTGGCCAAGGCCCAAAATAGTTATAGAGGTAAGAAGCTTTTAATTGGGAGCAACCCAATATTGGTGGAATTTTATTGCTAACCTCTCTTCTATCGCAACTCCATTGGATGCATTGACAAGTGTGAAGTAGGTCTTCTAGTGGGGAGGTAAAAAACAAAAGGCATTTGATGCATTGAAAGAAAAGATCAGTTCAGCCTCAGTACTTTCACTTCTAGACTTGAGACAATCATTTGAGATTCAGGTTGATTCTAGTGATTATGCCATGGGTTCGGTCCTAATGCAACATGGTAAGCCAATTTGTTTCATTCAAAAAATTTTAATGGTGCAGTGATTAATTATCCTAAATATGACAAGGAGTTGTATGCATTGGTGCAAAGTGCGAAAAACATGGAAACATTACTTGATGGGTAAGGAAACAATCTTTCACATTGATCATCAACCAATGCAATATTTATAATCGCAAACAAAGTTGCAACAATCAAGGCACTTCTGATGGATGGGTTTTCTTCAACAATTCCACTTGGTGATGAGGTATAAGAAAGGTATCTACAATAAAGTTGTTGACATGCTTTCTAGGCCTATTGTTAGTGTTGTTACTATTCTTAAGCATAATTGTATTTTACATGATAGTTGTGTTAAACAATATGCTTTAGGTAGTGATTTTCAAGATGTATATGCAACTTTAAGTCAATGGAACCAAGTAGAGGACTTGCATTATCACATGCATGATAACTTATTGTTCCATCTTGTTAAGCTTTGTATTCCACAGGGAGAAAGATTCAAGATCATAAGAGAGGCACACTTCTCTTATTGCTGGTCATTTTAGTGTGAGTAAGATGGTGGCACGTCTACATAGGTATTTTTATTGGCATCATATGCTTGAAAGTGTGTCACATTTTATTAAAGGTTGTTAATTATGTGCTATTAGTAAGCCTAGCAATAGAGAGTTAGGATTGTACACTCCACTTCTAGTACCTTCTTGTCCATGGGAGAGTGTTTCTATAGAATTTGTTGGAGGTATTCCCATGTCAAAGAGGAATCATTATTATCTTTTTGTAGTTGTGGATAGGTTCATAAAAATGTGTATTTTTATGCCATGTAAAAAGAAAATTACAGTTGAACAAACTACTTAGTTAATCTTTCAAAATGTATGGGTGCATTTTGTATTTCCAACATCTGTTGTAAGTGATCTAGATTCCTACTTTGTTGGGAACTTTTGGTCAAGATTGTGGGGATTCATGGAAACCAAATTAAAAAAGAGTGCAACATTTCATTCGAAAACAAATGGTCAAATAGAGGTGGTGAACATGACGATGATACATCTTCTTCGCGGTTATTGCAACAAGCATCCTAAGTTGTGGGATGAAAACTTGCACTATATTCAACATGCTTACAACTAGACCAATAACTCTTCAACTCAAACATTGCCATTTGAGGCATGTCTGGGATACTTTCCTAAATCTCCTTTGGATTTAATTTTTGGAAAGGGTTTTGCTATTGATGGTCATAGTGACATATATGAAGCTAAAAGGTTCATTGAATAAATCCAATTGGTGCATCAAGCAGTCCAAGAACAATTGGAAGAGATCCAAGTCAAGTACATAACAAAGCACGATAAGCATCGTGTAGATCACAAATTCCAAGTCCGTAATGAAGTTTGGCTTCACATTAGCAAAGAAAGGCTTCAAGGAGAAGGTAAAAAACTAAAACCAATTCAATATGGTCCATTCATATTTCTAGAAGATATTGGTGATAATGCCTTCAGGTTGGATTTTCCTTCATATATGCAAGTTTATGTTGTTGTTAATGTTGAGAACTTAAGGTTGTATGAGCTGCCTTTGATTGAAGCTCAAGGAGAAAATGTTCAGATTCCTTCCATTGAGGATTTTTCTTATGAATACCTTGATGAACTACAACAAGACACCATTCTTGATAGAAGAGCAAGGTCTTCAAAATGAGGGAATGTGGAGTACCTTCGTGTGGGGTTCAAAGGCACAAATCCAAGCAAGGTCAAATGGATCGAGATTGGAAAGGTGAGGGAATCGTAACCTCATTTGTTGAATAACTGAAAGTGATATTTCGGGGTCCAAAAGCTTCTAATGGGGAGGAGTGATCAACTGCTCAAAATTATGCTCAAAAATGAAAGTTTTTGGAATGGTGTGGAACCAAATGACCATTGAGATCTCATTTTTTAAAATCTGACGCAACTTGTTTCATGGAAAAATGACACTATATTCTTACACAAATGTGTTCTGTTAATTTTCTGAAACATGAAAATTTTGGAAAAAAAAATGCAGGTTGCTCAGCCAGCAATCCATACAACTGACTGGGCATGGTTGACTGGTCAAATGGTGACTGTGTGTAGTGGGCCAATCCTAGTGTGCCACTTTTCCAAGTGATGCAGGAGCATCGGACCACCCTTAATCAAAATTTAAATTCAATGTTGCGAAAGGAGAAACATGGACAACCATTTGAAAAGAGGGCTAATTTCCATGAAATTTAGCTAAAATGATAAAAAAAAATTCTCAATAGTAGAAGCGATGCATCTAGAAGATATGATTTGTTTTAAAAATCTTCCATGTAATTAAAATGAGTGATTCTAGGAATTAGTTAAGCAATTGTGGAAGGAAATTGTGGATCCTAAACAATTCACTCTTTGTAATCTCTTTTAAATATGAAGTTTGTGTTGTATGAGAGGAGAAACACAATGTAAACTTAGGGTGAATGTGTGATCAGACCCATAGTGGCCTTAGCCTGTAACTTGAGCTCGACAATAATGGGATCCATTTATTTTTAAGTATCCAACCATGTTCTAGATCTTGTGGTATCTATGTGTGTTATTTAATTTAGATTTCTTAGTGTATATATGTATTCTTTTCATTTCTTTTAATTGATAGGTTGTGTGAATATGAATGGTGAACAAAGTTACTATGAACTTCATTTTAAATCAAAGTATGGAAGAACATGAGTTTATTGAAGAATCTATAGACCATATCAACGCTAACTAGTGGGATTGATCGTGTTCAGGAACACGGTGGAAGTTGGACGGACAAGATCTTATCGCAGATCTGAAGTGGGAGATGGACAATCCATATTAAATCACATATTGTATTTTCTAATAAATTCCCCATCGCATATCGCATTCAAGAAGCAGAGCTTTGGACTTGTGATGAAGAGTCTTATATTGATTCGGCGATGTGATGTGAAGTTGTGATATAACTTGGAAGTTTCGATATTGAGATGCGATATCGACATCGCATATCACAAATGAGTGAATGAACCTTGGAATTGTGACTTGTGAATCCTTATAAGTAATGATTTGTGAAATCGTAATTTTTTCGATCTGTGATTTGGCTTGGGAGCCGAAATTGAGAAGAGACATTAGTTTTGCAATATTGCGATATTTGCCTTGGTGCTGAATATAACGATCCGTTGTGAGTGCTTCGAAAATTTTGTAGGCCATAACCCACAGGTCCACGTATTGTGAAAAATATTAGCCTTACTACATTAAGAAGTTTGTTTTTGTGTGAGGAGGCTGAGGCAATGTAAAGACCAGATTTGGCCTTCGTGGCCAATTGTGTCCAAACCGGCCCAACCATGGTGCCATATGTGATTATGTAATTTTTTGAATTATTTGAAATAAAATATGGATTGAAATTTTGTGCATTTTTGTTTATTCCCTTAGTTATTAGAATTCATTAATAAATTCGCAGATTGTGCTAGAATTTGGGATTCGACAAAGCTGGACGGGAACTTTAGAAAAAGCGCAACTTGTTCAAAAACATGTGTTTTGGTTTGAAGCACTATGCATTTGTGGTTAGTGATTGCAAACCACAATGTAGTGGAATATCACACATCAGTAAAGGAAGCACAGTTGGCAATGAGCCGTATGAGTTAAAGTGGGGAAATTGAGATAAAGTACAGAGGTTGTGATGCGATAAGAAGTGGGGTTTGCAATGCGATGTGATCACATATTCCATATGATAAGAGGAGCCTTGATTTGAGATGAGTATATATTTGTGATATTACGATGGGATGATTTGCGATGAAGCCTAAAGTTGCGATATTGCGATGCGTGATGAGACTTAATATCGTGATGAGCGACAAGCGCTAAAGTGTAGGGAGTTTGGTTATATAGATCATTTTTTTATGTTTGGTTAACCATTTTTCATGGCCCCATAACCCATAGGTCCGCGAATTATGTAAAATTGTAGCCTTTCTACATCAAGTGGTATCAGAGCACGAGATTTATGAAATCGCAATTTTTACTACTTCATTTTTGGTATCAGAGTAGAAGAATATTCTGCATGCAATGAAAGGAGGTACAAATATGTTGAGGATTAGTAAACATGTGGTATTTATATTTTTGTGTAGGTAGCAGCAGAGGAAGGTGAGAATATTTGCAGCAGCCTAGAGCAAGGAGTGCTCATACGGTTCTAGAGGAGAGAACCAGAGAGATGCAAAAGGTCTGAGCTTAGAGGAGAGAAGCTTAGTGAGGTATCATGTAGCAAGGAGGAAGCTTTCTAATGCAGAGGTTTTGTTGCAACTCATGAGTGCTGTTACGGAAAGATCACGAAGGCAATTCCATAGAAAGTGTGTGTAGAATTTCTAAGAGAAAGAAAAGGGTTCCAAGAAGAGGACTTTGTACTGATAGCAAGTAGCAGAATTTTTTCAGAGATGAAGAAGACATATGACCAGGAGCTCATAAAAATTTTGTACCTGGGGAGATTGATGTAGGCTCATCGGACCACCCTTAATCAAAATCGAAATTAAATGTTACGGAAAGAAAAATGTGGAAAACCATTTGAAGAGGGGGCTGATTTCCATGAAATGTAGCTAAAATGATAAAATTGTTTCCTCAATGGTAAAATCGATGCATCTAGAAGACATGATCTATTTTAAAAAGCTGCCATGTAATTAAAATGAATGATTCTAGGGATTAGTTAAGCGATTGTGGGAGGACATCGTGGATTCTAGACAATTCACTCTTTGTAATCCATTTTAAATATAAAGTCTATGTTGTATGAGAGGAGTAGCACAATGTAACCTTAGGGTGAATGCGTGATCAGGCCCATAGTGGCCTTAGCCTGTAACTCGAGTTCGACAATAATGGAATCCATTTATTTTTAAGTATCCAGCCATATTCTAGATCTTGTGGTATCTATGTGTGTTATTTAATTTACATTTCTCAATGTATATACATATTCTTTTCATTTATGTTAATTGATAGGTTGTGTGAATATGAATGGTGAACGAAGTTCCTATGAACTTCATTTTAAATTAAAGTATGCCATAACATGAGTTTATTGAAGACGCTATAGGCCGTATCAACGCTAACCAATGGGATTGAGATCATGTTTAGGAACACAGTGGAAATTGGATGGATGATATCTTATCACAGATCTGAAGTGGGAGATGGACAGTCCAGATTAAATCACATTTCAGATTTTTTAAGAAATTCCCCATCACATATTGTATTCGGGAAGCAGAGATTTAGACTTGTGATGAAGAGTATTATATTGAGTCGGCGATGCAATGCGAAGTTGCAATATAAATTGGAAGTTGTGATATTGCAATGTGATATCAACATCGCATATCACAATCAGGTGAATCAACCTTGGAATTGCGACCTACAAAACCTTATAAGTTGTGATTTGCGAAATCGTAAAATTTATGATCAGTAATATGGCTTGGGAGCCAAAATTTCAAAGAGTCGTTAATTTTGAAATATTGCGATATTTTCCTTGGTGTTGAATATAGCGATCCGTTGTGTGTGCTTGGAAAATTTTGTGGGCCATAACCCATTGGTTCTCATATTGTGAAAAATTGCAGCCTTACTACATCACCAAGTTTGATTGGTGGTGGGTGACATGATTTTATTGGTTGGTGTGATGGCAAACTACATGCTGCCATGTGCCCAACCAGAGGCTGCCATGTGGCAGCATGGGAGGCCACCAAAAATTGGTTGAAGGGCTGAGTGTACTGGGTGGGGGTCGAACACTTGACCTTCATCCAACAAACATAGCCTAATCCCATTGTGCCATAGGTATTACTCATTAACACTAAGGTTAACAACCTTATTTAAGTTGCATGCACCAAAGGGTTGGGGGTAGGGGCAAGGGCTAATCTCCACCACCCCCCCCCCCATATAATATGCCATACGACTATCTGAAGGAGACCGGTGACATAGATGCCCTAACCACCACCCTAACTTCCATAGTAATGGCCACAAGACTGTGCCATGAGACCATTGCCACCATAGCCATTTCTGTGACCAACAGGGAAAATTATCGCCCGCCCAGACTGCCACTCAATCTGCCAATGTGACCTCACCAGAGCCTAACCACCGTCAGTTATCAAACCACCTGGCGATTTTTAAATTAAAAAATTATTAGCACACCAATGTATTATGGTTTTAAATTCAGATTATAGGCGTTATTGGGAATTTTAATGCTCCGACAATTTCGCCCATATTAGAGAATGGATATTTCCATAGCCATAAACATAATGTTGAGATCTTCTGGAAAAATGTGTATATTGCTCGGGCTCAACGAGAAATATACATGGTTTTCGAGAAGCTCTCAACATTTAATTTCACTCAAAATTCCAGAGAATTGTCACTCTATTAGCTGAAAATGGGGTGAATTTGTAGGGCCAGTCTGGATTTTGGGGAAATTGTGGTGTAGTTAGCATGAAAACTAGGGAGCCTCATAACTTCTCCAATTTTTTACCAATTTCGGATGAGAAAGAGGCTAGACATAAATTTTTGGGGATTTTGAAGCTAATGGAACACTTTTTGAATCCATTTGAGTATTGTAAATGTATGTAATCACCATTTTGAGCATAATGAAAGAGAGCCAATCATTTTAAAGATGGACCAAGGAGACATAGCCTAGGAGGGGTGAACTCCTTCATCATTTTATACAGTTGTGGTTATTATTATGGTGTATTTGTCTATTGTTTCTTTACATTTCAGATTTTATTTACATTCTTTATGTGTTTAAAAATTAACGTAAAAGCTCTCAAAAACTCAATTTGATCACTTGAAATTTAGAAACCCTCAAGCACATTTTAATTAATATCTCATACAGATCAACAGACTTAAAGAAGGGCTACAACACACCAAGATTTTGGTAAAACCCACAAACTAAACCTTTCTGAAATCCTCAATACATCAAGAGTCCTAATAGGTGGGTCATTAATTTTCGAATATTTTTCCATTCTGTCAATTGACAATGGTACTGCAAATATTTCGATTTTGCGGGCCCTTTAGTGTTATAGAAAAATTCAACAAAATTTGAGGTTTTTATGAGAATTTGAGGTTTGCCTAAATTTTGAGGTTGCCCCTTGTTCAACTTTATATGCTTTATTTTGAGGCTTTTCCCATATTTGATGTAATATTCCCAAATTTCCACATCATATTTGAAATATTAGAGTCCTTGATTTTCTTAATGAATTAAATAAATAAAAGGGTGGAGGGACCCACAATACTCAATATGAATAAATATAAACTTTGTGTGTGTGAATGTGGATTAATTAAGCCTAGATATACATAATAAGGTAGTTGAGCGACTACTAATGTGAATGAAATTGGAAAATCTGTCTCATTAATGAGATAGATCATGGAGGTTGACATAGTCAACTCAGATCTTGAAGATGTCAAACAAAATATCATGAGACATTGATGATAAAGTGATGGAGGATGATGTGTAAACACATCACACTTGATGGAGAGGGTGTACATTGCACCTCGACATGATGGTTGATTTGGTCAAACAATGCGGTCAAACTTGGAGGATCTTGTCCACATACACTGCGCAGTCTAGATGAGGGCCAAGGCTTGGGAAGGCTCAAATGTTATATAAAGAATATGAAGGCAAGGATGAGGGCATGCTGATTATTATTGATGTAAAGATATTTTCAGATCTAGAATTGTCATGTGACATTCCATTGCTTTCTCGGGCTGTTTAGCAGAGATTGCAAGTGTTGTTTAGCACAGGGTGTTCTTGGTCAGGAATCCCACCTCTTTCTTAGAGCAGCTCTGGAAAGAGTCTTGTAATTCATTCTACATCAGGATTTAAGTGTTGCATCTCTTTTTCCTACTTTCTGCAGAACATCCATATTCAGAAATTGCAGATTTTTGAAGATCAATTTGGAAGGAGGAAGTTGTCTTTAGTACTTCATCTAGAGAACTGGTGAGGGTTTATTCCCATCACCTTGGGCTTAAATATCATCTTCCCAGAGCTTCATTGCAGATCTGGCATCAGGCCAAAATTTATTGACCTCCTAGCAGTAGTATTTCCTTCGGGAATTATGCTATCCATTTTGTAGATTCAAAAGGAGGAAGGAAGTTACTAGCATTTCAGCTAGTAATCCTATGAGGGATCATCCTCTCACATTTCCATCAGTCTTGCCATTAGCCTAGAGTTTATTGCAGCATTTTTCAGTAGGAAGAAGGCCTCTCTTTCCCTCACAACGCAGTTTCTAGTGGCAGGCAATCATCATTGGAGGATTGAGAAGCTAGATCTAGAGCTTCCATATTGTAGATCTGAAGAAGGGATCAGCCCTTCAAGATTAGATATGGTATTGCAACATATTTTAGCCATATATTTGAAATATATAGCTTCAGATCTGTATTTCCTAGCAGATCAAGGATCAAATCCTAGGGAGGTGATTTTCCAAAGTTGTAGATCTAGAAAATCCTTTCTTGGTTATCTTGGGAATCCATCACATTGGCCAGATCTTGAATCTTGGTATCATCTAAGCTCCAGATTTGAGCATATTTACATTTTCCTTCCAGCCTGCAACTATATGTTCATACTCTGCTGAAGGGACAACACAATATTTTCTTTAGTGCCTCTCTAGTTACGTTGTACCTATTGTAGCATGCTTTCTGGGTGATTCTAGGCCATCTCTTTGGCTAGATCTACTCATATTTTGTACACGGTGTAACCGACTCTTCTCCAATCTAATGAAATGGCTCAGCTTCTCTGTAAATTCTGATGTTTTTTTAAGATTTATTGTTTATCTTGCTACAATTCTTATATTGTGTTTAAGTATTACTGCATTCTCCCTTTTGGGATATTATAGTGGTATCAGAGCATGATATTTGGCTCAGCTTGTGGACACTTCATCTTTTGCATATGAAGAAGAAGTAGATAGATGAGATCCATCATGGAGGAAGAAAATTCTGCCACTCATTTCTATAGATCTATGCAAGATCTCTCCAAGGAGGTCTATCAAATGAAAGAGGAAAGGTAGAAAGAAGATCTAAGAAGAAGTTGTGATGAGGAAGGTTCAAGCACTTCCTATTAGCAAAGAAGAAAACCGGAGAATCCTAGATCTCCTCATAAATCCACTATGCCCACTTTCTTTGAAGAAGGTAGAGGGTGTAGAAATGAAGGAAGGAATGAACCTGAGATTCATGAGACTCTCAGTCTATATCTTGAGGAGTACAAAGCACGGTCTATAGCATTCAAGGAGAAACTAACTCTCCAACAATTCTTCAAAATCAAAGAAGAAAGAGGATCCTATAGCAACAATAGAAGGAAGAGGCACAATAGATTCTATTTTCCTAAATTTGATGGATCCTTCTCAAGAAATGTTAAGGCTTGGAGGAGAGAGTTAGATGCATTTTTCAGACTACATCCTATAGCTAAAGAAGAGGTTGTTCAAATTGAAGTACTTCATCTCTTAGATGAAGCCAATGATTGGTGGTTTGGTCACATGGAGCATGCAAAGGTGAATAAATATTCAGATTTCTTTCACAAGTTGAGGAAGGAATTTTATGGGAGAAAACTAGAGATATGCCACAAAGTGACATTTGCTAAGGAGGAGGATGTCAATCTTGTCACTCTGGAAAAGAAGTCACTACATTCACCACCAGCTGCAGAAGTACTTGCATCCGAAGAAGAGACTCTTGCATCTTTGCAAGATAGTCTTGAGCTCTTAACATATAGAGTCCCATGAATGATTCAAGAGATGCATGAGGGAAAGGAGGAGAATTCTAGTGCTGGTACACTTGGAGAAGAGCAGTCATCACTCTTACCAGCAGTTGGAGGCACTATTGTCCCGGTTGGTGAAACTCTTGTGTTATGTCAAGATGTTCCCACATATTGGTTGATCCAAGGTATGCATACACATTCATCACCTAATGTTTCAGTAGATCTTATTGAAACATATGGGGACATGCCATCAGGGTAATGCATGAACAAGGGTTAGATCCACAAGCTGATTTGAAGCAGAAACATATCACAGCGCAGAGGACCCTTGATTTAATCAAGGAGGAGATGACAAGCTATCCCAATCTGTCATGGATGAACTACATTCAACCTCTTGAGTTGAAGTGTAGAGTTTCAGAAGAAGGGATGAGCATAATCCTTTATACAATGACTGGTTATGAGATCAGTGTTGTACCTTTCTTTGAGACAACTTATGTATTACCTTGCATATCTACAGTGTTGTCACTTAGAAGCAGTGATAATGATGAGGTCCCATAATTCTTGGAGCTTTCTAAAGGTAGCTTCACTCATGAAGCAATAGAGGTAAAGATGATAAAGGGTAGACATCTTGAGATAAGAAACTTTTTCTCCTTTCTAGATGACCCTTTCTCAATGAGCATCTCACAGCTCAAAGAGAAACTTCTAAATATAGTAGATCCAAAACCTCATTGGTTTTGGAAGGCCATGGATGAGAAGAAGATCTCATTAAGAGATATTATTGGAGGTGCACTTCAACATTTCATGGACTGCAAAATTCTTCATCAGTTTGGGGAAGATGGTATTCTACAAAGGGAGGATATCATGATTATGTAGCACATCACTCATCTTCCATATTTGGGTGAGTGAATGAGGAAGATAAGCAAGGGTTTTCATGACCACTTGTAGATTTATATGGGCCAGCAAGCTTGGTTACGTTGGTTTCCCTTGGGAGGTTCTTGTCACTGCCTAAAGGCTCCTACTTCTTTGATCCATGCCTTGAGGAAAACTTATGAGATGAAGAAGGAGGCATGGCCGCGCTGTCTTCTCTTGGGTGAGTATTGTTACCACCCAATAGCTCATATTTTCCTGATTCATGCCTTGTGTATCAATGATAGAATGCAACAAAAGAAGGCATGCTCATTTTGGTTTCACTTGAGAGAGATTGGCCACCACATGACATCTCCTATGTCTATGTGTTTTGTATTGGATAAAGCTTGGCATGATGCTCTCATGATGTGCATTGATGATGTTTCCTTTTATTGGGCTGATGTGACATTCCATATGTCCATTAGTATGCTTTTTCTTCATGATGCACATGAGGAAGAGAGAAAGCAACAAGATCTCTTGTTGCTTTGGTTGCTTTTGGGGGAGTTTGGCTTGTCCATATTACATGGAGGAGATGGAGGATGGCAGCAAAGGGCCTTACTCCGGTAGTTACTATTAGGAGAATATGTTTTGACATCTTTGTCTACCCATATAGCTCGTTTCCTTCTTCTTTTGCATAACATTGGAATGATGCTTGGATCCAACAAGGCCAACAGGGCTAAGTATGAGATCATATCAATTCTCAATCAAAATCATAAAACATGGGATGGAGAGATGTATTGTGTGATGGAGATTTTCCTTTGTGAAGAGAACCACCTTATTTTATGCACCTCATGTATTAATGATGATGTTGGACATCATATGGTTGTCACTTGGTACTTCATGATGGAAGGAGGACATCTAACCATACAGTTAGAGGTCATTCTTTATGTTTTTAAAAGACAATTTGGAACCAAACATGCATAAACCATTGCAGAAAATGGAGGAAGCCTTCCTTATGTGGATGCCATTTGGAGGGGAATAGATGGCTTGCATCTATTTTTGGAGTTGCTTGAGGACAAGCAACATTTTGCTGGGGGGGACTGTAATATTCCCAAATTTCCACATCATATTTGGAATAATAGAGTCCTTGATTTTCTCAATGAATTAAGTAAATAAAAGGGTGGAGGGACCCACAATCCTCAATATGAATAAATATCCACTTTGTGTGTGTGAATGTGGATTAATTAAGCCTAGATCTACATAATAAGGTAGTTGAGAAACTACTAATGTGAATGAAATTGGAGAATCTGTTTCATTAATGAGATAGATCATGGAGGTTGACACAATCAACTAAGATCTTGAATATGTCAAACAAAATATCATGAGCCATTGATGATAAAGTGATGGAGGATGATCCGCAAACACAACACACTTGATGGAGAGGGTGTACATTGCACCTAGACATGATGGTTGATTTGGTCAAACAACACAGTCAAACTTGGAGGATCTTGTCCACATAAATTGCGCAGTATAGATGAGGGCCAAGGCTTGGGAAGGCTCAAATATTATATAAAGAATATGAAGGAAAGGATGAGGGCATGCTGATTGTTCTTGATGTAAAGATCTTTTCAGATCTGTAATTGTCATGTGACATTCCATTTCTTTCTCGGGTTGTTTACCAGAGATTGCAAGTGTTGTTTAGCATAGGGTGTTCTTGGTTGTGAATCCCACTTCTTTCTTAGAGTAGCTCTAGAAAGAGTCTTGTACTTAATTCTACATCAGGCTTTAAGTGCCACATCTCTTTTTCCTACTTTCTGTAGAACATCCATATTCAGAAATTGCATATTACTAAAGATCAGTTTGGAAGGAGGAAGTTGTCTTCAGTACTTCAGCTAGAGAACTGGTGAGGGTTTTTTCCCATCACCTTGGGCTTAAAGATAAACTTCCCAGAGCTTCGTTGCAGATCTGGCATCAGGCCAAAAGTTATTGACCTCCTAGCAGCAGTATTTCCTTCAAGAATTACGTTGTCCATTTTGCAGATCCAAAAGGAGGAAGGAAGTTACTAGCATTTCAGCTATTAATCCTATTATGGATCATCCCCTCACATTTCCATTAGTCTTACCATCAGCCTGGATTTTATTGTAGCATTTTTCAGTAGGTATAAGGCCTCTCTTTCCCTCATAGCGCAGTTTATAGTGGCAGTTGTGTTGCAGCAGCTACAATCATCATTGGAGGATTGAGAAGCTAGATCTAGAGCTTCCATCTTATAGATTTAAAGAAGGGATCAACCCTTAAAGCTTAGATCTAATCTTGCAACATATTTCAGCCATATATTTGACAAATCTAGCTTCAGATCTGTATTTCCTAGTAGATCAAGGATCAAATCCTAGGGAGGTGATTTTCCAAAGCTGTAGATCTGGAAAATCCTTTCTAGGTTATCTTGGGAATCCATCACATTAGCCAGATCTTGAATCTTGGCATCATCTAAGCTCCAGATTTGAGTAGATTTGAATTTTCATTTCAGCCTCCAACTATATGTTCATACTCTGCTGAAGGGACAATGCAGTATTTGCTTCAGTGCCTCTCCAGTTACGTTGTACCTATTGTAGCATGCTTTCTCGGTGATTCTAGGCCATCTATTTGGCTAGATCTACTCATATTTTGTACATGGTGTAACTGATTCTTCTCCAATCTAATAAAATGGCCCAGCTTCTCTATAAATTTTGATGTTGTTTTAAGATTTATTGTTTATCTTGCTGCAGTTCTTATATTGTGTTTAAGTATTACTGCATTGTCCCTTTTGGGATATTACATTTGAGGTTTTCATCCCTGAATTTTGGGGTTTTCTAAATTTGAGGTTTCGACCTTCAAATTTGATGTTTGCCAAAATTTTCACTTGTTCACACCTTAACGAGCTCCCACCTTAGAATAAAATAAAGGTCCCTCCCTGCTTTCACATCAATAACAAAATTATTCCTACAATCTCCCCCTTTGTAATTGATGGAAACCTCAAAAAAATTCATGTAAAAATGCTAAGGAACACCTACTACTTTAGAGCATGCATACTTTGTTGTAGAAATAAGCCCAAGAATAGAAATCAGGGGAATTTTAGGGGCTAATATTCAGAGGTGGGCTAATTTTCCATGTTTTCCCCCAAAATAAATATTAATCAATTCCCATTTTCTCTAAAAATGATCCACACTTATTTTATAATAAAAAAAACATTTTACCTTTAAGACCACCAAAATTATATAGAGGCTATATAGAATTAATAGAAATTTCAATATTTTTACAAAAATATTTCTAAACATTTTATAATTAAATACTATGAATCAAAAAAATTCACTAGCGTTTCTAAAGTTTATGATAAATTTCCATCCTTAAATTTTTCCCTCATAGAAATAAAGGTCTATGACATCCCTTACATGTATCCACATGACCTTGGGAAAGCATTTCCATAGATTTTGTGAGAGTTTTAACAACAACTCAAAAGACATGTGATTATTTATTTGTGATAATTGATAGGTTCAACAATATGTGCATTCTCATTCCCTATAAAAGGAACATCAAAATATATGAATAAGAAAACATGTTCTTTGAATCGATCTAGGTGCAATTTGGAATATGACGGAGCACAATCTCAGAAGGAGATACAATACCTTTTGGACTACACTTTGGGAGAAGATGGATTCCAGGTTGAACATATCTAAAACATTCCATAATAGACAAATGGGAAAGGAGAGGTAGTCAATAGGACTTTGGTGTAGCATTTGGGAGGTTACTATAAAATTCATTAAATGACATGGGAAGAAAAATTTATCTATATTTAGCACTTTTATAACATAGTAGTCCACACATATACTAGTAAGTTCCCTTTTGAAAGTTTCTTCGAGTATTCACCACCTTCATCCTTAGATGTCTTATATAAGAGGGAGGAGTGAAAAAATGCATAATAGGAGAAGCATTGAGAGAAAATAATTTTGTTGAAAATATTAGACAAAACCATTTTCAATTATAAAAGATGTTGAAGAATTCATAAGAAAAGGATAAGGTCAAAAATGATTAAAATATAATAGAGAATTCAATAAAAGTGGGATGAAAATATTGGTTATAATTGAAAAAGGAAAGACGATAGAGTCTTTGTAAAAATATAAAATATTTATGGTATGGATCCTTTGAGATATTGGAGAAGTTGGGAGATAAATTCCATAGACTTTTTCCACCCCCATATATGCACATTTACTCTTTAGTGAATGTGGAGAATTTGAAACTCGGTGAGCCTTCCATGTTGGATATAGAGGAGTAGTAGGTTCTACCTTGATCCAGGTGGATAATGGTGGACACCTGCCTATTCCATTTGGATCCTCGCCATTGTTTCTTTCAGTTTCCTTAATTGTAGCATGAATTACTATTTTTGGCATTTTTTCAGGTCTTGAACTTCTAGAGCCATTTTAAGGTGCTAAAAAACGTTTCTTTTAAATGAGAAAACCCATAGCATTTGGTAGGGGTTTGCAGTCGAAAGTTGTATTCCTTGGATAGATATTTCTAATGAGTTATTGTATGCATCAAACAAAGTTTGTATGCCAACATTACAACCCCAGGAAGTTGATGTACCAAGTTAGCCCAACAGCTCACAAACTTTTAGTGCTTCATCTCCTAGGGATAGGTTTTTCGATGCTTATGATTTTCCATTGTTTCTCAATAATAAATAGGCCTTCAAGCCTCATTGTAACATAGTTTATAAGGAAAGTAGCCACCACATATCTTCTCAGAGATAAACTACCATCGCCCAAGCTAGTTTATTTTGAGTATGCATGTAAACAATTTTAAATATTTTGTTATTAATGAATTGAAGTTATTTTTTTGTTGTATCTCTATTTTTATATTATATCTCTATTTCATTTCGTTCCTTCATAAATTTATATCAGTGGTATCAAAGCGGTTTTCTCTTTCTCTATTTTTTGTGCATGTCACCAACCAGGTCAGGGTATAAGGATTTAGGGCTTGAACTAGTTGAACCTTTGCAAGACTAGCCTTGCCTCTAAAAATTCCAAGATTTAGATATGGAATCCCTACTGTGACAAACTGGGCTACTTCCCATAATTGTAAATTATATTTAACAAGCTATTTGTAGATTACTTCTGAAAATATCAAATTAGTTACTAAAGGAGCCTTCAGTCAATTAAATTACATGTGAAAACATTAAACTAAGAAAGAGAAATAACCCACACATAGGACATTGTTATTCTTGGACGAATGTCCCCGGAAAAACCAAATGCGGGAAAACAAAAATTTGAGGGTTTTATTATTAAGCAACAGTAATATCTGAATACATATTTGATTGTCTCACCAGATAATTTAGTTACAAATAATATGACTGAAAGAAAAATAAGTGAAGTTGCCTCACTCTATCAATGAAAATCTTGGTTGATACGACCATTGAATCATGTGCCTCAAGCAGGATATGCATTGCCTTTGTGTAGTGACTATGCAGTCCCAATGTCAACCCTTCTGGGCACTGTGTTACTCATCTGGTGAATCAATCTACTCCACATAAATTCTGATCTCTGCCTTTGGATCTCACACCCCAGCTTCTGGCTTCTAAATTTTATCTTTTAGCAAACCCTTGGATTTCCTTTGGCCCTCTTCGTAGCCTCTGCGTAGCCCTATGTGGCTTCGAGTCAGCCTCTCTGTCTCTGCACAGTGGATGTTGGATATCTCTCTGCCCTTCTCTGCGGATGATTCTACGGCTGAAAAATTTTTCTCTATGGATATTGTTTTTTCCCCTCACTACAATGAAGAATAACTTAGATCAGGTTTTCATCTTGAGCACTGCTCACTTCAGAAAATTCAATCACTTGAGCCTTTTAGAGCATCTTACAAATGACCCTCAAGCCTTCCTTTATAGTATTCTCGTTGAGACTTCAATGGACGAGATATATTTCCAATCAAAAACTATGATTATATTAGACTTTATCTTCTATTTCTAGAAGTTTCACCCATAATATACATTAATACTCATTAATTATTTTAATTTCCTAGGTTAGATTTAGGGTCCTTATTAAAAATAATTAATTTTTCTTATAAAATTGTTTCTGGGGGGAATTTCCCAAAAAAATTTCTGGGTTATTTGTAATGCATGAGTCTAAGCCTCATAAAGTTTGAGACTTAGAGCACATCTGATGTTACCACAAATCAACACTCCATCTTAGCGAGGAAAGTGCTCTAATAGATATGCCCTGTTGCACACTACTCTGACTCTGAAGCATCTCCCTCTGTGTTGATGATGTATGAGATGCTTCCCATCAATCAATACATTATTGTTTCATTGTACTGCTACTAACCCTGCCATGATCAACACAACATTCATATGGAAAATCCCTCTCAAATGTTGCATCCACTGCTAGCACTTCCACAGCTAACTTTGCATTGCAACGCAGCTGCTGAGAGAAGAAACTAAAAAACATTCATTAATATGAACAAGTGTTCAGGATGTGTCTTGATGCTGAAACCCTAAATACTTCTAGACCCACAGTATCCCTATGAAGCATTATGTTTTTGTTGCTCTACACTGCGTCTCTCTACGTTGCTACAACTCTGCTCTATGATTTTACAAATCTTCTTTGCACTACTCATATGTTAGCATTGATAACTACTGCATCTATCATTTCTACACTCCTCTGCATCAACTAAAAACTCTAAATTCTGCTACTGCTAATCTTGGGCATCCATAGGAAGGTACGATTCGAGAGGTGGAATCCTCAAGGATCCTGCACAATTGAAGTTCTTGCGAACTTACAACTCAATGTTACCCCATATCCCTCCTAGATATGCGCAGGCACTCATGGTGTATTCATCCTCATCGATCTTCATGGTCGCAGCCTTCGGATAATGCTTCTCTCCCTAGTCCTTGTGTTTCAAAGGAAAATGGGAAGCATAGTGACCAATTTCTCCACACCTAAAACACATTATCTTCGAGACATATTTCTTACATCTCTGCTACTCCTACTTCCCTTCGGATGCATGGGTTGCATTTTCTTTCTCCTACTTCTTCACCTTCGGTCCATTGCCACTGCTACCATCAAGTTTGCACTTAACCAGTCTCTTCTTATCTCTTCTTGCTGAAGAGCAGCCCACATTTGCTCCTAGCATGGCAAGGTTACTTTGTCCAGGATACTCTAGAAAAATACTTTCCAATCCTTAGTGTCTACATTAAGATCCAGTCTCACCATCTTTGTAGGATAATGGGTAGACCCCATGGTTGCAAGTTCGTCATGGATTTACTAAATCTTAGTTATGAATGGAACAATGTGATCCCCTTTCCGCATCTGCGCCATCCTCAGTTTCTTCTCTAAGTACATCTTCCGCTGCTCGGAAGATCCTTCATATAGCATGGCCAAGGCTTCCCACATCTGCCTAGCAGTATCTTTGCCAGCTATATGAGATACTATGTGAACTTTCACTCCATTTAGGGGCAACCATTTTGCCTTTGCCATATCAGCCTTGTAATTTTTCAATGGATATGGATCTCCAGGGACAACTAATTTGTTATCCACGAAGAGCTTGAGATCGTACTCATCTAGAAGAAAAGTGATTATTGCCTTCCAGATCACGTTTTTGGACACTCCCTCCAACCGGTCCTGATCTCTAAGCTTGTGTGCTACTATGCCCACTTAAAAATGTCGAATATTCTCCTCTTCACCCCCCTATATGAAAAAATCGACATGATTAAACACTCCTTGTGGAGCTCGTAGATATGCTAGCTGGATCTGCTACTCAGATCTTGAAAAAATTGAAATTCCCTAGTTAGGAACTTCCCGAGGAAGAAAATTCCCTCATTGTGTTGCTTCTTCCTCTTCTGACGAATTTATTCCTAGCAATATCAAGGTATACCTTCAGAAACTGCATTCCACCAGCTCTTCGTTGAGCCTCTGGGTTGTTCCCTATGGCTCAAACAATTCCTATCTGGAAGCCTTTCCTCTCTATCGACTCACTCAGAGAGAGACTTTCCTGAAAATTTCTGCCCTTCTGGCCTTAACTACGCAATCTCTCTAGGGATTCGATTTACTGCTTTCTACAGCTCTTCAACCTCTGACTCAATGATGGATTTGATTTTCCTATTTCAGAATCAATTCTATGATACCATGTGAAAATTCCAAGATCTAGATATGGAATCCCTACTATGACAAACTGAACTACTTATCCTACTAGTAAATTAGATTTAACAAGATATTTGCAGATTAATTCTGAAAATATTAAAGAAGTTGCCGAAGTAGCCTTCACTCAATTAAATTACATGTGAAAAAAATAAACTAATCAAGAGAAATAACACACACACAAAAGACACCATTATTTTTGGACAAATGTCCTAGAAATACCCAATACAGGAAAACCAGTGCAACAAATATGAGTGTTTTAATATTAAGTATCAGTAATATCTGAATATATCTCTAATTGTCTCATCGGAAAAATTAGTCAAAGATAATATGACCAACAAAAAAATTAGTGAGTTTAGCTCACTCTATCACTGGAAATGCCAATTGATCCAACCACTGAATCATGCACCTCTATTAGGCTCTTCGTAGTCCCAATGTCAACCCTTCTAGGCACAGTGACACTCAGCTCGTGAATCCATATTATCCAGAAAAATTATGATCTCTGCCTCCCAGACTCACACCCCGACTTCCGGCTTCTGAAATCGACCTTTCAACAAACCCTTGGATTTCCTCTGGCCCTCTGCGTCGCATTGCATCAACATCTCTGGATCTATGTAGTACCTATTGGATCTCTCTCTACCCTTCTCTGTTGATGATTCTCCAGCTAAGAAAGATTTATCTCTGGATACTGTCTCTACCCCTCACTGCAGTGAAGAATAAATTATATCTAGTTTTCATCTTGAGCAATGTTCACTTCAAAAAATTCGATCACTTGATTATTTTGATGTATCTTACCAATGACCCTCAAGTCTTCCTTTATAGTCTTCTCACTGAGACTTCAACAACCAATATTAGATCTCCAATCAAAAACTAAGATTATATTAGACTTGATATGATTTTTATAGAAGTTTCACCCACAGTTTACATTAATACTCATTAATTATTTTAATTTCCTAAGTTAGACTTAGGGTCCTTATTAAAAATAAATATTTTTTCTTATAAAATTGTTTCTAGGTGGAACTTCACAAACAATTTCTAGGTTATCTGTAATGCATGTGTCTAAGCCTCTCCAAAATTTTTGAGAATTAAAGCACATCTGATGCTACCACAAATAAACATTTCCAACCACGGTGGCCTCCCATGGTCAAAGAAATGAAATATGAGGGAGTAGGAGATCCTTTCAAAATATTGCTCGAAGAATCCCTCGAGTGACAAAGGAATACTATGATGGAAAACTTTTCTTAGATCCTTTGATAGATGCCCACATGTGATGCATCTTCATCCACCTTGATGACCTCCCATGGTAGAAGAAATGAAATATGAGGGAGTAGGATATCCTTTCAAAATATTGTTCGATGAATCCCTCGAGCGACAAAGGAATGTGATGAGGGAAAACTATGCTTAGATCCTTTAGGAGATGCACACAGGTGACACACCTTCATCCAACAGCCACCTTGAAAGTGCCACTCCCTTTAAGGTATAAGTCAACTTTTAGATTCCCATATTTGAAGGCCAAATAGATACATATATAATAGATAAATGGTTAAATTTGTTCGAAGGACATTTTTCAGTTCATGATTTTTGCAATAGGGGAAATATTAAATTTTCATTCCTCAATGTTTCCCCCCATGCCAAGGATTAGTGGGAAACCTACTGTGAGAAGAGGAATGAGAGGGAACCCTCACTATTTTCAGTCACAGCCACTTGCAATTCTTTCTGAGATGCCATAAAGGAAAAATATTACCCTGTCAAGAGCTATGAATATAAGTATATAAAGTGGACAAAATTGTGGTAGGTAAGTGATTAGGACGTTCCAGTGTTCACAAATATATTTCATAGCCTTTCGCATGAAGTTTGGTATCAAGGATTATGAGCGGCATATGGAACTCAATTACCGTGATTTTCTACAAAAATAAATCCAGGACGATATGGATTTTATGGAAATCTCCTCACTTGGTGTTTCCTATCAATACGCTATCAAGATCGAGAAAAAATTTAAACAGAAGAAGCGAGACTTTGGATCTATGAATGTGAAGCAAGTGAAAGGCACCCCCAAACCACAGAAAAATGCATAGACCCAAAGCAGGGTGACCCGGGATAACCCAATGAATATTCAAGAAAATAAAAACACCACAAAGACAAAGAAGGACACAATAAAGTGGTATGATTTCCATAAGAGCCCCACTCATAACACAAGTGAGTGTCGATCCATGCAGTTATTGGTGGTCAAGCTAAAGGCTTCAGATTCAAATGCATGTTGTGAATCTGAGTCAAAACTTGAAAATGGGAATGAAAAAGGGAAGAATATTATTGATGTGGATCCTAGCACTTCTATTGCCACCACCAAGGTCCAGAATATTGAACCTGAATATCCATAGGAGGGGGAGAATCTCTTCCACTCATAAATATGGGTGAAGGGTTCGCCGCTCTAGTTCATTGTTGACAACGTGAGCCAAAATAACATAATTTTGGTAGAGTTCATGAAGTATTTTGGCCTATCAGCCACACCACACCCACAGTCATACACCATCAGGTGGATTCACCAAGGACAATATCTCCACGTCAGCCAACAGTGTCACTTTCCCTACAACATCAATCCCTTCAAAGATGAGGTATTATGTGATGTTGATCCTCTTGAAGTTTTTAATTTATTATTGGGCCAACCATACGTGTAAAAGGGTCATGTTATGTATTATTCTAGGCCTCAAAATATTATTATTACTTTGGAAAATAATTTATACCAGAGGTATCCCCGTCTACCACCATCTCTTTGATATATGCTAAGAAATGCAGTAAGATCATCTCCCAGATAGATATTTTTTTCCCCTTTTTTATTCACTCTCAAAGTAAGGGGAAGACTATGGTCACTTCCATGGACCCTAAGAAAGGTTCCTCGATGCAGCAGAAGTATGTGGATAAGGTCATGGAATAATTCAGATACATCTTCTACTCACCTACAGGGGCACCCTTACATTTTCAGGTCAAGCATTCGATTGATCTGACCCCCAGAGCATCTCTACCCAATGTGTCGATATAACACTGCTCCATTTTTTCAAAATGAAGATAAGAACTAGTAGATCGAGGAGTTGTTTCAAAAAGGGTATATCTGACCAAGTTCCTTACCTTGCAAAAGCCCTATTTTACTTTTGCAGAAGAAGGATGGGACCTAGAGGATCTACATTAATTATCGGGCTTTGAATAAAATCATTGTCATGAATAGGTATCCCATCCCGCGGATTGATGAAATTCTTGACTAACTCAAGGGGGCCAACATATTTATTGATCAAACGGGAACTACTACCTCAAAACAAGAACTCTAGCCCCAAAAAACATGCAAAAAAACCACCAAAACGAAAAGTGTGTCTTCCATAACGCAATTTTTTCTTTTTTTTAGCATCAAATTTCAACATTTTTTAAAGTGTTGATGGTGGAATAACCAAAAAAAAATTGTGTCACAATTTTGATACTTTTTAACAATGGAATTAAAGATCAAATATTAGGACATTCAAAAATCGTAAAATTCTAAAATTTTTGATACATGATGTTAAATATACAAATATCATGTCTGAAAGCCTTCTAATTGCCAACAATGTTGACTCTTTATATCTGAAATCCTTATATCTTGTTCAAGATAAAATATCTTGACTCTAACAAATTGAAAATTTGTAATTGTTTTCAACCATAACATTAAACATAAAATATTGTAGCGCATACAAATGTTAATATTTTTACAAGTTTTAAATCTTAATTTTTTAAATATTAAGTTTTTAACATACTTGAGCCATGAAATTATGGACAAATTATATGACTTAATTATTTTTTTAAAATGAGCAAGTAAATGAAATATTTATTATTCCAAGAGTAATTTCTATTTTAAAGGATACAAATATAGATGTTTTCAAATATTAGTCTAATGCAACTTATCCAATTACAACCAAAACCTAAAAATCAACCATCAAAATGAAGTGTCCCCTTTCAATGAGGCATAAAATTTTTAAAATTTTAAAAGTATCTTATACCAAATGTAAACAATAACTAATATCATGGCAATATCATTGCATAATGTAAAAATTCAACATTAATTTCTATTTTTTTTTTTTTACTTTTAATCAAAATATCAACTTTGGTATATTTAATATAACATAAATTAGTTTTGTAATTCATTGTTGCACTATGGATATTATAAAGAGATGAATTCTTCATAATTAAAAATATATAATCCAACAAACATAGAAATGCATCATAAATTCATGTAAGATCATATGGAAGTCAAAAAATTTATTTCAAGTCACCATGCAAACATCAATTACATAAAAATGTCTTAGACAGTTATTCAAAGTCACTCATGTTCTAGAACACCATCAAAACCTACATCTTCAGATGAATGATTGGATGGAGATGAAGATTATCCATGTTCTTCCCTTTCATCAACTAGTACTCCATCTGAGTCAGCATGCATGCCCACTATTGGACTATATAAATCACTTATTAAATGAATGAACAACATACATTTAATTATCAATCCAGGGATGTTTATTTATTCCAATGACAGTAGCACTGTCTCTACCAATACACCAACCAGAAGTAATCTCAAAGAAAAGAAATCGTTGTTGAAGTAAAATGCTGGAAATAAATCACTCATGCAGAAATAAAAGAATCCACAAGATTGAAATCACACTTCAATGATCTGTTTAGCTTGCCACACAATAAGTACCTAGCTGGTGTCTCTATTAGCATATGTGTAACAACATATAAAGTATAGAAATCGAAGCAGATATATTCTCAGCTGAACAACAACAACAACACTCTAATGATGCATAAACTGAAATATAACTACATACACACACAACTACTGTAATCACTTGAATCCCTACTAAGAAGGAGGGCCCTTCCTCCCTTGTAGGGCACAGGTAGAGAAGGAAATTTAACTGAAACTAAATGGAATCACACATGTAACATCAATAACAATATGATATGTATTAATGTGAACACAATTAAAGACAGAAAACAATGATGTTCTCCGCTAACCTCTCAACCTCTAGGGCTGAGAGATATATAGTGGTTACATCAGAAAATCTAGGAATAGATCGGTCATGAGAATCTTACGATTCTCATGCTAATTGAAATAGAGATCATACAATTATAACCACTCCCTAATAAATTTATGATTATAAATTAAAAGATTACAATAGGAACTGCCCTTAGGCTGTTATCCCAAAAATACAATGTTAACAACCCCTACAGCTATCGTAACAAAAACACAGCTGTAGTGCAATTGCCAAAGGACAGATCATCAAGAATAGATACAAGAGAAGTCAATTGTACAATTGTATCAGTAGTTTTCCAACGAGTATGTAACATTAGAGCGTAACAACAGTTGCTAGTGGGTCTCTAACATCAAGGTGTAACAGCATTTCTTTTCTGTAACAACACTATTCGAACTGCCCTATGAACTTTGTGTTCGAGATCTTTGGTGCTGCAAATGACATTCGAAAGGAAAACATAAAGACCATTGACCTTTTCCAAACATTCACCATCAATTAGTCATAAAAAGGTATAATAGATCATAATAATTGGTGAATTGGAAAAGTAACAAAAGCAAGGTGAAACAACACAAGTTAGGGTAAAAAGGTAGGAAAAAGGGGTAAAAGATACTCCCATTGGTTATAGTTATAAAGAAAAATAAGGAAGATGAGTGTAGGAAAAATGTGCAAAACCAGCACCCAACATCTCCCCCCAACCGAAATACTTGCATGTCCTCATTCAAACTCATCTCTCATGGGAATATATTCAGTGCAGGTCGGTGAGGTCATAAGCACCAGCTGTGTCCTCATCTGCAGACCTGTATCCCTGATTGGACATCAACTGTCGTACCCAGGATTCCGACTCATACTTTCTTAATTCATAATTGATATGGTAATACTCAATGGGCAACCAGATCAAAGGAAACTTGAACTTCAATCCCAACCACAAAGCTCTAAGGGATTGTACAATCTGTGTGTAGGCCGATACATGTGTAACAACCACCATGAAATTCTAGAATAAGAATGGATCTCCCTTCAATAACTCAACACTGTTGGATTCTGTATGTTTTAAACACCCTGTCAAAGCTTGGCTCTTCATCATTGCGAACTAATTGAGGTAAAAATTCGCAATTCTTCTTCGATAAGTGGCAGCTGGTTCTTTAATCCCAAGGGTACTCAACATTCTCTTGAGTTCTCATCTCAACTTAGCAGCACATCCTAGTTCGTCCTGAACTCACAATGTTGTCTTCTCCTCATTAGTCTCCATAGATTTAATGGCCAGATGCCATTCAATTTGATTCCTCATGAAGGATACAAAGGCCTTAATTGAAGATCTCCCATATAAGAGAATACTGTCACAATCATCTGCATACTCACATGTTCACAAATAATGTTGTGTAAAAACAATTCACACAACAAACTTTGCTCATCAAAATCTAAGGCACAGAAATCATCCAAAAAAGTACGAGTGGAGGAACATAAATAAGGTCTCCCCTCCATAATGGCTTTCAATTGAAACAAGAAGTAAATTTCCCACAGAAAAATAGGATTTGATGGAGAAGGCCACCTACAACCCAACAAGTTGAGGGCGAGATCATGAAATTTTTGTTTATCTATGGTGAGGTCTCCAATATGATCCTATAACAGTAAGAGCCGTTCTTCTTGTTTCTACACAGCTTCATTCTTCTTCTAATCCTCCCACTTTTTCTTCAATTCTGCTTCCATCCATCTTTGATGTAAAGTGTCTATTTCTCTTTGAGGTTCCTTTAGCAAAATCATCCCATCCCGAAGGGAGATTTCTTCTTGTTCCATTTTTGTAACTCATAAATTAACAGTAGCTTCTCAGAGTTCCATCCCGAGATGGGGCTCAACGTTCTCCTTGATTCAATATCTATATCAACAATAGGTGTATCAGCCTCTGCTTCATGGGGTTGTTCCACCTCTGCTGCTGGTTCTTGTGTAATAGCAGCCTCTTCAGTGGGTTATTGTGTGTCAGCCCCTTTGTTTTTACCTAGAATCGCCTTTGTGTCCATTTTTGTTTCTTCTACAATAGGAGTGGCCTCCATAGGTTCTTGTGGGTTGGCTTCTAGGTCAATTATTACAGGAGGCTTTGCTTTAACTGCTGGTTCCTGTGTAACAACAGTATCATCAACAGGTTCTTGTGTAACAGCCTCCTGCTGTTTTGTTTCTACTTCCATTGGGTTGATATTTTCTCTATGGGAATTATATTCGGCTATTGTTAAGGTTTGAAAACATGTCATGCATACTGACACTGAAATTTATCTTCCCTCGGATAATTTCCGCTTCAATTCCTCGTTTTCTTTTCTTAATTTTTCAATTTCTAAACACAAGGCATTGGTTTCATACTTACCTGATGAGGAAGGTTTCCTTTCTTCTTCTAAAACTTTTGCTTCCATCTGATTCTTGGCCATAGGCAAGGGTTTTGCAGGTATGATGACATTCACTCTCTATTTTGGTCTTCTATACCCAATTAGTTCTTCAATAGGCTTCTTCCCAATTCTAACTCCAGCAGGCCGAGTCTGGGTCTCTTCCCTTGTCTGACTTTCTCCTGAGGTCGTGGTTTGTTTCCCCTGGGCTTGTCCTTGGTCTTTGCCTCTTCAATTATTCCCAAGTTTTTCCTTGATGGCCTAGGGCATCCAACACAATTAGCTTAATGATTCTGTGATTAGTTACGCATGCCTTTGGGTGTACTACCATTTTTACTGTTGCTGCCATCTGCTTGATGTTTCCAAGAAAATATAATGGAAGATTGAATCTTTGCTGGTGCCGCAAGTAGTTAAGCAGAGGAAAGTGATAGTTGAATAATATCATAGAAATCCCTTTGCAAGTGATATATTTGATCAAACCTAGGGAAACATATTCCCAAGGATGAGGAAGTGACAATCTGTCAATTCCTCTTACTTTCTTCTCCAGTTTCTCTTCCCCTACTAGGAAACCCTCTTTCAAGGAGGGGTCATTGATATTTCTATTAAACCACCTCCGCCCTTCAACTGGTAGTGAAGTTACCCTAGAAATTACCTCTTTAGTCACCTCCACTTGCATGCCTTTTACTCTGGTTTGATTATTGTTCAAGTTTTGAGCAAATTCAATTGCCACTGCCTCATCTAAGCCTTCAAGCTTCTAGAAAAACTCAACCCATCCAGCCTCTCTGAATATATGGTAAGCTTCAGGACAATTCTGCAGAGCATCTATAGAATCTGTCTCATGCCTGACCACTGCTCCACCCATCTCTGTTGTTTGTTTCTAAATTTTCTTCTTAATGTCCGGGAACACTGCAATATCACTAAGTTTCTGTGTTCACTTCTTGCTATTCAGTCCTGTTGTAACATCACTATGTCTCTAAAATAGCTAATTCTCTGCACCTCTGATTATCCAAATCGACGAGTTTACAAATGAGGATGCAAGGTTTTCGAAGGAGTTTGATGAAAGGTGACAGATTTCAAGGATTTACCAAATCGTACCCTACACTAATACTCATAAATGCCTTATTATGGAAAGTGATGGGATTTTGTACACACGCTCTTTTCCAACCATATTCGGTCATCATTAGCAATTCTGTTATTGATTAGGTGCATGCGAATTTAATAGATATTTATGATTACAACTTTTTTGCAATGATTTCAAGTCATATCCCCTCCCCCACTTTGATTGTGATAGCTTCCCACAGCCGTCACAGGAGCATCATTACTTTGCCAACTAATCACTGAATTATCAATGACAATCATTTACCTTTTTAATGACATACCCGAGGTGACGTTGGAAGAAGACTTGAGTTGACAGCGTCCTGCTTGCAAGGCTCATGTTGTTGTGTTTATCCAGCATAGTTATTGATGTTTATGGAATGAATTACAAAGAACAGCATTCATGGCTATCGGTTGTTACATATGTAACAACCAAGAAAAAATTTAAATTATTCTCAGAAAAACATAATGATCAAAATAAATTGGTACAAAAAATAAATTACATGAATACCATCATCCTATGACATGGATCAGGAAGGGAAGATTATATTACAGGGAGAAAAACATGAGTGTAACAGCTGCCACGAGAGTGGTTTTCAACTGTTACTAACTGTCTGACTGCACCCCGGAAAGGGGTTTTCATAGTTAGATTTATTTTTGTGTTTCTTTTATTTTGTTATTTTATTTTTTATTATATATATATATATATATATATTTTAAATAGGTACAAAAACTACCAAAAAGGTGGTTTTCAATTGCTGCACTTATTGGACTTTCAACTTTTAAGGCTGCAGAGGAGAATGTTCCCCTACCGTTGTAACATGAAGATCAAAGTCAATGACAATGTTTACAAATGATTCCTTTGAATTGGGTTGATGATATAACTTTAGACAGTGCCCATTAACCAGTAATGGCATCTTAGCACTGTCAAAGACTGTATCCACTTCGTAAGGACCTAGCCATCTGATGCAGAGCTTGCCTTTGAAATATTTGAACCTTGAATCATACAAAAGATCCCAATCTCCTTTCTGGAAATTTTTCTTCTTAATAAACCCATCATGCCATCTGGCTCTTTGCTGGAGGATAGTTTCTATCTTTTGAATGGCGGCTAACCATTTCTCTTCCAATTCATTGAGCTAGTTCAATCTTGGAGGCTATGTTGTAATCAAAACCAGATCGACCTACAATGTTTTTATTGATGTCTTTATTTCAAAATCTATGGGGAATAAATGATTCTTACCATACAGCAGTTCATATGGTGAGAAGCCTGTAGTATTCCTCCATGTTGTCCTGTAAGCCCAAAATACCTCTGGAAGTTTCTCAGCCTAGTTTCCTCAGTGGTTGGCTACTGTCTTTGTCAAGATTCCCTCAATGAATTTATTGGTGCTTTCTACTTACCCATTTTCTTTTGGATGATAGGGTGTGGTGATTCTACGATGGGTTCCATACTTCTCAACCAAGTTCCTGATCAAATGAGATGTGAACTGAGGACCCCCATCTGTCACTATCTCTTTGGGTATCCCGAAGAGAAAAAAAATATCTTGAAACAGGAAGTCTGAAATAGCTTGCTCTATTGCTCTAGTTAGTGCCCTTGCTTCAACCCATTTTGTGACATAATCGGTGCAGACCAATATGTATGCTCTTTGTTGTGATGAAGGATTGATTGGCCCCACAAATTCCAGGGCCTGTTTCTCGAATGGTTCTATTACTATCTGAGGTTGTAACGACATCTCATTTGATTTTAGAGGCTGGCCCATCCTTTGGCAACTATCATATCCTTTCACAAACTTCTTGGCATCTTGGAATATAGTTGGCTAGTAGTACCCTGTTGAGAGTACTTTATGTCCTGTCCTCTTGTCAACAAAGTGTCCTCCATAGGGTTCCTTATGACAAGCCCTTAGGATCTCAAATACCTCATCTTCTCTAAAACATCGCCTAATATAGAAATCTGGCCTAGTGTGATAGAGATTACCTTCTATCTAGGAGTAGGTAGCACTCTGTTGTATAGTCCTCTTTCTTTCCTTGGAATACAATTGATGTGGGAATTTTCCTGCAGCAAGGTAATTGGATATATCTGCATGCCATGGTGAGTGAGTAGTAATGGAAAAAAGATACTCACCTGGAAAAGAAGCCTCAGTAGTAGTGCAGTCATCACTTATATTTATTCTAGAAAGGAAATCAACAACTACATTATCTTTTCTGGGTTTATCTAAAATAGTAATGTAAAATTCTTGTAACAACAATAACCATCGTGTAACTCTAACATTAGTAACATGTTTTTTCATCAAAAATTGAATTGCATCATGGTCAATGTGTACAAATACTTGGTACCTGGTGATGCAGTGCTAGAATTTGTTGATAGCATGCTCTACTGCTAAGAATTTTTTCTCAGTAACTGTGTAGTTAAGTTCTGCTGGAGTTAAGTTATTGTTGATGTTATAAATGGCATAAGGCTTCTTATCCTATAGCTGCCCCAAAACAACACCCACAGCCATGTCAGATGCATCTGTAGCAATATGAAACAACAATTTCCAATTTTTTCCTCGTAAAACAGGTGCTGTTGTTACACAGTTCTTCAACTTTAAAAAGGCCTGGTCACACTTTTTTGTCCACAGAAATTATTCATATTTCATCAGTAATGAAAATAAAGGAGATGTAATCTTTGAAAAATACTCTATAAACCTCCTATAATATCCTTTATGTCCCAAAAAACTACGTACCTATTTCGGAGTCTTAGGGGTCGGGATTTTTGAGATTACCTCTATTTTTGAAGGATCTACCTTAATTCATTCTGCTGAAATGAAATTTCCCAGCACAATTCCCTCAGTCATCATCTTCTGGCATTTTTCCATGCTCAAAGCAACATTACTTTGTTAACAATGTTCCAACACTTTTTCCAAGTTAGCTAATGTTGTCTCAAAGGCATCCCCATAGGGTGTAAAATCATCCATAAAAATTTCAATACAATCATTCAAAAGATTAGAAAAAACACCTAATATTTCCCTTTGAAAGGTTGCCAGTGCACTGCAGAGACCAAAGGGAAGGAATATGTATTCAAAAGTACCCCATGGACAAGTAAAGGTTGTCTTTTCTTGATCTTCTAGAGCAATCTATATTCAATTATAGCCACTAAATCCATCTAGAAATGAAAATAATTTTTTTCCAGAAAGAGTGTCCAAGACTTGATTAATAAATGGTAAGGGAAAATGATCCTTTTGAGTGGCCTTGTTAAGCTCTTTATAGTCAACACAGACCCACCATTTTCCATTCTTCTTTAGAACTATGACAAGTGGAGACACCCACTAACTGTCAGAAATCGGGTAGATGAAATTAGCATTAAGGAGTTTCTACAATTATTCTTTTACTATCTCCTTAAGTGTAGGGTTCATTCGGCACTGAGGTTGTCTAACAGGTTTGCAATATTCTTTAACGTAAATGTGGTGAGTGCATAGGGTAGGATGGATTCCTTTCATATCAATATAGTCCCATGAAAATTCCTTTTTGTATTTCTATAACAGTTGTATTAGCAATCTATTTTGTTCAACAATCAGGTTAGGATTGATCTTTAAACATTTTCCAGGTTCAATTTCAACGAGACTGCTGATAGTAAGTGGAGTTTTTTTCAAATGTTAAATAATTACATCATCTTCCTCACCTTCCTCTCCCAAATCCCTAATGGAGGAAACAAGGAATGGATTACTGATAAAACCATTAATAATATCGTCCTTTGTTTCATCCTTAAAGTATTGTTCTTTTCTAAGCGTGAGAAGAGGTAGGGAAATATCAGATTCAGGTGTAAATTCATCCCACCAGGGACGGTTCAAATCCATATGAGGTTTCGCTGCAGGATAAAGATTCAGGTTCTGAGTGGCCTGTCCATCTGAGATCACCATAGATCCAGACCTACATCCGATATATGAATCTACAGTGGCTAGCCATGGTCTTCCCAAGATTAAAGGATGACCCCCCATATTGGATTTGGTTTATAAGATAAGAAAGTCAACGGATAGTTCCAGGAGTCCACAGTGATAACCACAGCTTCAATCATTCCTTCGGGCTTAACACATGACCTATCTGCTAGTTCAAGGACTATAGTTGTAGGTCTAAGTCCATGAAGTCCTAGAGAGATGAAGAGGTCTTTAGTCATAACGTTAATAGCTACCCCTAGATCAATCAGGGTATTGGTTATAGGATTATTATCAATATGGACAGTTACTGTGGGGTTCCCTGGGTCATTATTCTTGATCAAAAAAGGCCGGTAAATCATAAGATCGGATAATTCTCCCATGACATGGATAGTAGAAGGCTCCTTAGGTTTCCTTCTAGGTCTTTTAATGCATAAATCCCTCATTGTTTTAGCATAGATAGGCATTTCCATAAGAGCTTGTAATAGTGGAATCCGTACATATAAATTTTGCATCTCCTTAAGGAATTCGGATTCAAGTTGTAAGGTCGACCCAGTTTCAGTTAATCATTGAGGATATGGGGGATTTTGAATGCTAGCAGCTGGGTCAGATGCCATAGATGTACTAGCCTTACTCGAATTAGTTTCTACAGAAATAACAGAATTTCCCGAGCCGGTTGTTACAGGTGTAGTAGCGGTTGTTGTATCAGCTGTTACATATGTAACAACTACCTCATATTCATCCATATCCTTTCTGGGTGATTCACTTTCTTCGATAATAATGGGAGTGTGTTCAGATCTGATTACTTTCCTTGACCGAACATGAACCTCATTAAGTCCAATAGGAGTGATAAGATAAGTCTGGAGGGTAATCGGAGCATCCATGCTTTGAGTTGCCTTATTATTTGGATTGGGGTTAGGTTGTACAAGTAATTGGGGTCGGACAGAAGGTGTAGGATTTTGAATAGAAGGAAGTTGTAACTGCTGCTATTGCATTGGTATTGGAGGGGGTACTCAACCTTGGCCATTGCCTCTCCAATTCTGACCCCAATGATTGGGTTGTGATGAAGGATATTACATTGGTGGAGGAGATGGCCACTGGTTCCATGGTGAAGGAAATTGTGTTAAGGAAGGAGTAGGATACTTCCATGGGTATTGTTGACTATTATAAATATTATTCCAAGGATAAAAAGAATAAAAATCTAAAGGCATACCTGTAGGTCGCGGCTTCCATGGTCTCTTTGATCCGATAAAATAAGAAGATTGAATATCCTCGCTTGATTCTTGGAGTACCACCTTAAGTTTGGGAAACTTAGGAAACTGATTTGTGGAGTGTGGCAGCTCACAGATGTTGCACAGGCTAACACTATTCAGTCCTCATTCTCTTTCCAAATGTTTATTTTTTCATCAAGGACAAAATATTGCAAAGGATGTTTCAGCTTCTGCTTGTGCCTTCTTGACTTGTATCCTAGTGATCTGGGTAGAGATGGTGCTAAGGAGATCGGCTTTAAAATCCTCGAATAAGTTCTTGATATCTACTTGGGTCACTCCTCCACTTTTGTACTTTTGCATTCGGAGTGAAGGGTCCCGAACTGAAACTTTCCCTTTGATCGATCCTCTTGAACTACATAGGAAAAGCTTCATTATATCACCAAACATTTCTTGTGATATGTCTCCTTTTCCTATTATATTCAGATGCTCTAGACAATCATCTCTTAATACTCTTAAGAATATTGTCTTTAGAATCTCTGGATCTAAGTTGTTGAACTTAGACCTTTGTAAATTGTAGTGGAATCGCTCCAGATAATCTTCCGGGCTTTCCTCCTCCTTTTGTGCAATTCTGAAAATTTCGTCCTTCAAATCCCTAGTTCAGCAGTAGTCTTGATACTTAAAGAGAAATGATTCTCTCATATCATTCCATGTTTGAATTTTTCCATCACCCAATCTCATGAACCTCCTTAATGCTGCTCCCTTTAGAGTATCAGGGAATAATTTCAGCTTCTGGGCGTCTAAAGTATAGTCATAAACTCTACACAGCACATCAAATTTGAATAGAAAGGTATCAGGATTCTCAACAGCCATCCCTTGAAAGGATGGTAGGGATGATAAAGGGATTTTCTTCATAGGAGCCTCGTCTCATGTTACTACTATTGGGAATTCAAAAGTAACAGAGCTATCTGTTTTAACATTCTCGTCCCCCATGGTTGATTCTTCTTGATACGATGAACTGGCCTCAGAGTGTACTGGATATTGACAAATAGAAGGATTAAGCTGCTCCAGGATCAATTGTTTAATATCACTACCAACATCCAATTGATGATCAACTAGTTGTTGTTTCTTAGGTTCCTGATGGTCCCCACTGGTCTCTCCTTGTCCTTCAATTCTCAAATCCTCATCAATAATTCTCCACTGTTGTTTTAAATCTAGAGTTTTGATATGAGGAGTGGATATGTTGTTCGAAGGATGGTGAGGTCCAGCCACTGAAGACACTGATGGTCGAGGCCTTGATATAGTAGCTTCTTTATGTGGTCCTATCGTCCTATTATCTCTGTATGACATGGACTATTCCTTCTCTGCGCTTGAAATCAAATCTCCAAAGAATGTTTTCCTACCCAAATCTGCGCCTTTCTTTTCCTTCTTACGACCTGTCTTTCTTGTAGTTAGTAGAGTGGGGGGGTGTTTGTAGATGTTGACGTTGTCCTACTAGTACACATGGGCCCTATGCATATCAATTCATCCTATAAGTGCTTCATTTTCTACAGTAGTGAGCCCGATCAAGCTTGTTAGAGCGATGCGTAGGTTCTTACCTCTCGTCTTACTGCCCAACGACTGTATAGCTGAAGGTACCCTAAGAAAAAAACCCAAAATTCAATTCCTAAGTGTCCCAGCAAGACATTGGCGAGCCCGCTCAAGCATGTTAGAGCGATGCACAGGTTCTTACCTCTCATCTTACCACCTGGAAATTGTGTTGTTGGAGAGACTCTATAAAAACACATTGAAATTGCACTTCTTAGAAAAATCTCTAATAAATTAGATCGTCACTGCCATCCCCGAAAACGACAACAAAATGTTGGACTATGTAAATCACTTATTAAATGACTGAACAACACACATTTGATTATCAAACCAGGGACGTCTGTTTATTCCAAAGACAGTACCACTTTCTGTGCCGATACACCAACCAGAGGTAATATCAAAGAAAAGAAATCGTTGCTGAAGTAAAATGCTAGAAATAAATCACTCATGCAGAAATAAAAGAATCCACAAGATTGAAATCACACTTCAATTGATCTATTTAGCTCAGCACATAATAAGTACCTATTTGTTGTCTCTATTAACATATGTGTAACAACATATAAAGTATAGAAATTGAAGTAGATATATTCTCATCTGAAAAACATCAATAGCACTTTAACGATACATAAACTGAAATACAATTACATACACACACAGCTACTATAATCACTGCAATCCCTGCTAAGAAGGAGGGCCCTTCCTCCCTAGCAGGGCGCAGGTAGAGAAGGAACTTTAATTGAAACTAAATGGAATCACACATGTAACATCAATAACAATATGATCTGTATTAATATGAACACAATTACAGAGGAAAAACAACGTTTTTCTCCGCTAACCTCTCGACCTCTAGGGCTGAGAGATATATAGTGGTTACATCTAGAAAATACAAGAATAGATCAGTCATGAGAATCTTATGATTCTCATGTTGATCGAAATAGAGCTCATACAGTTATAACCACTCCTTAATAAATTTTTGATTAGAAATTAAAATATTACAATTGGAACTGCCCTTAGGCTGTTATCCCAAAAATACAATGTTAACAAATCCTACAGCTATCATAACAAAAACACAGTTGTAGTGCAACCGCCAAAGGATAGATCAAAAATAGTAGAGACAAGAGTAGTCAACAGTACAACTGTATCAGAAGTTTTCCACCGAGTCTGTAACAGCAGAGCGTAACAGCAGTTGTTGGTGGGTATGTAACATCACGGTGTAACAACATTTCTTTGCTGTAACAACACTATCCAAACTGCCCTGTGAACTCTGTGTCTGAGATCTTTGGTGCTGCAAATGACATCTGAAAGGACAACATAAATACCATCAACCTTTTCCAAAAATTCACCATCAATTAGTCATAAAAGGTATAATAGATCATAATAATTGGTGAATTGGCAAATTAACAAAAGCAAGGTGAAATAACACTACTTAGGGTAAAAAGGTAGGACAAAGGGGTAAAAGATACTCCCATTGGTTATATTTATAAATAAAAATAAGGAATATGAGTGTAGGAAAAATGTACAAAACCAGCACCCAACACCCACCATTTCATATTTCAAAAGTCTTATAGATCTACGACTACATTCAATAGAGTCCCATGTCAACACTTTTTGTTCTAGTAGAAATTTCTTCAAAATATTTATTGTCTTCAAGCGATGAGTTCCTCTCTTTGTCAAATTTAATTCATACACAAGTATGTCAACATACTCCAATTTCAAGACATCTGTGGGGTGAAAATTTATATTTGTGCCCTTTCTTTTTCTCTTTCTGCCATTTTTTTTTCCAAATACCATCTCTGGCTTATACACACCATTAAATGGGTGGGTACTTGTGGCATCCCAATGTACTTCAACAACTGTAATATCTTCATTTTCTTTAATGACATTTATAAATTTAGCAACCAAAAATAGATATCCAAGTATATCTTCAACTACTAACACTGCTATCATGCAACCCTCCTTAACATCTTGCACAAAACTCCTGTATAGGTCTCCCATGGGTTCATGTTGTACATGTGATATTATAGAACCAATATATATTTATCTCTCCTCTACCTATATTGGATTAATAATACCTAGAGCTTGTTGTTGTTAAACATTGTGTGTTTCCTCATGTTCATTTGGCATATTTTGTGGAAAAAAAATGGGGTCTTCAAAAGCGTATCTTCATTTATTGATCTTGAAATCATATCACTTTGATTATTGAAAAAAAAAACTCCCACCAAACTGAATCAACAACATCAAAGCACTCATATGTATCTCTAATACATCTTTCAATTTCCTCCAGACATTCATAATAATATATATCTCTGTTATGCCTTCGTGCATTATGGATTTCAGTAACTCACTATAATAAAAATACCTTCGATGCAAATATTGAACGGTCTAGAATGAATTTCAAAAATGATAAATCTGATGATGGCCCCCATTCTGTAGTAGTTTAATACTTCTTGCCCCATATAAGTGTTATCCCATCAAATTTTCTGATACAAAATTGATGCTGGAAGCTAATGTCTTTAAGTTTTTCAATGCATTTCTCCTCACCATGCGATCCTAGAATAAACCTTCGCATGTCAATAGTTTCTTCCAACGCATGAAAAATAGGCTCTCGAATGTATGGTTTCTTAATACATTCAATTAATAATGGCAGGCTCCCAACACCTTTCCTCCTCAATTCTACTGAAAAACGACTGAAAATTTGATCAATATGGTCATGAGTATGCCCAACAAGAAGGAAACCAACCTTTATCTTTTTAAAAATTCCCAATTCAATGAGCATGTTTAGATACCCAAAAAGAACTTGATTTTTGTTTTCACAACTTGTGATCTCTAATTGAACATATAGAACTTCAGGAAGAATACAAAACCAATGAGTAACCACATCATGGATTATAGTTATGGTCAGATTTGCATCATTATGAATATATGGATATGTGAAGTAAACCCTTGGAAACATCTTCTCATTAAAGACCATACAACCAACCAAGTGAAACTGAATTAAATTTTCCTCCTGTAACTTTTTTGGTGTGCAGAAAAAATGTGGTAGAACTGTTTTCTTTTGGTCCATACCATCAATTATCAAACCCAAATATTTATTTGGATTATCATAACACTTCTTTTGATGTTTATACAATTTTTGTATTTCATTTATTCGCTGATTGCAATGCTCTTGAAGTGATTTGACAATGGAAAATACACATAGAATAAAAGAAACTTATGAATAAATGTATTTTCATAGTTTATAACTATCCAATTTTTAAAAATATTATTATGAATGCATACCTCTTTCTGCCCTTTGACATTTATCTCTTTTTTCTTTAAGGGAAGAACATGTACTACAAACCCCCATCCTTGTCTTCTTAGGAATATGAATATTGTTGAATTTGATATTCCATACCATTTTAAAATATGAATATGTAATAAAATTACCAACTCCTTCACCACCTTCTGCATATTATTTGTATAAGTTGTATATTTCTCGTCTCGAGAAATTATCTGGAATATGTATTTTGTCTTTATTTGGAATACACTCTCCATGCTTTAAAAACAAGTCTTTCATCCATAACATAGCATTATTTGCTAATGGCCCAACCTCTCGTTTATAATGTACTTCTAAATAATATGTGGGATCATTTTCCAGTCTATCTTGGATTCTTGACAAACAAAAATTACCAATTGAATGCAACATTTTGAAATCCTTTCTGCAGAGAAATACATTCCCAATATGATAATCATAACCTGTTAGTGTGGATGGCATCCAACCCACTAATTATGAATTTTTCATGTTTTTATTGATTGAAAAATATCTTTTCCTTTTCTCCAAAGCATAGTTGAAATCCATATGTTTCAAGCAATATTTTCGACAAAAGTCACTTGAAATCAAATGAACGTAAGAACTTCTGCTTGTGAGATATGTTGTTCTAACCCTTGTATAACTGGAATATTTTGGATTTATATGAAAAGGTATACTCCTACTCCAATTTACAATATTTTCGTGCAACGGCTTCATCATTCCATTATCCTTTATAGAATCAGTTTCATCACCCTCAGAATTATCCCCACTTTCATCATTCTGAACATAGTTAAGAAATTCATCGGGATCATTTCCTGGAAAATATTCATTACCATCCTCACTTGAAGACAAAATTTCACAAGAATCATCTACACTTTTGAAACCCTGACTTAGATGAAATTATTCACCATATTCATCCATGCTTTCGAAATCTTCCCTTGGAGGATTCAATTCTACATCACCATGAGTGCCTATGAAATGCTTGCTTAGAGAAAAAGAATTATTCAGATATGTTCCTCTAAAATTATTATTTGCAAGAAAATCTCCATCCTCCCCTTCCTTAGTGGTGCTCTCATAATCCTTAGCATTAGGCCTAAGTGGAAGCTTTTAATCTCTATTCACTAGACATTATTCATCCCACCCCTCCCCTTCCTTGTTGGTGCTCTCATAATCCTTAGGATTAAAAATAAGTGGATGCTTTGAATCTCTATTTATTGGAAATTATTCATCCCCCCTTCATTAGTGGTGCTCTCATAATCCTTAGTACTAGGATGAAGTGGAAAATTTGACTCTGGAAATTCTTCATCTCCCCCTTTATCAATGGTTCTATTATAATCCTTAGCATTAGGATGAAGTGGAAATTTTGAAACTCGAAATTCATCCCCCCCTTGATCAGTGGTGCTCGCATAATCCTTAGCATTAGGACAGAGTGGATATTTTGTCACTGGAAATTCTTCATTCCCTTCTTCAATAGTGGTTCTTGCATAATCCTTAGGATTAAGATGAAGTGGATATTTTGACTCTGTAAATTCTTCATTCCTCTCTTCACCAGTGGCACTCGCATAATCCTTAGGATGAGGATGAAGTGGACAGTTTGACTCTGCAAATTCTTCATTCCTCTCTTCATTAGTGGTGCTCGCATAATCCTTAGGATTAGGACGAATTGGATATTTTAACTATGAAAATTCTTCATTTCCCCCTTCATAAGTGGTGTTCGCATAATCCCTATGATTAGGATGAAGTGGATATTTTGACTCTAGAAATTCTTCATCATGTCCTTCATCATTGGTGCTATTTTAATCCTTAGCATTAGGATGAAGTGGAATAACTAACTCTCAATTTTAAAAAAATTATTTTTGCTACCCTTCATCAATTATGTTCTCATCATCCTTAGGATTATTACCAAGCTGAAAATTTGACTCTCTATTCATGGTAAATGAACTCCTGATGTATTCATCAATATGAATAGTGTTGTTATGCAATGAAGATGTTGATGTTGTAGAAAGAAAAACTTCAGTATCATAAGAACCCATGACTTTCAACAAGAATATGTTGAATGATACAAATGCACTCTCTCCTAATGACAATATATAGCTTAAATACTGAAAATCTCAATCTAAAATTTTCCCCCAAAAATTATCGCTAAAAATTTTCCCTCCAAAGTTTTCCCCCAATTTTTTTGGCTAAAATATTTCCCTCCAAAATTTTCATTTGAAATATTTCCCTCCAAAATATTTGTTTAAAATGTATTTCAAAACATTTACTAACCTGCTGGTCTTGAAATATTTCACCCTACTTTCTATTCGAAATATCTACAAAAATATTGGTTTCATGCATCCTTCCACTAGTAAAAAAATGGCTAATTAGTTACTAAAAAATGACTAAAATTTGCATAGAAACGACTATTTTTTCAGTCGGTGACCAATAGTAGCTAATTTACAGTATCTTATAACGCGACCAAATTTTATTCATTTTTAGCTTAGTAATTAATTGGTTATCTCAATTTTGTTCTCTAGTAGTATATTTGGTCATTAATTTAGTAATTGATTAGGTCATTTTAGTCATTTTGGTCATTGATTTAGTCATTGATTTGGTCATTGATTTAGTCATTGATTTGATTATTGATTTGGTCATTGAATTTATTGTCTAGTAGTATATTTGGTCATTAATTTAGTCATTGGTTTGGTCATTTATTACCACAATTAATGACCAATTATACAACAAAATATATTACTAAATGATCACTAGATAAAACTAATTAATGACCAAAGAAATATGACCAAAATGTTGGTCGTGTTATAAGATACTGTAAGTTAGCTACTAATAGTCATATATATGAAAATTTTAGCCATCGTTTGAAACCAATTAATGACCAAAAAAATATGAGTAAATTTTGGTCGTGTTATAAGCTACTATAAATTAGCTACTAATAGTCATATATATGCACAATTTAGTCATCATTTCTAATAAAAAATTTAGCATTTGTAGTAGTCATTTATTTTTTGTGGTATTTTCATATTCATTATATAAATGACTACTTTAGTAGTTTATATTCATTTCATTTAATTTCATTAACAATCGTTATAAGCAACTACTTTAGTAGTATATTCATTATATTTGTGTTCATCATTAATAAACATAAGCTACTAATTTAGTGGTTTTAGATGGATTTTAAGTGTTCATTATTAATGAACATAAATTAATTAATATGATTTTGCAACTAAATTTAATAAAAATGTTATACAATGTACATGTTCATCTAGTATGAAAACATAAAGTTACATATGTTAATTACAATACTATGTAATATACAGTGCAACTATAAATAATTCAAGCCACATAAATTATATTATATAAAATGTCAAGTATTACAATATGAGTTTCCAACTTAATATTATTTGGAGTACACTTTACACATGAAATAATGTTTCATTACTTCAAACATTATCATTGTCTTTCCAAGGCATTGCAAGTGAATTCACCAACTCTGATTGTTTTACCAAGGCATTGCAAGTGAATTCACCTACTTTGATGACTTGATCATCAGTCTCTATGTGTATGTCTTATGCAAGATATTTGATCTACGGGTATCACTAGACAAATTCTCTTCTCTCTCTTTAATTTTCATTTTGTCGCTCTAGTGTTATTTGTTCTCCTCTTTCTTCAATCCTTGCTTCTTACCATCAATACTGAGTTCCTTTTCTGACAAAAAAAGAGAGAGATGATAAAATGCAATGTATAAGGTATGAAAGTATATGAAAAGTAGAATATAAACTAAATTAGACTATAAAATATTTATACGATATATACCTCAACATCAATAAAATTGTTAATGCCATTTTTCCTCTTAAAAGCAAGAAACTTGAACAAGTTTTCTTCATTTGGGAAATAGTGGCAACTATGTGGCCTAATGACCTGTATAAAAAAAGAAAATAAAATGTCACAAATAAACACAACAAAGCTAGAAATTTCTACTAAGAATGTCTCATGCTCCACTTTTGTAGTTATATCATTTCCTCTAGTTATCTATAAGAAGTAGCGACACTTCAACAATAAAACTGGCCAGTAGAAATATAATGGGGGGAGAAAAGTAGTGTTGACACAAGATTACAAAAGGAAACTAATAAAGAAAAAGACAAGACTTTGTAAATTGTGATACTAACCAAGAATATAGCTTCAATATAGTAATATTCAACAATCAACGTACTATTCCAAGGGAAAAATGAATCCAATTCCCATAAGCCAACAAATTATGTATGTTGCTTTTTTTCCCTATAATTAATTGAGCGAGATTAGCCAATTTCCATTTAGAATCTATATAAAAATTCTATAAATATTCAAAGCAAAATTAATGTTACTCATTCATTTTTCTCTGATGCAGAAAAAACTAAATATGCAATCCTATTTTTAAGTTGGAGAGTTTTGTAATTCATCGTGTCCAAAATCATTTCTTATTGTCATGATTTTTTTTTAATGATCAAGCAACTGGCCTATATTTGATCAGAAGACATATTTTTTAGAATATATTCCATTTTTCTAATTCAAAGCTAAATTTCCTTCCAGTGTATGACGTTCAAGAAAACTGGAATCATATTCCTTTAATAAGTCACTGTTGTAATATACTACTAAACAAATAGCTGTGTAATGAAGTTATTAGTGGTGGAATACTAATAAATCACAAATACAGTGAAGAAATAACACCATTATGTCCTAGTCATGCCAAGTCTTTATCCTCTTAGTTGGAAATATTTCTTCATGAAAATAACATATTTTACAAAGAGAAATTTTCTAAAATCAACCAACGCCAATGTATCCAACAACATTGACATTTATATTGGCATCCCCTAAAAATGTCTGGAAGTATTAAATGAGTGTAGTGCACTTCCCTATAAGGTCAAAGTTTGGCAATGGAATATGTTGTCCCTTAGTCTAATCAAGTTTTAACTTTCCTTTGATAAATTAGAGATAATGGGAATTCAATGTAGAAAAAATGAAAAAAAAACATTTATTCATTCACACTTACCTAGTTCCTAAACAAGCATTGAAGCACTATACAAATCTAAGCATGTTTCACATTCCACCAAGGAACATAGTTTCCAGATTTTGATTGCAACCCTTGAGGCTTTCTCAAACCTGTAAACAAGTAACATCATAAATATTTTTCCCTAGTCTAAAACATTATCCCGTGTGGAGCTTGATATATGTGCATAAACATATCACGTTATATCATGTTGTGGAATACATTTACAAGAAACCAATCATTCAAAATTTTATATTCTGTCAAGATTAAGACATGTGTTAAATGCCCATTATCTGCATCTTTGCACAATGGTTTCATGAATAATTTGAAGGTTCTTGTCTTTCTAGTATGATCTAATTATTTCTTTGTGAAAGATATTTTTTCACTCCCATTATTAAAATTTTGATGTTATGAAAAATATATAGATACAATGGATGCTTTGAATAATAAAAGAGGAAATTATTTTTCCGTCAATAGTGTTTAGTATTTTCATATGGTGTAAATGTAGTAGTTATATTGGTGGTTTTTGCAATGACCTATCCTGAAGGCTTACACCATACCTACTTTCCCATGCTAAACCATAATTTTGCATCATCAGCAAGCCCTCTTTAGAGAGTCCATTAGCCTCAGCCTTAAATTATCTGTAAATATGATGGAATGATATATTGAAGAATTGTGCCTTGACTATCTTCAACTACTCCAAAATGGGTTGTGAAAAAAATTAGTCCATCCTAAAGCTACCATTGAACCAATTGATAACCAAGGAATCCCCAAAGACCAGGAATTAAATAACCTCTCCTCTACTAATACAGTTAGAAAAAATTTTAGTGCCTTTATTTCATCATAGTTGTTAGAGCTTGTACCAATAAATGCTTCAAATTTTGAAGATATGAGTATAATAGAATCAATAAGGTATAGGATACCTCCTGCAACATATTCTTTTTGTTGACCTTGATTGGCACTGTTTAAAAGTGAAATAACTCCATTCCCACTCTTAACAATAGAAGGATGGATGGATGTCCTTTCTTTACCAGTGTTAGGGGATTTTTTACTTTTAAATCTTAGTCATGATTGGGAGACACACTGAAACGATAGCTAAAACTTACCTTGAAAGATCTCAGAGTTTTTGTCAAGCCAGATACATCAAAACACCATGAGACACAGTGCCTTACAACACTTTAATTCTTTATTCAAAACAAAAAATTTTAAAAATTGAACGTGATATCCCTCATAGGTATATATGCATCTAGTCACTTAGCTTTTTGAAGAATTTTGAACCTCTAGAGCTTCTTCAACTACGAGGGTTCTCTTCATGAATTATCTACAAATATATCTTTATATACTAGCCTCAGAGTATATACCCCTATGGCAAGATTGTTTGACCAGAGAAAATAATCTTCCTCTCCAAGCCTGATGTAATTCTTCGCAAAGTTCTTATGTGTTGTGCTACTTCAATATCTGTCAAATTTTTTCTACCCAGCAAAACCATGAATTCATTTGTAGGTTTCATGTGTTCTCTCAAAGTAGTACAAACAACCCTTGTGAGAGGAGATGAGTCCTGCGGTGAAAATTTCTTAAATGCAACAACAATATTCTAGCCACCTAGAAATTACTATGGTAAGAGAGGTAAATCAAACAGTTGCAGGATAACCTCTATACCCGTTTTCTCAACAAACACCCATGTATCTATATTATGTAGAATATTCTCTAAGAGACGTGTATAATTTCTTATACAATTTGGTATGATGGATTCCATGTTTGAAGACAAATTTTCAGCAAAAGTATCAACCCCTAACTCAGATTTCACCCTCGACGATTCATCTCCAAAAACTGAATAATTGTTTTCTATTCTAAATCAGTCTCCATGGGAATAGGCACATAAGAGATGGAAAATTATTGCAATAGGGAAGATACTTCAAGGCCAAATCTAAGTTTTGAAATAGTATTTAATATTTCAATCAATACATCTGCACCATTTCCCCTCAAAGAAGTAGCATGTCATATCACCTCATGCAACGCATATGATAAGGACCTCATACTGCCACATGCAAAAGATTGTAAATAGGCTTTTGATGTAAAAAAAATCAACAAAATATATTAGAGAACCACAATCATTAATAGCTTAAAGTGTGAGGTTATTAAGTCACAAAAAATCTAAGAATTGTGGTATACAATCTACTACATCTACAGAAGGGAGGACACCAACCATGATGGCATCCAAAAAATCATTAGGAAGACCAGCAACATCTAGAACATAGTAGCAAGTTGGATATTTGTGAATAATATCACTCATGATTGCAGTTACAAGTGAAAATAGTCAAAGACCCCACCACCAAAGTCCTTTGATATTCTGAATATAGTGCACAGGAAAAATGGCAAAGAACTATCTTCAAATCATATAGTTGTGTAGTATTTCTAGGAGCATATGTGCCAAGGGATAGAGCCTAAGGAAAATCATTCATAATAAGTCTTATATTATAAGGAAAAAATGTGTCAAGTAGAGAAATTTGCATTGCCTTTGACTTGGCAGCATTGTTCTAAGGATAATTTCCCTTGGAACCTGATTGTGATTCTCCATTCTTCATCCTTTCTCCTCAAAATGGCAGACTTCAAACGTTATATGGTGTTGTGAAAGGCTCCTAAACCCCTAAAGGAGGATGCAACAATATTATTATAGTCCATAAAGGCCTCAATAACATGCACAAAGTTGTTACCAAGAGTATATGTTGTGGATCCAAATCTTTGAGAAGAGGAAGAAAAGTTGGCATTAAACCCACATCCCATAAAGCAATGCAGCCAAAAGAAGAAGAAACTAGAATTGTTACAAGAGAAAGTAGTGGTTCTACTAAAGATATCAAACAATGGGATGATTCACTGGAAACTTATTTCCATTGAGCTTAGGGGATTATGGCTTTATGGTTTGGTTATCTCAAATAGCATCCGCGGTTCTTCAATGTGAGGCTCAGTTTCGTGATTTTTGGCCACCTGGTCTGGTTGATGGTTTCAATTTCTCTCCTCAAACAAGTAAGTTGTCACCATTACCTTCTTCCTCTCTTCCTCATGACATGGAAAGTATTGGGTTAGCTTCTTATCTCAATTTTTGGGAGCTTAATTCTGTGTTTTTCAATGGGGATTCTATCTTTCAATTCAATAGTTTTCAGTTCATTAATGGTAATAGTGTGGTTTGAGGCTACTTTGTCCTGATTCAAAGCTATTGGAAACCTCAAGCGTGATAAACTGAGAATAAGTTTGAATATTATCAGAATTATGATTGGCTATTTGTTTCTTGTTACACGTTTGGGTGTACATAATGTTTACCCTGGACCTTTTTTTATGTCTTGGTAGCACTTTTTGGGACAATCATGATTTAATTTTTCTCTTCCTATAGTGAAAGTGACTTGTGTATTGTGATTAGGTTCAACAGTTAATACTCCTACCAAATTTATTCTTGGCTCTATGATTTGTCTTTTTCCCTATTCAAATGGATTACAGAGAACTCCAAGAGTCTCAACAAGCTCTGCGGAGACATGGGAATGAAATACTGAGCAACCAAAGCTCATTTTTTCCACTTTTGAGAAAATATGAGCACTACAAAGTAAAAACATGTCACCTCCCTAATTGCAACTAAAATGGGTAACTTGGTGGAGCGTAAAAATTATATAAATGTGTTGGAGGTAGCATGTAATACACTCAGAAATATGGTAGGAAGTTCCTCCAAGGGTAAGCAGTTTGTAGCCTTTAATAAGGTGAAAATAATTAACTCAAATTGTGGAAGAAAAATCGAACATGATACAGTCCATATGCTTCCAACATAATTTAAAACTGGTCAAGAAAACTTTGGATTCGGCCAAAGAAGCAGAAAATGAAGCCTCCAACATACATGTCTTTTGTGAATTTTGAAGGTATTTCAAAATTCTTATGTTTTTAGGTTCATTTTGTAGAATGTATACTAATAAGTTTTTTGGACTATGATGCATCTGAAACTACTTATGCCAAACAACTTTATGCTGGTAGTTAGCACCATTTTGGACTTTGTTGGAACTGTTTTGAAAGAGACTATGATGTACACTTGTTGTGAGCATTGTTGCAGCTTTTTTTTAATATATTAAACTAGAGGAGACTAGCTTCAGAACATGGGTAAAAAATATGAGGTTATCTGATGATTATGTAAATGTTTTTAATTCAAAGCCTTAATGGAATCTCTATATATGGATGAATGTAAAAATATAACTGTCAGTTTTTTCTAATTTTTTCGTCTCATAATGCAATACCTGAGTGCTACAAGGCACATACCTATGAATATTTTTCATTTCTGATTGAAATAGTGAATATACATTTTTTTGGTGGGGAAGAAACCAATCAAATCATAAAATTTTTCCATTTGATTGAATATAAAAAATCTGAGATTCAAAATATATGAATTTAAGAGAATGTAGGTTTTCACAATGATTCATATAGAAACTTTTGGAAGAAAAATGTCTAAAGATTAGTTTGTCCAATTATCCTAGCATGGAAGTAACACAAACAAGGTAACATTTTTAATCCATGCTCGATTTAATTTTATGTAAAGGGATAACTCCTCGTCTGATGAATAGAAGATGAATATAACATAACACTAATAGTTATCCTTTAATACATTTAGACACCCATCAAACAAGTATTTCATTCTACATCAGACATAAGAAAAATGAACATAGATAGATATCTAGTGTATACCTATTTACTAGCTCGCCTTATATATATCAAGAGCCTTAATAGCATCATGGTGTTGCATTTCAAAAAATGGCAGGTAAATAGTTGCAGTCATCAGTAGCTACAGATCAGGAATGATTAAGATGCTAATTTAACATACTAAACCATAACATTCTCTACCTTGTCAACAAGGTTGAGGTGGCATCATTAATTGAAGTATAAAGTTTAATTCTCTCCCTTGAAACCTACAACTTTGTACAAAAGAAAAATAAGTATCCCCATCATAATGTACAACATTAACTTTAACAAGTGAAACCTCTTTCTTCATGCAAGACAAAAAAGGAATTTTAACCACCAAAGAGTGAAGATTCTACAAACTGCGGTGAGTGCATACTGTATCACATGATTGGATATAGTTTCCCCTTCCGGCTGCACATAATTAGAAAATTACATGATCTCACCCATACACAACATTATGTAGTTCATTCAATTCAAAATCACACTAAAATGACATATAAATCAAAAATTCTAATGAACATATAATAAGTATCCAACCTGTAAAACTAGAGATATTTTTCATTTAAAAATGGTGGCTCATAATTAATACCCAACACCCCATTAGGCAATAAAGATATTGATGCAAATATGGAAATTGTTCTAGCAATTCAGGAGTGTCTAGGTCCTTGGTTCTCTACAACACAAATATGTCTATCGATAGGAATTTTTCATATTTCAGCCATAACATGTTCATGATAAGGTTTAATATAAGAAAAGGAAATAAATATAGTTATCGGGTGCCCAAAAATAAAATGAAAAAAATGTATGTACAAGAGAATATAAACTATTTGATCAAAGAAAAAAATTCACCTAGATTTACACATACAAAATAGATGTACACTAGAATCAAAATGACTTGTCCATGTAATACTAGTAATAAGGAATCAATTTGAAGCATCTGCACCATTTTTCTAATATATTAGGAAACATTTTTAGTGCACTCCAAGAAAAATGAGAAGGAAATAGATCACTGCACTTAATAGGCAATTTTGAACCACTAAGTCCTCTATCCATGAAAACCATATCAAACCTAGAAACTTTTCAATTATCTTCAAAATAAATGGAGCCTTTTATTAGAAATAATTTCCATATTTATAACAAATCAAATTGGACAAAAGATAACGAAGGCAAGCCATCCTGGAATGAGTCAAAGGGAATATGTATAGTTATCCAATAAAACTGTGAGAGTTGTGTGAATTAATAGCACAAGGAAAAGCCCACAAAAATATTGCAGAAGGCAGGCCAAAGAATCATAGAATTGAGGATATCAAATCAATTTCTTGACTCATGAAGTGACACTAAGTGTAGAAACTTTTTAGGTTTTCCTTTTGTGAAGCCTGTCATCACATGGGTAGATATTATCAGTTGAATAACCAAAGAATCAAGTTAAAGATGTCGTGAGTGAGTGGGTAACTACCAACAGAGATGTCAAAGTGTATAACTTTTATTCATGGTAGAGTCGTTGAATCAAAGTGATTAAGTGGCCAAAAGAGAAGCCAACTTGTAGTAGAGGATAACGAAGAACATTGATAGCTGTCATGCAAATTTTAACTAGTCACCACCTTGGAAATTGTGAAATTGAGCTGCCAAATTTTCCATATAGAAGACGGAGTTATGAGGCATTTAATATAGTATTAAATGTGGTTGTTGTTAGTTTCGTATTTGGGAGATATGCAATGTACTCCTCTTCTCCTACTATGTGATGACTCAATGAGACATTGCATCATCTAATGAATTAATGAATCCACTCTTTCTCATTCTACTGTGTATTAATGTCCACGTACATGAGTGAAAGAAAAATGCATTTTAGAAATGCAAGTGTGGATTTGTGCAGACTGTTTCTAGAGAATGGATGGATACTCATTTATATTGAGTGCAGTGATTCTTATAATATTTTAATATTTTCACTCCCAGCAGAAGACTTCATTGCTTTAACTAGTGATGGAGATGTTCATCAATGGACTCATGATGTAGCAAATCCTACGGCTAGAGTATATAATGTGCCAACTACCACATTGTTTCGACACGGTCCTTGGATTCCACATGGTGATAATTTGAGGCAGGTATCCATTGGGGCTGGTATGTGTGTTGGAATTACATATGGTGGTCAAGTGCATACTTGGAGGGATGTGATGAAGGGTGGTCTTATAGGCATGGTATTTCTAGAGAAGGAAGCTTTGACACCACTTGGCCATGAGGAAAGCCACACAGATACTGCGATTGTTAATCTAGGTTTGTACCTTGGTTTCTACAACTCAAAATATTTGAATTAGATTTATTGGTTTTGTATTTCTATTGGTTTATATTTTTAATTTCTATATACTTGATGTATTACTCTCTTGAGGAAGTGTATATACTAAGAGGTTTTTTCTTACCATTATCTTTGTGGGGTAGTAGATATGAAAGATATGGGCTTCGTTGCAACTGTGTTTTCTATGTAATAAGGGTTTAGATAAAAATAATATTAATTATGTTGCAGGTCTCAGGACTACCACAAAAGTAATACGGATAGCAGGATCATTGATAGTAGTTTTCAAGAAGAAAACAGAGGTCGAATGGTACCAAGGAAGAAACCAGTGAAATCTAGCAGCAAATGAGGAATAGAAGTGCATTCTTGAATATTCAACTATAGTTCCATTTGGTTACAACTCTATTAAGACTTATATATGTGGATTCTCCTTTTGTAAACCATCGTTATCAACTTATGACTAATGTAAAAATTTGTAAATGATATTCATCTATATAATGTATCGATGAATTTTGAACTGGTCCACTCCTATTATGAAGCAATGGTAACAGACTTCCTTGCAAGAACTTGTAGGAAACATGAAGGTCCTTTTATTTGTTGTGAGATACTTGCAAAGAACAGTTCTGCGTACATTCTCTAAAGAGTGCAAGAATCATTTTATACTGCCTTTTGCACATTCTTGGTTGAATTTTGAAGGAATTTCTAATTTTGACATTAGCTACATCTAGAATGTGGAGCATGTACCCTATTTAACTAATAAATCACTACCCCGATTTCCAAAAGGAGAATGTTATTGAAATTGTAATGTTGAATTGCAATGGGTAGGACACACTTGTATGCTCCAGAATTTAAAGAGAATATTGTAGCTTCAAATGCAGTATGCGACCATTTAGATATCGTATAGCAGCGTTGAAATATGGTCAGAATCTTGAAAAACAATCATTTGTCAGAATCGTCTGCCTCTTGGAATTTTTTTTTGGTTTGTCTACAATATAGAGTAGGTTTCTTTTGAATAGATTGGCTGACATCCTTTTCGATATTCGAGGGTCTGTTGCAATTCATATTGCTTCTCTATGTGATCTCACGAAATCATGGCTTTTGATTTGTGGCATGCAATTTTTAGTGCCAAGGGAATACTATGGCTAGTGAAGGCACTGAGGGGCAGATTAATAACCTTTAATTATGACCTCCTGCACAAACTACCAAAGAGTATCTCTTGAATCATGAATAAAAGAAATAATTATAACTAAACGCTTGACATATTCTTCTGCAAATGCTCAGAATTTTGTAACAGATATTGACAATCGATATTCCAGGAAAAAAATGTCTGGTAAGAAGAAAAATATCTTTACCTCAATTTCTGATCCATCCTGGTCTCCAACTGCACCACCCCTCAGTAGGCTCTTACGCTTATCTACCTTTGCCTTTGGAAGATATGTAACAATAGCTACACAATTCAACAAAGAAAACATACGACACACTTATTCTTTTCAATTCAATCCACAACAACATCCTTCAAAGGGTGCAATTGTAGCCCAAAAATATGCAAATTCTCAAGTGTAATCTGCATGCACATTCAAACTTACGATGCCTTTTCCTAAAAGTAGTACATGGATCATACTCAGGATCACTAGGATCTGGAGCATATCCTGAATGAGAAAAGAAGACAAGAGCATACAAACTCCCATTATTCTTTACAACTTGGAAATAAATACAAAAATTACACCATTATACTTCAATATGCTAAAACCTGTTCTAGCCTCCACCAATTATGTCAACCAATCCAAGTGTTCTATATTAACAACTTATATACCAACTGATATTCAAATCAAATAGTCCAAAATATAATATGGTAGAAAGCAAGATCACATTACAAGTATTAATAGAAAAACAGTTATATATACCAAAACCAGAATCTACATTGAATTATCCCAAATACCTCTGAAGGATGGTAAAATATTCTATGTTTTCGAACATTGTTTGGGCCCCAGACTGTAAAAGGTACATTGGTTTCTTGCCAAACGAGAATTGCTTCATTGGTAAAATCATAGAAGCTCTCAGTCTCAGAGATATGGAACCACATATCCTGAATCATTTAAAAAGTATGGAAGAATTAGGATGGAGTTCAAAAATTCATGACAACCACAATGTGAACCACACGATAGTACATAAAATAATCCGAAATTTATGGTAGTTGGTTTTAACATTGTTACCAGGAAAATCTAACAAGACACACTCTAATGACAATGACACTTTAATATAACAATAATAAAAGGAGACTCGAATAGTGTTCCATTCCAGATAAATAATATAGTTCTGCATATGTAAATGGAATTAATGTCCATTAAGTGTATCATCATATATTCCCTCAATTGGCATAATAATAAATGCAGTTAGCATAACAAGGCTCAACTATGTGCACAATAAACATTTGAATAGGTTTAGTTGAATCTGATAAATGTTGCAAAAGGATTAGTTATATGTTCATTGGATTGCAATGAATTAGTTAGGTTTTATCAATTTCATTTATATCTAATCCTTAAGGATATTCATTTCCTTGCACAAGACTTGGGCATATTCCCTCTGGTAGATAAATTATGCTAAGTTAACTTAGCAGCTAATCCATTAGCGTTTAATTTTGCACTGCAATCTCTTAGTAAATTCTGTTAAATTTAATTCATAGAAGTCAAACCAGAATGGAGCTGAAATTGGCCAAATCATTAAAAAAAGGTCATAACCTGTTTTAAGCAAGTTTCTGGAGTTAAGTTACTTCATTCTGACAAAAAATATAGAGTTGAAACATCTGGAAGAAACAACAAAGTAAATACCCTCACCCTATAAAATTGCTTGGTTGCGCAATTTCTCTATCTAGAGAGATGAAATCAATTAAAGAGCCTGAAGAGATCTAGATCTCCTTAACTTACAACTATTTGCATTGGATTTATGTGCAACTTTCATGTTTTCTAGACTATAGCATGCAACGTAATAGCCCAATCCTCCAGTGGTATATTCCATATTATAATGTTGGAAAATCGATTACATTAATAACTATTCTATTATAATACTTGTAAAAGGAAAAGTAAATATCAATATACATGTTTTTCTAGGCCATAAATAATGCATACAATTCTAATCTAAAGTTTGCAAAAGTTGTGAGTGTTTCTTTGAAAACTCTGTATGAATAGGAGACTCCAGCTGATTCTATGCCTACTTCAACTAGATCATAGAAATTTCATCCTAGTGGTGAACGACCCCAAACAAAAAGCAGACTAGGCATTTAGGGCACACCATGAACACCACCATAACTGACCTCACAGCCAACCCAATCAGCCCCTGAATGGAAAGTTTCAAATGTTGTCTATGGGAATCTTAGATGCCAAACAACCACAACGGAAAAAAATTATCGATGGGAAGTTAATACTCCAAAACCCTACCGAGACCAAAGGCTGGGAAGGTATGTGACACAATAATAATAAAAAATCTCCAACTACTAGAAGAGCTCGGTTGGTACATGATATTCAACTCTATAATATTTTTTGGTAAAGTCTATCATGTTTGCAACTTTCCATTTCCATGATGGCATTATTGAATTTCAGATACTTGAGTTCCTTTATTGATGCCAACTAGCACTATAATATTTTTTCCTTATATTTAATTTGGAAATTATTCTAATTGGAAAAAGGATAAGAAAGACAAGCCATCCTAGAGTGGGTAAAATGGATTGTGTATGCAATCAAACTGTGAGAACAGAAGGCAAGCCAAAGAATCATAGAATTGATGATATCAAATCAATTTCTCGACTCATGGAGTGACACTAAGTGTAGGAACTTTATAGGTTTTCCTTTTGTGAAGCATGTCCTCACATGGGTAGATATTATCTGTTGAATAACCAAATAATCAAGCTAGAGATGTCGTGAGTGAGTGGTTACCTGCCAAGAGAGATGTCAAAATGTTAGCTTTTTTTCATGGTAGAGCCACTGAATCAAAGTGATTAAGCCACCATAAGAGAAGCCAACATGTAGTAGAGGATAACAAAGAACATTGATAGCTGTCATACAAATTTTAACTAGTCACCACCTCGAAAATTTGTGAAATTGAGCTGCCAAAGCTGCCAAATAGAATATGTAGTTATGAGGCATTTAATATAGTATTAAATGTGGTTTTTGTTAGTTAGGTATTTGGTAGATATGAAATGTACTCATCTTCTACTAATACGTAATGACTTAATAAAACATTGAAACATATAATAAATTAATGAATCCACTTTTTCTCATTCTACTTTGTATTCATGTCCACATACATGTGTGCAAAAAAAATCCATTTTAGAAATGCAAATGCGGATTTGTGAAGAATCTTTCTAGAGAAAGGATGGGTACTCATTTATGTTGAGTGCAGTGACTCTTATAATATTTTAATATTTTCACTCCCACCAGAAGACTTCATTGCTTTAATTATTGATGGAGATGTTCATTAATGGACTTATGTTGTCCCAAATCCTATGGCCGGTGTATATAATGTGCCAACTACCCCATTGTATGGACATGGTCCTCTCATTCCACATGGTGATAAGTTGAGCCAGGTATCCATTGGGGCTGGTATGTGTGCTAGAATTAATGATGGTGGTTGAGTGAATACTTAGGATTGCGATGAAGGGTGGGCTTATAGGCATCGTATTTCCAGAGAAGGAAGCTTTGACACCACTTGTCCATGAGGAATGTCACAAGGACACTGCAATTGCTAATCTAGGTATGTACCTTAGTTTCTGTAAATCACAATCTCTGTATTTGATTTATTGGTTGTATTCTTATTGGTTTATATTTCTAATGTTTGTATAATTTCTTGTATACTCTCCGAAGGAAGTGTAAATACTAAGAGAATTTTTCTTACCATTATCTTTGTGGGGTAGTATACATGAAAGATGTTGGCTTCGCTACAACTATTTTTTCTATGTACTCGGGGTTTAGAGAAGAATAATATGCATTATGTTGTAGGTCTCAGGACTACCAGGAAAGTAATATGTGTAGAAGGATCCTTTATAGTAGTTTTCAAGAAGAAAACCAAAGGTCGAATGGGACCAAGGAAGAAACCAGTGAAATCTAGCAATGATTCAAGAATAGAAGGGTATTCTTGAATATTCAACTACAGTTCCATTTGGTTACAACTCTATTAAGACTTCTATATGTGGATTCTCCTTTTTTTCAACCACCCTTATCAACTTATGGCTAATGTACAACTTTGTAAATGATATTCATCTGTATATTATATTGATGAATTTTGAACTGATCCGCTCCTGTCATGAACCAATGGTAACAGAATTCCTTGGAAGCATTTGTAGGAAAAATGAAGGTCCTTTTATTTGTTGCGAGATACTTGCAAAGAACAGTTCTTCTTACAGTCCCTAAAGGGTGTAAGAATTGTTCTATACTGACTTTTGCACATTATTGGTTGAATTTTGAAGGCATTTCTGATTTTGACATTAGCTACATGTAGAATGTCAGTTATGCTTATAGTCTCTAAAGGGTGTGAGGATCATTTTATACTGCCTTTTTCACATTCATGGTTGAATTTTGAAGGAATTTTTGATTTTGAAATTAGCTACATGTAGAATTTGGAGCATGTACCCAGTTTAACTAATAACTCACTACCTTAATTTCCAAAAGGAGGATGCTATTAAAATTGTAATGATGAATTGCAGTGGGTAAGACACACTTCTATGCTCTAGAATTTAAAGAAAATATTGTATCTTCAAATGCAGGATGGAGCCATTTAGATCTCATATAGCAGTGTTGAAATATGGTCAAAATATTGACAAACAATCATCTGTGAGAATCCTATGCCTCTTGGAATTGTTTGCTTGTTTGTCTACAATATAGAGTAGGTTTATTTGAATGGATTGGTTGACATCCTTTTATAGATTTGAGGCTCTGTTGCAATTCATATTGCTTTTCTATGTGATCTGACCAAATATGGATTCTGATTTTTCGCATGCAAATTTTAGTGGAAGCTAGTGAAGATGAATTTCACAGTCCCATATACTTAGTACTCCCTCATTTAGACACCTCATCAAAAAATTGGCGAGCCAGTTCTATTTTTCCACATTTGGCATACATATATTTGAGATCAATACCCACTAAAATATCAAACACAAATCCTATTCTAATATTATAAGCATGAATCCACTTACCCCATTGCACAACTGCTAACTTGGCACAAGCTGGGAGCACATTCACCATGGTGACAGAGTGAGGTTTAATGCATGCCAGTTGCATTCATGTAAGAAAAATCAAAGCTTCATTTGCATTCTCATTGACCACATTTCCAATAATAAAATCATGGCATTCCAAGAAACCATGTCTCTTTCAAGCATTTTATCAAACACAACACACACAATATATATACTCCTACACTTTTCATACAAATCGATGAGTGAAGTTCCAACAAAAACATCTAATTCTAACCCACTTCTAGTTATGTAATCATCGATCCACATGCCTTTTTGCAAAGCTCTTAAGTGGATCCAAGCATGGATGGCACTCATAGTCGTAAACCAATTGGGCACAACATATTCTTTTCGCATTTCATCAAACAATATTTTTTGATGCCCTCTGCCAGAAGCTGGGCCAAACCCTTCAAACCCTCCTACACCAGAGCTTCATGAAGTCACAGGGATAGATCTGCCAATTCATGAACTAACTAGACAAAAACCCCCAAAACCTTAGCAAATTCAATCTCATTACTCACTGGACAAAAATCCCCAAAAACTCAGGAAATTCAATCTCATTTTAGTTTAAAAACCAAATACAGTGAGAAAATGGCTCTAAAGCCCATAGAACACGTGGAATTTTCATGCCATAAATTTACATTGACATGTAAAATGTGCCCCTCTCTCTCTATTTGGTTTATTTTTGACTTGGTGTTGGTTTACAATAATCGAATTGTGTGGCGGTGATAGCAAAAGGAATTTGGAAATGTTGTATGGCAATATATCATTGATATTTCATTTTTTTAAGCTTTTCTTTTATTTTTCCCTCCATCATTTTGATTTTTACCTTCACCACTTTGATTTCTGTTTTGATTTGGGTTTAGTTATTTTTTCCCTCCACAACTTTGATTTTCGTTTTTTAAATATTTATGAAGTTGTCAATTTGAAGAGAAATTTTTTTATTTTTATGGTTTTTTTTTTTGGTAAAAAAAGAAAATGGAAAAATAGATTAATTTGTCTTTTAATCTATTTTTAAGATTTATAATGTTTGTATAAGTTTGCTAGAATATTTTCACCTTTCTTTTAAATGAATAATATTACGATTACATTTTTAAACATTCATTTCATTGTAGATATTTTAAACATTCACTTTTATATCAAAACATGAGAACAGATAGCAATATGTTTACAATTAATTGTGATTACATGGGTTATAATTCTTTTTAACATGTATTCACAAATGTGGAAAAGTATCTCTTGAGTATTTTCACATGGAAAATAAGGGTTAGAAAAACAATTTTTTATTAGTGTTGATGGGTATTTGGCTAGTTTTACACTATCAAATGCCTACATCAAATCTCTTGAGTAAAGTGCGTTAGTCCACACTAACAATTTTATTGTCGATGTCATCCATAAATGTGGGGAAGCAACCCCTTTTTCTCTAAATTGTAACACTGGAGATGGATTCATAGACCCCCTTTATCTCTGAATTCATCTACAGTGTCAAATTTTAGTGAAATGTAACAGTTTAATATC